>JAOTOM010005005.1:532500-703075 GCA_034440615.1 Ashinkailepas kermadecensis
TGGTGCGTGCAGATCTGCAAGCCGTCACCTGTACACTACTGTTTGAGTTTGTCGGTGAGGGTTGAAATGGATTGTATATAGATTTTAAAGCTATTTTAATGTCTTTTTCAGAAAAAAATGACTTGCTCTGAGGCTGTGTGCTATTATTTGTTTGTTCCATCAATTTGTTTCTTGCATAGTGGTTTATTTTTTTAGAAAAAAAAACTATTTAGATTTCTGGCATGGGCAGGAGGCCTATGCACCAGCCAAGGCCGTACACAGGCACCAGTGAAATATATAAGGAACATTTAAAATTTAGTTGATAGTTGCCAACAAAATGTTTTTGTGGGAAGATATGTGCTATGCTTCTACATCAAGTGTAGTAGCTTGTCTTGTGATTAACAACTTATTTTTCCCTAAATGGCCTGTACAGTTTTAGATATAGCCTGCTCATGCTCTGTACCTATGTGTAATGAGGAGGAAGGTAAACAGACAAGAGGGACCACTATGTCTAATCAAGGAATGAGGCATTTGTGAAATGTGCATGGTTTACCAAGTGTGCCAAGTGCATGTAGTTTAAATTTGAGTGACTGGCCTGCCATAAGGGTGAAATTATTTACTAAAGCTCTTTTTTTGGCATGCAGACATGACTAATCTTAGAAGCTACATACCTATCTGATCATTATGAAACCTCCACAAAATGATTGAACATGTCATAATTGTGTAAAGTTTCTATTTGTGTCAATGTCTACCATATGAAAAAAAGAACATACCTTACTCATACAAAATACTTCATGAAGCTGCATATGACTTCTGCAGCACAATTATGCATGTGACACATATGCACCTACTAGGTTTTTACTTTTCTATATTTTGTGCTAGATCCATGGGTACAATTTTTTAAACAAAATTTCTTGCTTGCTGACATGACAAATCTTCGCTCAGCAACTATTACAATTTATTTTAGCTGTATGCCAAATGATTTGGGTTTGGACTTTTGTGATCCTGGATCAGATCAAAGGTTACCAAAGTTTTCGAAGGCGAGTTGTCTTACAGTCATGGCAAATTGAATAAACTATGGAATTATTGCCGTTTAAATTGTTCATAAGTTAATTTTACCTCCAAAAGGCAACAAAAGATGTTGAGATGGGTCAGTTAGGTTGGATATTTAGCTTGAAATGTTCGAGGATGAAAACGAAACTGAAAAAATGTCATACAAAAGGAAGTTAAGCTAAGTTATGTCAAGTTAGGTTAGGACAACCCAATGTGGTTCAGAGGGTTCTGCAAACCATCTCGACCACATTTATAGCCTAATGTGGCTGAGAGGGGTTGGATCATGATTGACGTCGTAACGACGTTGGCCCGACAGAGTTTCGAATTTGATGTGGGCGTTGTACTTTACCAACAGTATCAGGTTTTACTAGGTGTGGATCCAGGATTGTCATGAGGGGAAGCTTGTTTGGAGGGACACCGCTGTGAATGTACCTGGAGGGGCACATTTTCCTTCCGAGGAGCACTGCTGGAGGACAAAAAATGCTAGGGAGACTGGTGCACTGGGACCTCCCAGAAGTGTCTGAGTTATAAAGGGGGTTGCCTTCGCCCCTTCCCCTACGACTCGCCTTTTCACCCTACCCGCTCCGGCGACCATGGCTGGAGATCCCGGGTGTGTTCGTATCCACCAGGTATTGATACTGGAGCACATGGTACATCACTGGGACGTACTGCGATTGTGGGGGCCGGGCCTGATTTAATTTTTATCGGGGAGTCGGGACGTTTTGTTCTGCGCTATGCACGATTCATGGGTTTCCAGGTCGGTTTTTCAGGCCAAGATTCGGGGTCCCAGCTGGATTTTTCTAAGCCTCGGATTTATTTTTATATGTTCATGTCACGAGTTTTCGGCCCCACTGTTTATTTGTATCCCCAGCATAAATTTTAAGCATCCCGACGGAAATTTTGCGGCCCCACCAGTGCGAGTTGGTGGGTGAGTTGGTGCGAGTTGGTGCCACTTTTTTCGGAGTGCGAGTTGCGTTTCCGGTTCCCGTCGTGATTTTTGAGGCCCCGGTGCGTTTCTTTCGTGGCAAAGGCACGTTTTTTTAGATAGCCATACTCAATTTGTGACGCATTTGGAGTTATTTTTGGGATTCCAGAATTAATTTCCAGGTCCTGATTGACATGTCATAGACCGCATGGTGAAGTGTAAATGCACACATTTTTAGGAGCCAATTTGCCGATCCCGATTAAGTTCTTCAAATTTGTTGTGTATTTTGTGGCCATCTTTCCCCCTAAGGAAAACTTCTTAAAATATGCCCTTGTGTGTGTCATTAATTCGATATTTTGAGTTCATTTTACACTCCCGTTTTTGGGGCAGTGAGATAGTTTGGTCTCCTTCACGCCGCTTGGAGAGTGGGGAGAGGGCATGGCCTCCGTGTCCCTACCCTTTAGATCCGCTAGTGCGTAGACCCCATGCATTTGAAAATGCATCGTAATTATTCACGGCAATCCATACATGTCCAGTAAGACGTCGTTAATACCATTGGGGATATTATGCCACAAGGAAAACGACGTTCAACCACCAGGTTCCGAATGGAAACTCCGATTGGTCTGGCCAGAATACTATTGGGACCATTGGAACCAATTCCATCGGGAAGCATTCAGACCATTAGGGACCACTAAAACTACTAGGAAAACCCCAATAGTTCCAAATGGTTTCCAATGCATTTTTTTCCAAAGAATGGAGGGGGGGGGGGATTCAATCTGAAAATGTGTTGAAAATAAGGACCTGGACTAAACCAATAAAGAAAGAAAGGTGAGGTTTCTTGATCAATTATGTGTCTTGAAATGCCGATTCAAACCATCCACAGTCGTTGAATTAATTTGAAAAAGGCATGCACAAAATGCGTGCCCCTGACTCCAGCAGGCGCTCTGCCGGAAACCGATATCTTACATGCATACCAGATTTGTCGAAAGCATACCAGAGCTGGCACGATCGTACCACGGTGGCAACCCTGGAGGAAGAGGAACGGACTGAACATGTCAGTTTTTAGAACCAAAAAATGTAAATCTTCAAATCAAAGTTATATGAAATGAAAATTAATTCTTATGTACAATGTCAGTTCATACGCCCAATAGCGGACCACTATTTTACTATAATTAACACAAAATGACCGTAAAAAGTAAACGTATTTGGCGTTATGCTAGCTGCTAACTTTTATACCATCTGTAAAGTTATTACACCAGCTATACTAAACACGAGCAAATTTCCGCTGTAAAACCGGCTAATGTGCCCCTAAACCACAATAACCAACCAACCAACTCCAATTCATTTTGGCCCACCCATTGCCTTCATGTATTGTGCCCTCCAAATAATTTAAAGAAACCTACACCTATGGAAAGCAAGAAAATTATATAGCTTTCATTCCAGAATGAAACAGGATATTCAAACAGACATTGCAAGTTATGATTTTATGTAGTGAATACTTTGCTTGCACTGATTCTGATATGATTTACCCATGATGTGGCACAAGAAAGGTAAATATTGCACTTTGAGTGGAAATGTGGCATTGGGAAAGAAAATGTTATGCCTACTATGGCATTGTTGATGTGATGATTCATATAATGTCACCACTCATTTTCATTATACTTACATTTTCAGTTCCCAAAACTAGTCTGCATGTTGCACCACCTGCACTGAGCTATTGAGTACTGTACCTTCCTTAGTCAACTCATTGCCATTTGTTGATATCTAAATGGGTATAGCATCATGAAATTCAGGAATTCCATTGGAAATTTCCATGCAATTTTTATCCATTCACTTTGCAGCAACATCACTTTCTTTTTGACATTATTAAGTGCGAGCTTTGATTTTTTGCTACAGGCTGTGTGTTAAATTTTCATCTTTAAAAGCACTTAATAATTCTTGCATCAGCACAGCTGACTGGTAGAGACAGCAGATACACTACTGATATCATCACCACCATCAAACATTCAACAAATGTCATAGAAAGCAACTCATCAATTGGTATTGTCCATACACATTTGCAATTTTTCTTTAACATTGTTGGCTTTTTGACATCACCCTCCTCCCCTTCAACTCTACAAAATATCAATTTCTGGACACTGAATGTGGACATGTACGCTACCTTTGTTCAAGGTTGAGGAAATGTGATTATACATCACAGATTCATCACATCTTAATCATAGAGAAGACATCTTGACTTTGGCAACACATCCTAAAACACACATTCTGGCAAAGTTAAAATAATGGCTTTTAGTTTGGTGTAAGATGTTGAAACAAGTATAGTAGGATGCCAAATTGTGTCATGGAAGCATGCCAATTAAGATATCATTTCAGTTCAAGTTCAATTTTAGTCCATGGTGTACTCATCATTGCATGTCTTTCATTTAATTTGTGGAACACCTAATTTATTGATGTCTATGCTAAGGATAATGATTGAGGTAGCATGGTATCAGCAGGTAGCATTGCTTAGCATGCTGTATCACAGATAATTTCCATACCTGGAATTGTGTCACAAGATGCTTGTGTATCACAATTGGTAATGTTGAACATAATCAAGATACTTATGTATGAAATACTTTTAGAGATGAATCACATATACTTCATAATCACATGAACAAACATGATGTTGATATTTCCTTCGAAAGGATGTCTTTTTGGTGCTAAAAAAGTGGTATATTCCACCCTATTCACTAATAATTTATCACTGCATTCTGGTGCCGAACAAAAACAAATTGCATGTAGAAATGAAGCCATTGACAGCAGAACCTATGGGACTCTGGACACCTGAGTGAGCAGGGTGGGGCTCAGCCCCACTGGCAGGTGCTAACAGAATTTGAATATGAAAGTACTCAGAGGATTATTTTTATATTATGAAATATTATTAGATCTGGGCTGCTGGTGCTTTAGGACTTAACAATTCCAGTTAGTGGTAAAAGCTGTATGAAACTAACTCCAAAGGTAATAGTATTACCACTGTTCCTGGGTGTATCTTGAGATTTAAAAGAAAGCAAATTTGGAAAGTTTCCTGATTAAATTTCAATCAGTGATAATATACTAAACTGAAGCTTTTTTATGACTGGCCAAAGATGAAAATTTCCCAGCTAGTTCTTCAGGTTGGGATGAATGAGCTCCCTGATAACATGAATGTATGTGAATTGATTTTATTGTTAAATGTCAAGCAATTAAACCTGAAACATGTTTCCCTATCCCACTATCCCTAGCCTGATGATTTGTCCAATGGATGTGGGTAAATTTCATTGCTAACAATATTTTGGTTTAAGATATCTCAGATGATGTTGCTTTTTCACTTTGGTATGTTGTACCATTTTATGATGCACGAGTATAATTGCAAGATTTAATTATAGTCCAGATTTTCCATTTCAGAACACTGTCCACGATCATTAATTCAATTGTACTTTTTGCCCGCATGTTTTACATAAGACATTAATGACATTACATATGACATTAATATGGTGGAGACAGAGAGTACCAACTGTTCCACAGGACAGCTCATACTCAACTGAGCATATGTGAACTGGTACAGGTAGTGGTGTCAAGAGTTTGCCCTCTACTGAAAAAAAGGAAATTTTGCCCCTCTCCTGAGAGACAGTGGGCCGTCAAAGAATCTCACCGGGGCTCGATAAAAAAAAATGCACGGGAGCTCAGAAGGATCACACGGGAGCTTCGAAAGATCACACTGGCTCGAAAGGTCACGCCCGGGGCCGAAAAATCGCACCGGAACCAGAAAAAAATCACGCCGGTGCTCCATGAATTGCACCAAAGCCCATCGAAATCTCGAATGGCCCTAAAAATGTGATCGGACCCCGAAAGCAATCGTGCCGTGGGTACAAAAATCGTACAATGGCAGAAAAAATATCGTGCTCGGTGCTCGAGAAACCCAGTCGGGGCCACGAAAAATGACTCCGCAACCCGGAAAAGCGACCCAGGATCCGAAAAGGATCAGTAGAGTTTTGCAAAAATTGCGCCGGGCCGGGCAAAAATTGCAAGTCGCCCTGGGCCCAACAATTATTGTCAGGGCTTCAAAAATAGAGTAGGTTCCCGAAAATACCGTGCAGAGACCTATACAAAAAATGCGCCCGGCAAGAAAAATCGCGCCGATGCCCATAATTATCACAAGTCGGGCAGATGCCTTGCATGCCATTTTTACCGAGTCCCTCAGCAGTCCTTGGACGCCGAGACAGTTTAACCCACCCGACCCCATTGTGCAGGATGTTTTATGGCGTCTCAGATTACTGGCTCAAGCTGGAGAGGCTATTGTCCTCTGTTGGATCCCGAGCTATGTCGGCATTGTGGGGAACGAAGCAGCGGATGTTGCTGTGAAACGAGCAGCCCAAGCTCCATACCTGCAATCTATGCCGTTCCCCGCGAGACAATATCACCGCTCTATCGTGACCTTTGTTTTTAAACAAAATGGCAGTATAGTTGGGACACGTTGCAGGACGACAGATTACGAGTGATCAAACCATGTCTTGGAGAGTGGCCCTCATCCTATCATAGGACGAGGCGGAACGGGTCGTACTCTGCCGACTTCGGCTGGGGCACACCCACCCAACACACCACTATCTGCTCTGTGGGGAGGACAGGCCAAACTGTCCTCGGGGGACGAGTGGTCTAGGGGTAAGATGCTCGCCTCACAATCGAAAGGTTGTGGGTTCGAGTCTCACCTGTCGCTACTCTTCGCCCGCGACCAATCGGCGTGGGACATTGGCGACGCTACATGACTCAACGGTCGACGTGTCGTAAAACCAATAACCAACCAAACTGTCCTCGATGTCACGCACAGCTGTCAGTACGTCACGTTCTGATTTCATGCCCTCTGCTTGCCGATGATCTAAGACGTCTTTTTGGAGTTATGCAGTCGCTGTTACTCCGCGATCTCCTGGGTGACCACTCGCGCATGGTAACTTCAGGACAACTTTTTCTTTTTCTCTCGGATGTCGACTTCAGAGCGATTTATACCTCTCACTGACATGCAACACAAGAAGCTCGGAATGGCCCGCCTTTATTGTGAAGGTTCGTGTATTACTGCTGGCACCAATCCCCTTAAGCTGTCCATCTAACATTGTTATGGACGCTATATGACGAACGCAGTCGATGCGCCCCTAGACCCAAATAACCAACCCACCTAAAATTATCGCTCCCGGGGACCGAAAAAATTTAGCCGGATCCCTCATTATCGCGCCGGAGCTAAAAATGTCCGTCTGGGCTCAACAAATTCTGTAGAGACACCAATAGTCGTGCCAGAGCCCGGACAAAAGTCGTGCCGAAGCCCAAAATGTTGCGCTGGGGGCCCGGCAAATCGATCCGGGCCCACAAAAATCACTCCGGGATCCCGAAAAGCAATCCGGGCTTCAAAAAGTTGAGAACAGATTCAGAAAAATCGCGAAAGTCTGCGAAAACGCGTCAAAGCTCCAGAACATCGCCACCATTCCAGGGATTAATGTCCAGGTCCATATATTGACCTAACATGACTTGTGGTGAGCTCATTATCTGTCAACATGCGACTCTAAGTTATGATACAGGCTCCACATGATCAGAGCTTTCTGATGGTCTTTATATTCTATCCTTGTGTACATAGATCGAAAGTTAGTTGGGGACGGGCTCTCACCCCCTCCCCCTTCCCTCCTGGCGAAGGTGGATTTACCGGCCCTCCCGACGAGGGAAGGTTATGCGGACCAGAAAACATGTCTCGATTATTGGCGCACACAAACATACATGATCACAAAGGTTGTAACCACTTTTTAACTAGCCTTGGTAACGTTTCTGGCCAAAGGGGCTCCTAACCAAGGACTCGGCTTCTCGAGCACCGAGCACGATATTTTTCTGCCATTGTGCGATTTTTGTAGCCACGGCACAATTGCTTTCGGGGTCCGGGCACATTTTTAGGGCCCTTCGAGATTTTGATGGGCTTTGGTGCAATTCATGGAGCCCGGCGTGATATTTTTCGGGTTCCGGAACGATTTTTGATGAATGAACTTTAAAAATGTGAAATTTCTCATTGGCTAGGAGCCCCTTTGGCCAGAAACGTTCTACTGCCCATAAATGAAGCATAAATAAATACATAGAAAAAACACTACATAAGCAATCTAAAAGGATTGCCGTACAGACAGAATAAGTCATACATATTTTTTTTTAACGAGGGGCCATGCTGACAGGCTAATTTATGAGTCGATCTGTATTAGGGATAGGAAACCAGCTATGAACACCAATGTAGCATCGTAGTTTTTGTTATGATGAGGTGACGATGTAACCTTGTAAATGGCAGTGTCGCATATCGAAGCCACATGTGGTGTTGATAGGATTACATTACTTCAATAGTTTCGCTTCCCGGATGCCTGGTGCCAGGCAGGATAAAACATGTGTTGTTGTACTGGTTTGAAAGTGAACTTTTCCATTTGATGATTCTGATGAAGTGCCGTGCACGATAGCTCAATCTATGAAATATAGGAATTGTATCATCATGCTCCTCGCAGCTGCACTGAAATACATAAACTAAGCTAAGCGGAACGAAGCTAGCCTCTGGTCTCCTCCATCGACATTAGTGGTTAACAATATGGACATTAGTGGTCACATAGGTCATCTCCATCCTGTGGCACCATGCATAATCCGACATCTGTCTATCCGTGATCAACCAAATGACCGAGTAGTCGGCGCGCCCTTAAGCCCAAATAATCTATCCGTGATCAGAAAACTCGCCAGGAATTCCAGCGCCCGTATTGCCATATAGTGGACGAAATGCGCAACTGCGACCAAAACGGCTGTGCATTTCTTTGTGTGGCGAATCTGCTGAGCCGAACAACTCCGAAACTGGTGCATCTATTCACAGAGGATTGGCGCGCCTTCCTAGTGAGTTTCAGCAATCAGTCATACTGGCCAAAACAGCAGTATGCGTGATATAGAAACTGAACGACCGCCCATTATTAAGTTACCAGTGGTGCCCTTAGACAAGAACGGCCTCCAATTTTTCAATTTTGTATCGAAAGTGGCGTATTCAAACATCACGCGTGCCCACCCATCCCATCTCAATTCTTCATCGAACCATACCCGGCAATCGATGATCCCAGAGCAGTGTTAGATTATTCGTAAAATATGGTGGAATTTACCACTTTCTGAACACTCAATCGACATCCTTCTCCAAGAAGTATAGACATCCTGCTTCTTGATGCGTGCTTATGAAGTATTCGTGTCTCCTTTCTAACAGCACCTCGTTTGTTATGTATCATGATCATGCTCTCGATAAGGGATGGTGATACACGAACATTTCGTAATGCAATTTCAGGTAAAGGGATTATCCATAATGCGATATGGCATGCAGCACCTGTGTATAAAATACGTTTTTTCTCGCAATCTCGAATATAGCTCTTCCTAACATATGAATATCAAAACAACTGATGAAGGTACAACCATTGGCTCAAATTTTAGTCTGAAAGACATCAAAAGCATTTGAAATGACACTAATTCCTCGACAAATTTCGACATCATACTGTGCTCGTTTCGACATCTCACACCTAACGAAAAACCATTATTTTAACACTGTCCCAGAGACAATATGAAATGGAGATATCCTAATGTAGAACCATAAAACCTGCCGAGACTTCCACATGTCAGCATCGTTATCTGCCCATAGGTGGTCTAGGAGCCATGGTCGTATTCGCCTGCAATGCGTGTGGCTCCTCTGTCAAGAAGAACCAGGTGGAGAAGCACTACCAGCAACAGTGCCGACGATGCGAAAGTCTGTCGTGCATGGATTGTGGTAAGGATTTCTGGGGTGAGGAATACAAACACCACAACAAGTGCATCACAGAAGACGAGAAGTATGCTGCCAAAGGTTGGCAACCGAAAGCCAGTGCCAACAAAGGAGAAAGGAAGCAGGAGGCATGGATCGAGGCCGTTAACGAGGCGGTCGAAAATGCCAAGAATATGACGCCGGCGCTGAGACAAGTGCTTGAGACGCTTACCCAACACAGTAACATTCCAAGGAAGAAGAGTAAATTTGAGAACTTCGTTAGCAATAGTGTGCATGTGAGGAACCGTTCATTGGTAGAGCAGGCGTGGGAAGTGTTCGAAGCGGCCGTGACAAAGCCGAAAGAGCTCGCTGTGGTGCCGAGAGACGAAGAATCCTCAGTGGGCAGTGTGCAGAATGGGAACGAGATGCCCGAGGGTCGGGAGAAGAAAAATAAGAAAAAGAAAGGAAAGATGCAGCCCGACGTGGAGGAAACTGGCGCTGAAGCCGAGCCTCTCGAACGGAAGAAAAACAAAAGAGAAAAGAAGATGGAACGAAGCAAGAAGAGGGTGAAGACTGATGACATTGCCAACGGCAAAGCCCATGTGAAGCGAAAACCACAAAATGACGAGGATACGGTTGATACCATGCAAGAAAACGAACTATTACCCACAAAGAAGAAACAAAAAGTGGTCGATGAGGGTGGGGTGGAGCGACTGAACGAAACGCTAGACGAGTCTGCTTTGGTAGCAGTGCACCGAGTAAATAAGTTCGATTGGACCGGAGTAGTTCTTGCAATATTAGGCAATCGTGATGATCACGAGCTGTCATTGAAGAAACTGAGGAAGAAGATAGTCAGCGAGTATCAAGTTCGCGGTGGAGAGGGGAAGCCAGACACGACAAAGGAAAAAATATGGGCTAAGCTGGACAAGAAGTTGAAGAAGATGCCTCAGGTAAAGGTGTTGAGGGACAATGTGAAGCTTTTGAGTGCATAGTATTCCACTGGATTTCTGGATGATGGCCTAGGCCTAGGGACGCATTTTTACTTTGGTCATTCGTGTTTTGCGATGAGTACGTACTTGGATCATCCACCATTGTCGTGGTAAACTGTGCTGAATCTAGTTCAATTCTCGCGACATGAATAAAGTGTGCTTCCCAACCGTCTTTAGCATTAGTACTCCACTGGAAGGTGAACTGAAATGGGAACATGGGCCGGTACCGCGCGCAGCATCGTCTGACATCTCTCCTGCCAGTTATTTACAAAGTGGCTAAGAGCATTTTTTTAAAATCGCAACGCTGTACTGTTCCACGAAATGTGACGTTGGCCGTAAATCATTTGCTTTCATTTGCTCCCTCTGCGTACTCATTATACGTCCGTACCTGCGCAAATGCGAACACAACATTTCTTGACAAATTTTCCCAAACCTGTATTCAGTTCAACGTGCGAAATTAGCATGTCGAGTGAACTAAAAGTAAATTAACATAGTGAAACTTTTTTTTCACTAAACCTATACCCTATGCCCTGAAGCACGAAATATAATGATAGTAAAGGCGATTCATATAACCACATTGAAGCAATTTGCAGTCGCACAGATCGCATGTAGTATTTATGGCCGGCCACCTCAGGCGCGAACCACCATCTTGCCGGTGTTCTTGCCCGCCATCATGTCCAGCAGCGCCTGCGGCATGTTGTCGAGCCCTTCCGTAAACGTCTCCCTGGCCTCGAGCTTGCCCTCCGCCACCCACTGCGCCAGCTGGGCGCGGGCCTTCTGCATCTTCTCCGACTTGAGGTCCTGCGAGAAGTACTGGAAGCCGCTGATGGTCAGGTGCTTCATGATGATGGTCAGCACCGGGAACGGCCCGCTGGTGGCGGGCGTGGCGTCGTTGTAGCCGCTGCTGGCGCCGATGCAGGCGATCCGGCCGCCGTCGGCCATCTGCTGGACGACGGTCGCCGAGAACGAGCCGCCGACGGCGTCGAAGTAGCAGTCGACGCCGTTGGGCGCGGCCGAGCGCAGCGTCTCCGCCAGGTCCTGCTTCTTGTAGTTGAACGCCTCGTGGAAGCCGAGCGTGTCCTTGAGCCAGGCGACCTTCTCGTCGCTGCCGGCGTAGCCGATGACGCGCGCGCCCAGCAGCCGACCCACCTGGGGGACGGCGAGTCTGGGTCAGAGTGGCGCCGATACGCCCACGAGCCTGGTGTGCGGACGCGCCAGACCAGCTCGCGGCGTCTGACGATGACGGACACCGCTGGCGCCGGTCCACCAGTGTTGACCAACGGGAAATCATTACCGTTGCCTTGAAAATGCACACTCATGGCATGGAATGTTTGAGCGGACTGTTGTCATTATACAGGCGGTCGGTCTCTACAGTACGTACATAGTTTAATTCTCAGTTGGGCTTCAGATGCAAGCATAAAGTAAATACCATTGAATATGCAAATAAAAGTAGTGCATTTTCTACATAAGCTTGACTAAAATGGTGCGATCAAATTTAACATCCGAACAATACCCAGAAATGGCAAAAAATGGCCTGGTAATGAAGGAATCCATACCGTGCCTGTGTATCTTGTTAACGAGAAGCAGAAAAGCATTGCAATAGGTCATCGGCAAAGTGTGAATGAAGAATGTGTTAAATGTAGCCATCTGTCCCGTTAAGTGCCTCATTCGAGCTCCATTTCCGAATTTATACGCACTGCGTCTCCGATCGGGCACTCCACGCTGCGCCCTCCCGCCTCCCCGTCCAGCATGAGCACTATGTGACCGAGAGCAGCGACAGCAGTGGGGCCGCGCTGAAGTCCGACTTGCCTGTCCGACGACGGAGCCGACGGCGCCGGCGGCCGCGTTCACCACCATGGTGTCGCCGTTGCGCGGCCGCAGCAGGTCGTGCACGGCGCAGTAGGCCGTCAGCCCGGTCATGCCGACCACGCCCAGGTAGTGGGACGGCGAGACGGGCGGCGAGGCGGGCAGCGCCACCACCGGCGCGCCGCCGGGCAGCGCCGCCGGCGTGCAGACGGTGCGGTCCCGCCAGCCGGCCGCCACCAGCACCCGGCCGCCCACCGGGTACTCGGCACTGCGCGACTCCACCACCCTGTCGGCAGGCTGGACGTCAGCTGTCAGCCGGCCACCACCAGCACCCGGCCGCCCACCGGGTACTCGGCACTGCGCGACTCCACCACCCTGTCGGCAGGCTGGACGGTCAGCTCCCAGCACCCGGCCGCCCACCGGGTACTCGGCACTGCGCGACTCCACCACCCTGTCGGCAGACTGGACGGTCAGCTCCCAGCACCCGCCCACCAGGTACTCGGCACTCCGCCACTCCACCACCCTGTCGGCAGGCTGGGTATCAGCTGTCAGCCGGCCGCCACCAGCACCCGGCCGCCCGGGTACTCGGCACTCCGCGACTCCACCACCCTGTCGGCAGGCTGGGCGGTCAGCTGTCAGCTTGCCGTGGTAGTCGATGCTGTTGGAAGGCGGTTAGGGTGTCAAGTGACGCCGGAGAGTACCTTCGTTGTATACGTCATATTTCTCGATATTTTCTGAAGTTTATATATATATATATATATATATACATATAAATGTATATATATGCATACATAGTGAATCCAATATCCTATCAGGAACTAATAATATGGCACATAAATCACACTATAGCATTATATCTTCGGAATATATATTATTTCCCTCTCAGAGCGGTCGACTGGAGGGACCCATAGGACTCCCAGGGGGCCGATACCCCTATGACCACTTGGAAACACCACAACTGTGTAGCAGCCCGGGCCCTCTGTGGGCTCAAGAGCCCTTTACGTAGCACCGGGAACCCTCCGCTTCGGCCCGGATCGTCTCCGAAGCACGGTGTCTGTAGGTCTGAGGCCCGCTGTCAGCTCTGAGAACCTCTTCATCAGCGCGAGCCAAAGCCCACCCAGTGGTCCTGCATGTCCGGCCTGGGAATCCTCGTCCGTCGGCTGAGGGACCCTCTTTCAGATTTCAGGTCATTCCGTCAAGCTCCCTCTTTCAAAGAAACCCTACTTTGAAGAAAAAAAGGCTAATATATCGCGCAAGGGGTCCCCTGTGCGGTTTCACCCCCAGGGGTCTTCATACTGGTTCTGGGTCCCTCGGACGGCCCGGGGTCCTCTCCATCGGTGTATGGACCCTCCTTAGCGATCTAGGGCCTCCTCTGTCAGGCCGGAGGCCCTCTTTCAACAGCTTGGGCCCCTCCGTCAGGTCGGGGTTCCTTGTACCGCCCCATCCCCAGAAAGGTCCGAAGGGCCATTTCTGACGGCCCGAGGTCTTTTCCGGCATCTAGAGCCTCCTCCGTCGTGTCGGGGACCCTCTGACGATCCAGGGTCTTTTCCGCAAAGCGGGAGGTCCCTTTTCAAACGCTTGGGCCCTGTCCATCAGGTCTGGGTCGCGCCATCAGCCCAAGGGGCTCTTCATATTGGCTCGGAACCCTCTCCGTCAGCCCGGGGCCGTCTCCGTCAATCTAGAAGCCCTTCACGTTAGCCCAGCCAATGGACACCAACGTCTTCACGAGGGCACTCTCTGTTGACTCGGGAGTTGATGCGCCCTAAAACCCTAGTAACCAACCAACCATCCGTTGATTCGGGGCCCTCTTCATCAGCCCGGGATCCTTTCCGTCCGCCTGGACCCCTTTCGTCGGTTCAGGGTCTCTTTACGTCAGCTCGGGGACCTTGCGGGCCCCCTGCACAGACGCCTTCAGGGTCCCCTTCGACCCTCCAGGGGGCGGTTTCCGCCTTCGCCTCCCCCAAGCTATGCCATTGCACCCGAACAGCTGCACTGCCTGAACTGGTGCAGCTGAGGGCAGATGCCTGTTGGCGACACTTACTTGGCCACTTGGGATCCCATCATTGGATCGCCGAGCGGGATCTGCGACGCGAACGCGCGCATGTAGGGGTCGACGCTGAGGAACTCGGCCTCGAGTAGCAGCTGGCCGTCGCCCAGCGCCGGCAGCGGTTCCTTCTTCAGCTGGAAGTCGGAGGCCTTGGCCGCACCGTCCGGCCGCGAGGCCAGGCACCACACCCGTGCTGACATCTGGCGCACGATTTGGGCAACCGGCGGCTTACGAGACCTGTCCGAGTGAAAGAGCAATGGTTGTTACTTCAAAAGTGAGGGTATGCTACTTCAGGTGTGCGGCTGGCTCCCGAGAATGGTACCAAAATTTAGCTGCAGGTTCGTGAAGCCAGGCCGAGCCAGCATTCGGACGGATCACTGTCCCAGAATCCAACAGAAAGCGGGATCCAGTCTGGTCGTTTTCCCGGATCCTGATCCGTATTTTGCGAGTGAAATGCGTGTCGGGATCCAGTCTTTTGAGAGCCAACAGAGGCGACTTTAAAGAAAGCACCGTAAGAAGGGGTGAATCCACAAAATGGCCGGGGAGATCCCATTCTCAATCCATCCCCGAAGTATGGTACCTACTTCACAATAAAAAGCCCGGGTTTCGGTATATACCTTGCATGGAACCATTCAGCCGTGTCTTGATAACTTGCGAACTACCTAATCTAGGATAAAATACGAAATGCCATTTGACAATCCTGATCAGTCACGGAGAGCCCGAATCGCCTTACCATCACTACCTTAGGGTGGTGTGCCCATAATGCACCCACCTAGCAAAAACTCGTCCTAGGTTGATTGATTGATTATTTGGGCTTTAGGGCGCGCCGACTACGAGGTCATTTAGCGCCCATCGTCCTGGGTCAAAAGTAAGGAACGCATATATATAAGTCAAGCTATGGTATGAACTGTACATACTTATTGCTGCATGGAATGCTCATTTCTCAATATAAGCTCTCTATCTTCCTCCCTCCAACACTAATTATGGATGCACGAGTCACCTAATGTCATTCATGGGTGGTTACCGGGGCCAATAGGCGTGCTGGGTCCCACCCTTCCAGTATCGGAGATACCATGGCGAACAGAAATGGCCTCTCTCCCTCCCTCGACGAAATACTGATACCAGTAGTATCTCTCATACGTCGATTAAACTATCAGCAAATGAGGTGTCTAACAATTCAGCATGGGAGCCAGAGAAAACGGAGGACACCGGTGCCGCATGGGGAGTGTGCCAAATCAGCCCACAGGACGTCGAGTGACCGGACCACAGGAGCACCGATCTCGAGACGAACTCCAACCTTGACTAGAAGGTCGCGTGCCTCATGAGGACGATAACCTGGCCTTCGGCGCGCCCTCGAAGTCCAAGTCCTGGACAATGGTGCGCCTTCGGCAATGGGCACACTATTGGCCCAGGACATGGACTGTTAGCCATCGTCAATGGGGGAGCAGGGCTCGAGTAGCATGTTAACTGGGTTGGCAAGTGTCTACCTAGTCGAAGCAGCTGGCCACCCGATTGGTCGAGTTTGCATACCCAGGTAAAATATGCAAGACACTGAGAAAAACGGAAGAGACAGGTACCCGTCAGGGACGGGGAGACTGATATCTCGACAATACAGGCGTCTTTCCAGACATATGTTGGTTGGTTATTGGTTTTACGACACGTCGACTGTTCAGTCATGTAGCGTCGCCAATCTCTCACGCCGATTGGTCGCGGGCGAAGAGTAGCGACAGGTGAGAATCGAACCCACAGGCCACAATCTTTCGATTGTGAGACGAGCATCTTACCCCTAGACCACTCGTCCCCCCAGACATATGTGCCGCGAGAACATATGCGGACACATGATTACTGTGATGTTTGTACATGTTTTTTTTATGTGGTGGGGAGGGGAAGGGTGTTTTTATCTTCGTTATCTGTCGTTTATGCAGCATGGTGTATGTTCACCGCAGATTCAGCGGAATGCCATTTAGGCCA
The DNA here is from genome assembly GCA_034440615.1 of Ashinkailepas kermadecensis. NCBI lineage: Eukaryota > Metazoa > Arthropoda > Thecostraca > Neolepadidae > Ashinkailepas > Ashinkailepas kermadecensis. Next base: position 549,057 of record JAOTOM010005005.1, read on the forward strand.
TGTCCCTTGATGTATCAAGGTTTTTTAATTGGATGATAACTAACCCTACTCATGGCAGGTGCTTCATGCGGAAAAAGCTTGAAACAGGTATGCTCCAACAGCTTGGTGTACCTATTCGGCTACTTGTTACCAAATTCATCTACGTTTGGGCATCTTCTCCGATCATAGCCATTAACGTTAACCTTATGTGTCGCTGACTGGAAATAATTGGCCAAGATCTGCTTGCCCCCACCCCAACTTTTGGGCCGCCGCCGGCGTTCATGCGGTCAGTGGAGAAGATTTGTCTCTTTGTTTCATGTTGGATAAGACTACGAGCAAAAGCGGATTGGCCATGACCCCCTCGACCCCAGATTCCTACGCCTACGTATGCACCGATCACCATCAATCTGGATACATTATTTATGTGATTGTTCGGGAAGCTGACTTTCCATCAGCACTTAAAAGCCCATCAGTCTCCACGTAATTATCGACATGACTTCAAGCTCGAACCGCGTGGGGGCGGCACGATAACCTCATTCTTCCCACGCCTCGGAATATGTTCTCAACGTCACAAAAAATGCCGAAGCTGCTTAGCATACTGCCCACCTTAACAGCAGCAGTGTCGTAAGCTTCACAACCTGTGTGTACGAAGCATTAACCCGCGGGGTGATTGAAGGTTCGCCCTTACATCTGCACGCCTCGTCCAACAGGTGGCGCCCCGCGGATAGGATCGACCTCCTACGTTCCCATTCGACAACGAGCGGCAGAGCCGGCGCGTGTCGTTCGGCGCACCGTAATCACATCCAGCACGACGCAAACAGCCTGCTGAGCGGCGCCGCAGCCACAGCTGCACACGTAATCGCCAGTGCGTGCGCTGTTTCCGCTGCACGCAGCTTTCCGTCGGCTGCGGCGCACGCGACGTCTGCGTGGATCACGTCCGACTCCCTCCAGTCCGCCTGCACCGTGTTCGCGTGTGGGGAACACTCGGCATCCCCGGCCCCAGTGCTGCTGCGTAAACAAATTCGCTGGGTGATACAATGTACAGCGCTGTGATAGTTGAGCGTTACCGGATTTCCTCTCGACCCACGGGCTGTCGGATCTGTTGGACAATTCACCCTGTTCACGATTTGGGCATGGTATTGCCAAAACATTTGTGTATATTACGCTCCGCCTACAACGATATATGCGTCTTGCGTTACCTCAACATTTCTGCATTGTCTCCCTGGTACGCCTGTTGATGTTGCATTGTCTCCCTGGCACACCTGCTGATGTTGCAGCAACTGAACCCTGACATCGGTCGAGCGTCTGGGTATCGCGGAGCCCGGGCCCTGCCCGGGCGACACTCGTATGTTCCCTGCGCCGCGCTGGATAGCAGCTGAACCCCATTGCAGTTCTCCGGGGCCCCAACGAGTGGCCGACTCGCTGTAGGACCTCTGCACTATGTAGGCCGACTCGCTGCAGGACCTCTGCACTCTGCAGTCTGACTCGCTGCAGGACCTCTGCACTCTGTGGGCCGACTCGCTGCAGGACCTCTGCACTCTGCAGTCTGACTCGCTGCAGGACCTCTACACTCTGTAGGCCGACTCGCTGCAGGACCTCTGCACTCTGTATCCCTGGATCGCTGGCTTTCTGGACTTCGATGGTTGGTTATTGGTTTTTACGACACGTCGACCGTTGAGTCATGTAGCGTCGCCAATCTCTCACGCCGATTGGTCGCGGGCGAAGAGTAGCGACAGGTGAGACTCGAACCCACAACCTTTCGATTGTGAGACGAGCATTCTGGACTTCGATGCAGGCTTCGAGATTCACGGGTTGTCTGTGGTCCCGCCCCCTACTTGCGGTACTTGCAGCAAGCTTAGCCATGGAAGGAATGTTTTTTGTTTGTTTGACTAAGCCGAAATTTGTATTGTCTGGAGACCGTCCAGCAAAAGAGTACATTTGGGGGCACCAAGTCATGAGAGGAGCTCTACTTCCTTCAATCAATTCCTGGGAGGCATGTGCCCCAGTGCTCTCTGGAGTCGTGACTGCTTTTGCAAGGCATCTTTTACCAGGCTTTATTACAAGGCATCTGCTTACTGCCTACATTCAGATCTTGATGTCGTTTACTTCTTCAGTTGTTTGTTGCTACGATTACAGTTCGTGCACAGCGATCAGTTGGAGGAAATGTGCAAGTTGTTTGGTGTTTCTAATGATTGGGTTTCTGTTTCTGATGGTCCGATAATTGTCGCTTCTACACATTGAAGCCGTATTTCCAAGGACGGTCTATTATTGCTGTGGTTCTGTTGTATTTTCCGAATATCCTGTTGAGGAAGATAAGTGTTGGTAGTTCCCATACCAGTTTGCAGCACACCCATCCGCCCGGAACTGGGGGGGGGGGGGCGTGGGGGTCGGAGCTGTCCGACCAGGGATGCTGTAGAGGGAGCGCGTGCGGATGTGGGAACGGCATCAGAGCGGCGCGTACACAAAAACGGACCTTGATAATTGTATTGCGCAATGGGCTCAAGGACGAAACCGAGAACAGCCATTGGAAGGTCATCGGGTGAATCATCGCGTGCGACTGTGGCGGCGCCTATGTCGGTGAAACAGGCGACCCATTTCTGTCGAGAGATGTCCAGCGAAAGCAAGCTCGTGTACAGTAATGAACAGCTGGAGAAGTCTGCTGCCGCCGAACACGCCGCAAACTGCCGCACGCGGCGTGAACTTCAGCGAGTCCAACGTCATCGGCAGCAACACCCGGTTCAGAGAACACAGCCTCTTGAAAACCTGGGCAGCAAAATAGTAAAATCCTGCTATCAATCGTGACAGAGGCCTGGAGTTGAGTACAATGTGGAATTACATCGCGAAACTCGAAATGATTGCCAAATCCGAAACCATCAATACCGTATAATCTTCACCGATGTGTTTTTCCAGCCCATGCCCTTCTGAGGTTATCTCCTTTTCCGCCCCTCTTAGTCCCATTCTCTCCACTATTTCCCCTCCTTCCATGGAATATTCCACTCGCACCCCCTCGCTACTCCTACCGATGCTCCCTATCAATGTTCTCTCGCAAGGGTGTAATTCTCTCAAGCTTCTGGTGGGTGAACATTAGGAATATACTTGGCCATGAAGTAGGACTTTTGAGGAAATGGGAGAACAGCATGGCAAATAATGCTGCTGTTAACAAGCTTCTCAGTTTGATTTAGACACATGGGTGCGCAAGCGGGCTTGTGGCAAATCGGGTGTGTGGCTATCTTACGTGCACAACCACAAATGCATTTAAAGCTACGCCAGACACCCAGGTTCCTTCCTATCGTTCAATCTCCTCGTTCCGTTTCAACCCCCCCCCACTGCACTTCCTTTTGAGTCCATACTAGCAGGCGTTTTCACAACATAGGTGCTGTTTGTGTTAACCACACGCTAAGAATGACAACTTGGCCTGTCAGATGACACCTCCCTGTAAGAAAACTTGCTAACTGTCAACAACTAGGCCCGGACGCTTGAATCTACTAAATTTCTTAATAAGGAAAGGTATGCAATGCCAGGCGATGTCATGAAATGCAGCTATAGACATAATGTAATCATCCAGTCATTTTAACGTGAAAACGTGACTTTAAATGCATTCATACATCTTCACGTTCATCTTTTCAATAACTCGACAGATTGGAATGTGCAACCGGAAATTATGTGATATGTTCCCTGGGTTGCACCATCGGCACATCCTTGGGCTTAGCATAGCAGCATCTCAGACTCCGACTCTGTACCCACTATCATTTGTTTGGAAAGGCTAATTTTCCATTACAAGTATACTCAGATGATTCACAGTTGGGCGCATATGTACAAAGCAATACAAATTCCATGTGTTTGCTTGCGTTCTGCTTGAGCAAATTTAAACAGACAGTGTTGTACCGAATCCACTAGTCAGCTTCGCTGAAGACTGAGCCTTACACAGCACGACTAGCGTTCCAGTAAGAACATTCTTGCCTGAAAATACAAGTAGAACACCACCTTGAACAACATGCTAGCTGCGAAGACAAGTGTCACCGCTGTTAACATGCTAGCCAAGTCAGCGTTCAGCGTGCCTTTAGGGACATGCACAGCGTTGGAGATACATTTAATCACAACCGCTTCTACCAGCTTATACGCCATGCCACATGGCTGACGTTCAAGTGTCCAGATGTGTGTTGGACAGCATGTAAGCTAGTAGGGTACCGACGGGCCTCAATATTTATTGGGCACATGGTCCGTTGTATCATGCTTCTCTGGTCGCGGACAGGGGCGTAGTCACGCTCCCACAGTCGTGGGGGTCAAAATCTGGTCGCGGACAGGGGCGTAGTCAGGATCTCACAGTCGTGGGGGTCAAAATCTGGTCGCGGACAGGGGCGTAGTCAGGATCTCACAGTCGTGGGGGTCAAAATCTGGTCGCGGACAGGGGCGTAGTCAGGATCTCACAGTCGTGGGGGTCAAAATCTGGTCGCGGACAGGGGCGTAGTCAGGATCTCACAGTCGTGGGGGTCAAAATCAGTTGCAAGTGGTTCCTCCCCAAGCAACGCCTCCACCAATGATCTGAAAAATTCGCAGTTGGAAGGAGGAGCAGCTTCTCTGCCCCTTGTTGCCCTTCGCACTTTCGTCTGCGGGACTAGTTCTTTAGTAGCATCGCAATCGATGCTGAGTCGTTTATCAATCGAGCACAACTAAAAGACAGATGTCAGAAATGTCAGAACTGCTACGCTTTTGCAGACAATCATCGACTGTTAATCACACCGTGCGCCCTGTGACGGGAACACGGTAACCGTAAAGAATAGTGGCGATATTTATTTTCTTTTAATACTTTAAACAGTTGGTGTCCAAGCGAATTTGAAATCTGTCGAGACCACGCACATGTCACTCAGCCTCATCGTAAGCCAAAATGTGTTGTGGTTGCCAGGAATTCATGCAGAGACAGGTGTGCCCGGCCTGGGCGTGCAACTTGTATTTAGTCTGTGGACTTGGAGAACGCGCCCGGCACGGGAAACAGTCGGTGCCGGCGCACCCACACAGCCGGGGAACGGCGAGCAGCACCGTGTGCGTGCGCCTCAGGGCTGCGGACGCGCCGGTGCGGGGACGGGCCTTACCTGGCGGAGCGACTCAGCAGTAGCCCGGCTGCCGCTCGTGTCGACGCCGCTCCCACTCTGATCCACATGCTCGCCGGCGCCGTCCGTCCGCCGCGCCCTCAGAGGTTACCGGCCGGCGTGCGGCCGCGTGGCGGCGCCACCGTCGCGTCGGGCGCCGCCGGCGTCCCTCACGCTCGGCTTGTTCGGCGGATGGCAGGCGGCCAGACGGAGAAAAACGCCGCCCCGGCCCGTCCGTCAAATTATACACGACGCCCGCAGGCCGTAGGAGGGGCAGAGGCGGATCTAGAGCGCTGTCGACGGGCAGCGCACCGGCAGCCGCCTCGGCCCAGCCAAGGGCTTACCATTCCGTCTCGGGTTGGAGGTGCAGTGAGGGCTTCACAGAGACCACACCCCCGAAACAAAACCTTGGCCTTCTCGAATGTCGGTTACTATATTTTGTTGCGTTTGAAAACTGTCTCTTCTGGGTTTTTTGTTGGTTCATGGTGCTTCAAAAGTTTCCGGATCAATGGGGTGCCTGGTAGGAACGGATTTCCGAGAGTGCTTCAACTTTTTATGTCCAATGTACCTCAACTTGTTAGATAAGTCACCGGATTTCCACCACCATTCTTTACGGGGCTATTTCATCTTCAACCAAAATACTTAGTGAGAACTTAGTTTTCCTGTGTAAGGGCCCACCTGCCACCATTGCTTCTAAGTCACCGGATTTCACCCCGCTCCCCTCCGTCCAAATGCTTTTTTCTGGTGCCCCTGGATAAGTCGGTTCACAATGCTCAAATCACACCCGCACAAATCAGTTATTATGTAAATGTTTCCAATTTCACACATTTCAGTCCATAGCGGCCGGTCGCCATGTCAACGTCCGTGCACATCATATAAGTACACCCGCCTTGCGCATTCGTCGCATTCGCAACATTTCGTGCGTTTCTGCGTTTTCTGCTAAGCCCCTTGCGTGTTGCTAATTGCTGCCATATGATGATCTTATGCTATATTTAACGTCATGGAATGCTTCGGATGTGAAAATTCGCTGCGAAAATTGGATGAATTCAATTCAAAGATTATGTCTCTTCCCACATTCTTTGGTGGAAAATAAATCAGAATACCCATCCGAACTTTGATGTAGCTCGTCTTTTTGTTTAAATGTGCTGCCAGATTGGCTACCAAACCGAGGCGATGGTTCGGTGTTCTTTTTAGGGCCCGTTGCATTTTTTTTGGTTGACTGATGCGTCTTAGGGCCCAGGCGCATTTTGGGGGCCTCGGCACGTTTTTCGAACCCGACGAATTTTTAGGCTTTGTTTTTGTGGACTCTGTTTTTAGGTACCGGAGCGTTTTCGAGGCCCCGATGTTATGTATTGCCACGGTGCGTTTTTAAGACCGCGTCGCTTTTTCCGGACCTCTGCCTGTTTGTATGACCCTTATGCTGTCCTTGCGACCCCGGTGTACCTCGAGGGCCCCGACGCGTTTTGATGGACTCATTTGCATTTTTAGGGCTCCCGGTGTGGTTATATAGGGCCCAGGCGCATATTTTAAAGATCTGCGCTGCTTGAGGGAAAGAGCACCGGTACGCTTTCTGGCTCCCGGTGGTATTTTGGGGTCCCGCTGTATTTATTTTGGCCCCCGAACTGAACTCCCGGTGCTCTCAACACGAAGTTCTTGTGTTCCAGCTTGATTTTGGATCTCCGTCGCCATTTTCTTGGGTCTCAGCGCGTGTTTTCGGGGCCCAGACTCGGGTTGTTGGGTAGCACACCACCTTAGGTGGTGTGCTACTTACTCGGCGCTTATCATGCTGATTTGGAGATGCTCGTTAATTGATGACTAGAAGCGTTACGATTATACAATGATCTTGTGTGATCAGTGATTTCATGGGGAACCGTACAAGAGCCTAAGATCAAGGGAGAGGAAAGATAAGAGGCGATCAGAAACATGGATGCAAACTACTCCAGGCTTTAAAAATAATGTTCTAAACAGGGCACACCGTCTCCTGGGGAAGCATCAACATTCTGATCGTGAAACTCGCTGGAGAAAAAGGAATATTAAGGAGGATATCTCCATCACGACGCCAGAAAAGCCATCAACGCCGACGGCCGAAATGTACGTTTTACAGGAGCTGACGGGCCAGCAAATGGCTGATGAAATAAGTTTCGTAAAATATTGGACGCGCGTGTGCTAAGTTCCATTGTGGAGCATTTCACATGACGGTTTAATTTTGAATTAGGCTCGCGTTTTGCGGTGTTTTTTTTCGAACTATATGTCGATCCATCTGACATTCTGACAATGGCAAGCCGACTAAGGAAATCGACACGCTATCTGCGCAATGTTCCCAGCAACTGGCGGCCGTCAGGAGACATTCTGAGCAGGGCTGGATATATCTCACGAAACCAGGGGGGGGGGGAACAATTCCTTATTTTGAAGACATATGTTCAGGTCGAATAGGAAAGATGAACAATTAACATTAGCAGGGCACCAAACCAGGGGATCCATCTCCCCATCCTTCGATCCACCCGGGATCTTCAGCGATGATTCTGATCACATGTATATTCTATGTCGATACTTTACGATATTTGATGCTAACAGAACACCCACTGCACTCAACTAAGAGCTTGAGCTGTGAATAAAAGCACCTTTACTTCATCAATTACATTACACCGGCGTTTTATGAACACCCCTAGCTTATTCATTCATCTGCTTGCATTCGCTGAGTTTGTGTTACCAAATTAAGAGTCCCGGTTGCGCCATGCTTGGGATGCGGCCATCGCGCCCACTTTGAAGTGTGAAAAAAATGTTCAGTGAGTTTTTTTGTGTGTATATATCGCTACAATGCGATTCGCTTTTGTCAGAAAGAAGAAAATAGCGCCCCTTTCAATAATTCGAATGAAACATTAAGAGAACGAACAATATTAGTTATATCCTATGTAAAACATCTGCAAGTGTTCTTAATGATACCCTCGAATGCCCTACAGATGCCCTTGGAGCGCTATTTTGGCGAAGCCATAAGTGCACCTCAGATGCGCAAAGGGTTGGGTAGGTGCGTTCCTCATAGATCTCTTTTTTTATTTTTTTTTATATATATATATATCAACATATTTAACCTGTGTATGGACCGATTTCATTCGCCATGCTCCCTAGTACATTGATCAGATAAGCCATTGATAGCAAAAGCAGTTGTCTATCTTCGACAGGCTGTATGACCAACGCAGTCGATGCGCCCGTAAGCCCATGATAACCAACCTATCTCCAACAGGACAGCCACAATTTCACGTCCCGCTTGAGGAGGCACAGTTCGGACACTTCCCCTGAATACGGAGGTACGACGCACAAAGGAATTGAGATAGAACATGCTCTTTTCTCATAGCGATGAAGCAACGGGAATCACCTACGGCAGCTGGTGTGTTTTTGTTCCGAAACGGATCTTCAGCCAAATATTGCAAAATATAACTAAGACGATAAAGGAAGAACAACCATCGTATCAAAATTATGAATAATGTCTGGCGCACTGCGAAATTCTGCAGCGCTTCGAGGGTTAAGCCTCCAAAATGTTACCTCTAACAATTTGCTTGATAGTGAAGGTCATATCCCCCACCCTGCTGCTTGGCCATTCTGAACACCACCAGGTCCCAGACCGAACCCCCACCAACCTCCAGCAGCACTGCCGTCTCCAGTTGTGGCCATGGTGAAGTCAATGACACCGGGACGCTGTGCTGCGCGAGTACGGCAGCTTTGACGCGCCGCTCCATCTGATTTGGTCGCCTCGAGTCGACGGACCGCGCTGGATTCCGCCGAACCTCGTCCGGCTAATTAATGCGGGAATCCCGCCGGTCCTGACCGCCCCTGACCGCCGTCTGACCGGGCGTTCTGACGGGCGATCGGTTTGCCGTGATGACACGATACGTATCGACACCGACAGCCGCGACCATGCCAGCGTGGCTTCAGAACTTCACACACATTGAATCTCGACAAACAGAAAACTGAACGTTGACAAAGGTAGGGCCGTGCCCTGATCTTTGATCCTGGAACCGGGGGCCGCGATACTTTTTGGCTTCCCAGTCAACCGGAGACCCAGGAACAACACAGAACGAGCCAGACAGCGAGGCGGAGAGGAAAAGGGGCATAGAGGCAGAGAGGAAGATAAAGATAAAGAGAAAGAGAAAGGGAAAGAGAGAGATAGAGATAGAGATAGAGATAGAGATAGAGATAGAGATAGAGATAGAGATAGAGAGAGATAGAGAGAGAGAGAGAGAGAGAGAGAGAGAGAGAGAGAGAGAGAGAGAGAGAGAGAGAGAGAGAGAGAGAGAGAGAGAGAGAGAGAGAGAGAGAGAGAGAGAGAGAGAGAGAGATAGAGAGAGAGAGATAGAGAGAGAGAGATAGAGAGAGAGAGATAGAGAGAGAGAGAGAGAGAGAGAGAGAGAGAGAGAGAGAGAGAGAGAGAGAGAGAGAGAGAGAGAGAGAGAGAGAGAGAGAGAGAGAGAGAGATAGAGAGAGATAGAGAGAGAGAGAGAGAGAGAGAGAGAGAGAGAGAGAGAGAGAGAGAGAGAGAGAGAGAGAGAGAGAGAGAGAGAGAGAGAGAGAGAGAGAGAGAGAGAGAGAGAGAGAGAGAGAGAGAGAGAGAGAGAGAGAGAGATAGAGATAGAGAGAGAGAGAGAGAGAGAGAGAGAGAGAGAGAGAGAGAGAGAGAGAGAGAGAGAGAGAGAGAGATAGAGATAGAGATAGAGAGATAGAGAGATAGAGAGATAGAGAGATAGAGAGATAGAGAGATAGAGAGATAAGAGAGATAGAGATAGAGAGATAGAGAGAGAGAGAGAGAGAGAGAGAGAGAGAGAGAGAGAGAGGGAGAGAGAGAGAGAGAGAGAGAGAGAGAGAGAGAGAGAGAGAGAGAGAGAGAGAGAGAGAGAGAGAGACGTATGGTGGAATGGGAGCCTGTAGACGGCAGAGACCTCTGGCTCTGGAACTTCAAGGCCAGGTCCTTCGATGCCATCCAGGCTGAGACACCTGCATGCATGGCGCCCTGTAGCCAGGGACGGTCCCAGGAATATTCATGGGAGCGAGTGGGGGCACCAGTCCGGATGGACACATTCGGCTGAAAATCCGTTGGGCGGGAAGAGAGAGAGAGGGGGTAGATGCACCCAAGCATGCTGAAGGGGCACCATTCTTGTTCCTCTAAAAGCCTCACACGCCTATGCATTTGTTCGCCTTTTGGCTGAAGAATCCGTCGAACGGCGGCGGGGCACTCTCGACGGCGGCGTGGCACTGGGGGAGTGCCCCGCTATATCTTCCCCTGCTTGTGACATGCTGAGTGTGTGGCTGGTGTGATTGTGATTGGTGTGTTTTTGATGCGATGAATTGTGGGAAGGATGTGTGCGTCGATGCTGTCGCTTGCCTGGATCAGGAGCGCCCCTGACATAGTTTACCTTGCGTGTAGGATCGCTCTTGTGGGACCGGTGATCACCTCCTCCAACGCCCAAGGACCATGAAGGGAGCCCGTGGGCTCCCCGTCATCCCGGCGGCAGAGGAAGTGATCAATGGTGGGTGTGCTTGTGTCGATGTTCATGCTGAACAGCGCTAAGCAGTGTCGAGGCAGTATTGGGCTTGTGTATGTGTGAGTGTGAGTACGTGGTGTTGTAGAGGGCTTAGTAGTGGCGAGTGGCAGACAAGTGAACCCAGCACAGGGTTCCAGCTGAGGGAAATAATGGTCATTGAGAAAGCCATGTAGTGTAGAAGTGCGGTACACGATAGACGAAGGAGCACAAAGAAAAGGTGCGGCTCACCGAGTCGGTGCTCGAAGACGGTACAAAGCCGAGTGGAGGCAAGGTCGTGCAGAAGGGTCTAGCGTGAGGAGTGGGTCGACGGAGGGTAGCCCGGGTGGGAGCAGTGGTGGCACCGTCGGGCTGGCCTGAGTATGCCGAGTAGGGTGGCGGTCGGTCTAGAAGGGGTTGGCCAGTGGAGGGTAGCCCGTATGGGAAAGGTAGTGATTGCAAGCTTGTTTTTCTTCGTCACATTCTTGGAGGTGAAGGCGCTTCGACCAAATTAGCCTCGTCTCTGGTTGACGTAAATGTCATCCAAAAATATTACAATTGCTGGAGTTAGGGTCATAAGTATTGTGGCAAACGGCTTATCTCACTTTATCATAAACGCTAGGGTTTGGGGTAATTCCATTTTTCTTGTAGGCATAGCCTCGATGGGTCCCTGTGGCCACTAGTCGTGCTTTATTCTTTACGTCTTTTATGTTCAAAGGAAGTCCAATGATTGTTGTGCTAAACTAAATAAGCCTTAAAGTTGAAGTGAAATTTTGAATATCTTGCCAGTTTTTTGGCAGCTTTGGTCAGTTTCAACCAGCTGAAACCAGTTTTAGCCTCGATTTGGGCACAACTAGTTCGAACCAGCGTTTGACCAGACTGGTTGAATGCATAAGCCATGCCGTGCAGTGGACCATTCAGAACGAGCACTGAACGAACACGTGCGGGCGATTCCCATCAGACTGACGCCGGGTGAAGCCCAGGGGCCACATCATAAACATCCAAGGTTCAGCTTCTCCAAAAGTTCATATCGTCCAAAGCTCACCGCCTCCCCGAGAGACGGCTGCCAGTCGCTTGACCCTGCGAGGAGCACACGCCGTGCCGCTGCCATTCGGCGAGGGGCACACGTCGCTGACCCTGCCGTACAGCGCAGTACAGAAGACCCGCGCGAAATTCGCTTTGTCACCGGCTACGCTCAGCATGTCTGGCAGCTGCATCATTCCGGCTGCAACTGCATGTTGCAGAATGCATTCGCGTCAGACAGAGCACGCCAGTCACTTTCCAAACAGAGAGCGGTGGTGAAGTGAGCCGGGCATCGCGGCTGCTCCCTCACATGAGCACTGGGTAATCACAGCTGGTGTGTCTTGCGGGTGACGAGCGGGAGAGGCACCCGTTCCCGGACAACGTGCAGCCATGACGTGTCCATGGAAACATGTTCCACGACAACGTGTTCCGTGACGACCTGGTCCATGACAACGTGTAACCCGTGTAGCCACAATTTGTCCCATGACAACGTGTAACCTGTGTAGCCACAATTTGTTCCATGGCAACGTGTAGCCTGTGTAGCCACGATGCATGGGCCCCGCCACAAGAAGGTAGCTTGTGATTGTGATTGCATGGGAACTGACTCGGCGAAAATGGCACGCGCGATGGATCGTGCAGCCACTTTCAATGCCACCCAAGGGTGCAATTTGCCCACAAGCTCGGTAGATGAGATGGCGTGTTTGCCGGTGATGCAGAACTGTTGAGCGAGTCGGAGGAACACAGCGACAGATAATATTGTCGAGTGGGTGGACGTGGGGGAAGGGTAGTTGGTTATTGGTTTTACGACACGTCGACCGTTGAGTCATATAGCGTCGCCAATATCTCACGCCGGTTGGTCGCGGGCGAAGAGTAGCGACAGGTGAGACTCGAACCCACAATATTTCGATTGTGAGACGAGTATCTTACCCCTAGACCACTCGTCCCCGTGTGGGGAAGGGTAGCTGCCCTACTTTTGTTGCATGCATTTTGGGAGTGCACGGACAGGCCGGCTCGTGTGTGCATGCATTTACTTTGTGGGTGTGCATGTGCACCCCAGACGACCATATTTAGACTGTAGACATGTATCATATTCCACCTTATTTAGACTACGTTATTTGGAATATAGACACGTATCATATTCCACACCGATAAAAAAACACGATTTGCCCTTTTCCTGGAAACCAACCTTTCTTTCCCGGAACCAAACGCCTCCATATGTGCTGAAGTGGGCCATCCTCAGGATCAGACGTACGTATTAAAGTATTCTTGATGCTTTTATTTCCTGTAATGCTTCATTTCAAGAGGACAACATGGATCCCGAAGTCGAATAATTGTACTTGAGCAGCCTTGCGACATTGGCAGTTACCCCTGGATCAAAAGAACAAGTTCCATAAACAGCTCACTGAGCTTTCACTTGCCATTTCCACCGACAGCATCCGTCCACTGGTCGACCAGTTACGAGGAGCGCAAAGCGTCCCCCACCACATTGCCCCGTGCGACACATTCTACATCAGCATCACGTTAAAAAGCAAGATTTACCCTCCTCAAGTGACTTGGATTGATCGGAAAATGTGCCCCGCAAATCTGTCCAGACACCACGAAACCCACAAAGATGAACACCAGCTATGGTGCGATGCTACCTTTAGCACAGCCCATGCATTTTCGGAGCACACTCCCCTCCCCCGGTCACCAAATATTTCATGCTAGTGACACTCTGAGCGAGAGAAGTGGCATTAAAGTCCAGATAGGCACCAAAATTTTGGATAGCCCCTTGGTCAAACCCTGGATCCGCCAATGACCACTCAGTAACAATACAGCTCTAATAGTGGGCGATGTTTCTTTTGGGTCCAGGACAGACTGGGATCCATGGTGCACCCGGAAGACGTGTGCTACTACGACGCATTGACGGATCCAGGGGCATGGGGAAACTGGGGCGATGTGACCACTGACTACTCTCCCATGGAGATGCGACGTCCCTCTGACCTGAAAAAGGTTGGAGTGCACCCTTCCTAGGCACTCGAGTGCCTAGTACACTCGAGTGCACTCTTCCCTCTCCCCCGCCTAAACTGTCGGCCGGTGCTCCTCTGAGCAGAAAAGGCGCCACTCTGGGTACAAGACGCCATTGCAGACCGATGGAGTGCACAACGCCACCTTACTTTAAAAAAAACCCTCAAAAGTAGTGGCGCCACGCCGGAGAAATGGCGCAGGTCATGATCTCAAATGTCCTGTGCCCTTTAACAGGTTAACGGTTAGATGTGGTTGAAAACGGACACCATTGAAATCAGCGTGGTTAGCTGATGTGGCGCCGGTTACACGAAAATACCACAGGTCCGGGGCCACGACCTGAGGTCGTCGGTAACCTCTATAGGTCACACGGTGAGGTGTGACGTAAAACGGATATCGCCATTGAAATCAGGGTAGTCAGTTCTATATGTGGTGTTATTTTCATCGAAATCTGAAAGTCCCGGTTCATAGCTTCAGGTCTTCAAGAGGTCAAACGGTTAGATGTGACGAAGAACAGATGCCATCATTGAAAATAGCTTGGCCAGTTCTATCTGTGGTGCTGTTTCATCAAAATCCTTTTGTTTCGGTGTATACCGATTCCACGGCCGAATCCTCAGCTAACTTTTCGGGCATTAAGCAACTCTTTTTGCAACATCTAAAGGCATTCTTACCCCAGGTGCAACACCTTTCCTCCAAAATAGTTCCTTGCTGACGCCCAGGTATCAAGAGGATAGAACCACTCACTGGCAGAGAAACAACATGCACATACCGCCAGATGACAACGAATAATACGCGGATACCTATTTCTGGTATTTCTAGGCATATCAAACTCTATTAAACTCAGGATCTGGGAAAGCAAATGTGCGAGGTTTGAAAGTTACACCCGACCGCATTATGCGCAAAATGCACCGGCTCCCAGCAGGCACTTCTTCTCATGTTCCCCAATTGCTGTGTCTGACTTCGGAATGCAACACAGGTGCCTAACTGGACATAAATTCATACCCAGATCAGGTTCTCAAACCAAGCGCTTTTGAGGTTTAGGCCGAAGTAATCCATAATATGTACCCATTGTTAGCTTCTCACGCTCGCCTGTCACGTTTGAGACGTCAATAATTAGCTTAGGTAGCTTTACTAATACATGTAGTAGCTGTAAATATTGGTGAAGTAGGTTTACGGATCATACTGAGTAAACGAATGACATGATAAGGAATTTGTGCCCAAGCTCTGATTTTCTGGTTTTTAAGGTCTTTAAAATGTAAACATAATCCTGAAGCTACATAACGGCATCGTAAAAAAACAAGTTGCTTAAGCCATCGAAGGACATAATCAGACCGCTTTTCTTTTTGGCATCACTGGTCGACAGACACCACAATATAAATATGTATATTTTACATTTTTAATGCCGAGAAACGTACAATTACATATTGTGCAAATGGTGGTGGATATTCTGGGAAAGCTTAATCACATAAATAAAACACAATTAGCTTCATCAGAATACTTCAAGGGCAACAATTTTACTCCGGTTTGGTCTACAAAGTTCGCTAGTGCCACCGCATCGCAACTTCTTGTTCTTGGTGGATTAGAGCACACAACCTCCAGGGTACAAATAGTCGTAGATCCAGAGATCAGTAAGGAATGGTTGCAAAACGAATCACACCATCCCGATTTAAAAAGGCGCAGAGGCCGGCAATCGCGCGTCATGCATGCCAGCAGGTGAAACTTCGGACTTCCCGAAGGGACAAATGTATAGACTTGTCGCGATGATACGTGTGTGTTATCTGTGCAGACGCTCGGGATTGCTGGTGACTCCAGGTGGAACCTGCCGGGAGCCGAGCACCTGACCTGCACAGAGTGGTGGTGCCTCCCTGCTACCGCCGGGCAGACACGCTGCATCATCCACACCTCAGAGGGAGAGGACGGTCGGCGTGGTCCGACACAAACACCGTTCACATGCTCACACGGGCCGGGGTGCGGTCAGGACCGGTGGCTCTCCGAACGCTGACGCAGCAGCACCCGAGCGCGCCCTGTCGGTGACATGTCACCGCAGAGCCACACCCCCACCGTCCACTGACCGGCGAGGCTCGGCTTCCGGCGCCACAGCGACCGAAGTGGTCACAAGTTATCACTCATTTTGAAACACATTTAGATGCGGCCATAATCTTGGAAACAGATGGCAGCTATTTCGTTACTATCTAGCGACGTGGTTGGAAGGTAGTTTTCAGAGCTTGGAAAGCGGAATTCACAGTTCGCGCATGCGCACCTCAACCGACCTAAAACTGGCGACGTCGTGCTTGCTTATTTTTATACCATACACAAACAAATCGCCTTCGCGGATGTGGATATCACAGCTGTCAGGCATATCTGAACGCATGTTTTGCCAGGAAATCTTCGCTGACGTCCCAGGTTGGGACACAGTGGCACATTTATTGTCACCGAAGAACACAACAACGGACAACCACAACCAGTAGGCAGAGCAAATCCGTTCTGCTTTACCATGTCGGTAACGGACCCGGGCACGATTCACAACGATGCCACCAATAATTAACGGCGGACTGTTCCTTCAATCCCGGCGTATTTCAATACATCTGAATAAGGAAAATTGCATATGCCTGCAGCATGAGTGTAGAGATACATTGAGTTACATCAATTACATTACACCTTACACTGAAAGTACATCGCGTGAGGCACTGAAGGACGGACTGATTTCAGCTAAAGCGGACGGCTGTAGTGCAGGGGCGGATCCAGATGTGGAGGGAACACAGGGGCATGGTACCCGTGGAGGTGCGGCACGCCTCTGAATGGAAGAGGCGCACCTCCAGGGCCAGTGTCCTGAAATTGATTTCTTGTAGTGTGGAAGGGGAGTGATGTAAAAAAAACTGATGCTTTACAAATGTGGAAATGTATATGGATAATGCCTATTGATCAATCACTTACCATGACCTTTGTTATTGATGGTGGTGATAATGTCAGTAGTGTATCCACTGAATTTACCAGTCGGCAGTGATGCTGGCAGAAGCCATCAGCACTTCTAAGGTCGAAACTCGCACTCATAGGCTGGAGCACACAAAATAATGAAAATGGTACTTAATGTCGAAAAGAAAAAAGTGATGTCAAAAACAAGTGTCCCACTTAAACCCACTTAAACTTCGGAATTTCAGGGCACTATCCAGGACACACGAGAGCATCCCCCTTCCCCACCAGCATAGGGCTTGTTCTCAGTCGAAGTCGACCCTCTGAGGAGAAAAGGCGTGGACACAAAAGACACCCTTGCAGAACGCTCGGGTGCGAACCAACCGTCTTGAAAAGTCCTCCAAATCAGTGGCAGCAGTCCAGACAAGTGCCCCACCATAGTACCTGAATCCGCCCCTGCTGCAGTGCGCTCACCTGACCGTCCAGCAGCGGCGCAGCGACGTCAGTGCATCTGCGTGACAACGAGGCCGAGGAGACGTTCAGAGACGCGTACTTCGAATAGAATAAGAAAACGAACCTGTTTCTGGATCACGGCCACAATTAATCACATACAGTGCCAAACAGAGAGCACTGCTCGAAATAGCTCAGGAAACACATCATACATGGGTGTAGTGTGTTTATCTTTGGCTTGGATGGAATAATATAAATCACGCCCAATGACCCAACGGTGATTAACTACGAACACCGCTTCTAATTGTATTGTCTTCCAAGTAACAGCGAGTGAACACTGATCCGGTCAGTGCAGCCCCCGCCCACAATCAACACGTACGCGCAGTGGCGAATCTACACCAGCTAGCCACAGTTGTGCACATTCAGCGCCAGCGCGCGTCTGGCTACATCGGACCGTCACCACACCCGGTCCACTGCCGGCTGCTGAGCCGGGATCTGGACCGGCAGGCGAGCCCACCGCCATGCCGTGGCGCCTCCGAAAGGTCCGACAACCAGCACGTCTCGCGCAGGGCTGCAGAGATACAGCACGCCAGCCACGCCGCGCGTAATTCGGAGAACAAAACATTTATAAATGGCCACATGTATCGACAGTGTGCCGCAGCGCGCCGGAGCGACCTCACGGCGGGCTCCTGCGCCTACTTGGCGTTGTTGGTCCAGTCGTAGGGGATGTAGACGATCTTGAAGGTGCCACGCTGCAGCAGCTGCTCCAGCTGCTTCTCCGTCTCGCCAGTGAGGTGGTGCAGCACCCAGCGCAGCACCTGTGGCACGCCGTTGGCGAGTTAGGGCCGGCTTACACCGCCACCGGGTCGGGAAAAGGCCGGCTTGCACCACTACCGGGGCGGGAAGAGGCCGGCCTACACCGCCACCGGGCTGGGAAAAACCCAGTTTCGTCAGCTGAACCGGCCAATATTGCTCACGCTGGCGACCCACTGGCCTGTGACGTGACGTGCTCGAGCACACTGCTCCCTGATTACCAGTCGTCATGTCTCTCCCTGCCATCGAGCATGTGTGCGGAGGGGCAGATTGGTACCGACCGGGAGGACGCACACTGTGACAAATCAAGGAAAATAACTGGCCTGAAATGCAGTCATCGACTATTCCTGAACGTGAATTTTGTGGTGCCATTGCATAAACAGTTGCTTGCAGCATATCAGGTCACAGTTTTTAATAGAAATTTGCCCACAGCTTAACAAAATAACAAGTGCACAAAGATGAACAACATTGCACGTGGAATATAAAACGACACAAATGTGCACAGACGGTATAGGAGTTTGACGACTAACACAGGTAAGACACATTCTAAGAACCCTGGTAAGTGAGATATGAAGCAATAACCGAGATTGATGATGACGAATTGGAGTTTAGGGGCGCACCGACTGCCAGAATAACTGAGATTATTCGCACTACTTTGAAACCTTGCAACCTTCCACATTCTAAATTTGAACTTTTTTGGTTAGCACCAAGTCCATGAAACTGGCATACTATGACCGTTGTGACTTCCCGCCAGTTTTTACCTGGAGCTACCACGCTGCACCGCCATCGGTCGCCGCCACACGGACCTTCAAACACGAGCCAACTCGGGCGGACCGGTCGTCGACGGGAGCCTGACCGTTAGCGCGAGGGACACGGTTCACACCGCCACCGGACAAATGTTGGGCGGACGAATCGGAAATCATACTACATAAGGTGCCCATCCACAGAACATTTCCCGATCCGATGGGGGTGGGGGGTGAACCGGCCTTCAGACGCCGACGGAGGAGCCACGGCCACCGCACAAGCTATATCAATCTCCGGCCCACATACAGCCACAGCCACCATACCACCTGTAGCAGTCTCTGGCTCACATGCAGCCACGGCCACCACACCAGCTGTAGAAATCCCCGCCCCACGTGTAGCCACGTCAAGTCAACCATGTGATTGTAATTGGAAACATTTCATCCGATATTGGCCTCCTACGCACAAAACAGTGCTACTACTGCTTTAAAACTAACTGTCCTTCCAAACAAAGTGACCGCAGGCATTCAGGAAGCTGCCTGATTATATGACGATCCCCCAGCAACTAGCAGCTGCATGCATCCCAAATTAGGCCACACCTGCTCATCGGTATCGCCAAAGTCGGAGCGGTACCACTTGAGGAGGGTGCTGAGATGCACGTGCCCCTTGCTGACGTCCACACGGACGCCCTCGTCTGTCTCCAGGTAGGCTGCGCTGGCCAAGTCCAGCTCAGCATCGATGTCCTGACGGCGGTCACACGGCGATCACGGGTCACGTGACTAGCGTCAAGGCAGGTCACCGGCACACGCGCCAGTCGCTCCTTACACAACGGCGATTACACGCACACTTCCCTCGAGACACGTCATTATCGGCTCCACAGTGAGCTGGCTACCCATCCACTACTTATCGTTTGATTGATTATCTGCCCTGCCCTACTTTATCCTGTCTTGTTCTGTGCTGTCACGTGTTGTGTTGTCCTGAGGTTCTGGAGCCAAATTTACCTGTGTTCGTTCATCCCATTTTCCTTCTCACGAGCTGTCTTCTTGATATAGTGTTATCTCACCTTATATCTTGCTTCGCCCTTTCCCGCTTTGCCCCAGGCTGTCAAGCCCAACCCCATTTCGGCCATCTTGTCCTGTCCCACCCTGCCCAATACTGTCTTATGATGTCCTGTCCCACCCTGCCCAATACTGTCTTATGATGTCCTGTCCCACCCTGCCCAATACTGTCTTATGATGTCCTGTCCCATCATGCCCAATACCGTCCTATAATGTCCTGTCCTGTCCCACCCTGCCAAACACTGTCCCATAATGTCCTGTCCTGTCCCAGCTTGCCCAATACCATCCCATTGTGTTCTGTCCTGTCCCACCCTGCCCAGTACTATCCTATGTCCTGTCCCAGTTTGTCCATTACCGTCCTATGATGTCCTGTCCTATCTCACTCTGCCCAATACCGTTCTATGATGTCCTGTCCTGTCTCACCCTGCCCAATACCGTCCTATGATCTCCTGTCCTGTCTCACTCTGCCCAATACCGTCCTATGGTGTCCTGTCCTGTCCCAGCTTGCCCAATACCGTCCTATGATGTCCCACCCTGCCCAATACCATCCTATGATGTCCTGTCCCATCCCACCCAGCCCAATACCGTCCAATGATGTCCTGTCCTGCCCCACCCTGCCCAATGCTGTCCCACCCCACTCAATACCGTCATATGATGTCCTGTTCTGTCCCACCCTGCCAGATATTGTCCTATGATGTCCTGCCCGGTCCCACCCTGCCCAATACTGTCTTATGATGTCCTGTCCCACCATGCCCAATGCTGTCCTACGATGTCCTATCCTATCCCACCCTGCCCAATACTGTGCTACGATGTCCTGTTCCATCCTACCCAATACCGTCCTATGATGTCCTGCCCTGCTCGACCGCCTCCCACGCCCACTCACGGCAGCCGAGAACGTCTTGATGGGCGGGCAGCTCTTGGCGCCGCAATTGAGCGCGAAGTGGATGCGCGGTTCGGCCTGCTCCAGCGAGACGCCTCGGCGCGGGTCGGCGCGCGAGAACTGCGGACCGAACGCGCCCACGCCCGTCTTGTTGGCGCGCAGCACGCCGTTCTCGATGTCCTGCAGCGTGAACAGGCTGCCGCCCAGCACGTACGACGTCCTGTTGAAGAACTGCCGGCAACGCGCGGAGGCTGCGTCAACAGGCTGATGCACGCGGTGGTAGCGAGACAGTCGGCAGCAAAAGACCGGGCAACAGACTGCTGCACACAACAGCAATGCAACTCAGCTGGATTGGAGTGTGGCTTTACAACGCACTCAGCGGCTGAGGCCACATGGCGTCGCCAATGCAACTCAGTTGATGAGCACGCGGTAATAGGCTGTGTACGCAACGCTAACAGGGAACATTGCCAGCGACGTCTACGAAACAGGCAGACAATGTCAGACTGGAACACAAGGAGAACTCTGCACCAACAAACACAAGCACGACGAAAGTACACATGACGAAAATGGCGGAGTCACCGCGCACACAACCGGACCGACACACCGAGCAAAGTTCGCCGCAGCAAACACACTTAGAGAGCAACATAGTCACGGTCAACACTCGCATCGTCAAAATGCTTCGCTATTTTCTATCTAAGAGTGCGGAAGGCGATTCACGTCCACCCCGACCTCAAAAATGTTTCCCTTGTCATCGTAACGCCCCCAAGAAACGACGATAGATTATTCGCGTTTTGTTTTTCGTGGCAGGGCTGGACACGCTCAAATCAGTCCAGACGCCTCCAGCACGTGAAAGTCCGCCCTCGCTAAAGTCGTACCTCCGTACCTACTTGTTCTGCACACCCTCCGTGACCGCCGTGCCAGCGGTGACTCTTCCGAGTCCACTCGCCACTCGCCGACACCATCCCGCCGCCGGCCGGCGCGCCCGCCACACCGTCTCACCTTCCACCGCTTCCACACGTTGGTCGGATGGCCGAACGCGATGTTGCCGTGGATGACCAGGGCGTTGTAGATGTTGATGAAGAAGGCCAACTTCTGCTGCCGACTGAGGTCGAGTATGTCGACTCGCTGAAGCTCGCGCGACATGCGCACGTACTGCTCCCATTCCGGCGACGCTTTGATGCCGGCGTAGTCCACCGACTGGGGGCGACAGCTAGTGACATCCTCATGCTGACAGCTCATGCTGTAACGTGTTGATGTACTATAATGGTTTCTGCCGAGTTCACAATCTCCCTACTTGATCCACCATCGGCAGTGTCACCATCGCCGCACAATTACTTGTAGTGGCTTGGTGGCTTTTGGCTTTACGACACGTCGACTACTTTCGGTCACAGCTTAGCCAATCTCCCACGCCGATTGATCACGGGCGAAGAGTAGCGACAGGTGGGCTCGTACACACATCATTTCAGTTCGGAGACGGGCACCTGGTCACACGTCGAGTACTCAAGCCTCTTCTTGTAGTGGTTTGAGTAGCGTGTTTCCTGCATATCTCCCGGCACCTCCTAGATCTGCCATTGGGAAAATATTATGGTTCTGCCAGTGTCTGTGATGCATAATAACCGCTTGTCTTGAATTTACCCCACCCTTCCAACTTTTCGATGGCAACGTAAATGATACCACTTTGAGGAAACTGTTAATTGCTGCCAATTCTTGCCTCCCCCTGGATCTGACCTTGATATGATTAAGTTCAGAATAAGCATTTTCGAAGGCACGCGAGTTAGCATGAACAGTTTAATCCCCATTGGCAGCCATCTGCACAGTAAAACAGTGCAATACTCAGATGTATGTGCTGTTCCTATGCTTTCATAAAATCCGTTCAAGGTGCCTCCCAAACTTTGCTCCTGGAGCCGCCTTTGACATAGTTGCAAGCGTAAATCTTGGCACGAGGTAGCAAAAAGGAAGGTAGGGAAAACTCATCAATTTTCACGCTACTATCAATAAGGGTTAGGGGTCGACAGGCGAAAAACACAGGGGGGGGGGGGAATTCGCCCCCACCGGAACCTGATCAAGTGAATCATGGAACGCGAACGTTCAGATAGTTCCATACTGCTTTTCAAATCGGATTCCATCCAAAGGACTCATGTTGTTGCCGTTAGCATAATTGTGGGGCCACGCCACCGAGGTCACGACCCTGGTCCCGCAGTCACGGGACCTTCCCATTGCTTTAGCATCACTGCAGGGACAGGCGTCAGCTGCAGTGTTAAAATAATGATTTCTCGTCAGGTGTGAGATGTCGAAACTGGTAAAGCAGGATGTCGAAATCACCATGGAAGCAATGTTATCAAAATATGTTAAGTCCTACAAACCCAGTGGTTTCGAGATAATCGAGTACATGTCACTGTTCACGCTTTGTGTGCTTTGAGAGGTACCTAATTTGGTGGCACCGATACCAACGATAACGATGCAAACGCCTATGCTGTAAACTGGTATTGTATAACAAAGCACATCATAGGTAATCCCTTCACCTTGAATTGCGTTTCGAGATGTGCATTACAACCATCCCGGATCCGTTATGGTGAGCATAAGCATGATACTTGTAAACGGGATACAGTTGAAAACGAGGAATAAAGACTCCACAACACCGACCAAAAAGCACGATGTCAATATTCCTTTGGGAAGGATGTCAATTAACTGTTCAGTAGGCGGTATATTCCACCCTATTTCGCGAATAATTTATCACTGGTCAGCTGGGCGGTGACGATGG
Source organism: Ashinkailepas kermadecensis (assembly GCA_034440615.1). Classification (NCBI taxonomy): domain Eukaryota; kingdom Metazoa; phylum Arthropoda; class Thecostraca; family Neolepadidae; genus Ashinkailepas; species Ashinkailepas kermadecensis. The sequence goes on from JAOTOM010005005.1 coordinate 572,273, forward strand.
CCCCCGCAATAGCCAATGAACACGGCCCCACACTCAACATCTCTCAAACGAGTCCCTGCTGTATCCCAGTAACGTCAGACAAAAAGTGGCTGACCTCACGTCACCTTCGCCACGTTTACCTTGCCGTCCTCGCTGATGTTGGCGGCATACATGCGCAGCATCAGCGCGCGCAGGTATTCAGCCAGCTCGGTGGCCGGACGTGGAGGGCAGCCGGCGCCCTCGCCAGAGTTGAGCGCGCTCGGGTGGTCGTCCTCGGTCATCCTGGCGGGCAAGCACAGCCGATGTGGCACCCATGGCCCTAGGCGTGTCGGACCCAGCATACTGGCATGGCACGTGACACACTTCCAGACTGAGGACACATCTTCAGCAGTTTTTCCCCGGAACCTGGTTGGCTAGCTATTTGTGCTTTCGGGCTCTTCGACCGGGATCTGGTCCCAGGATCTGGTCAAAAGCTACTAGGCATATGCATAGCCTATACACATAAGCAATAAAATGTTTTCCTTGACGTGGACGATCAAGGCGCACGGTACTACTCGCTTTATTTCTCACTGAATGCCGACTGGTTCTAAAACTTGGACAATAAAGATGACCGTGTTGAGCAAACAGATTTGCACACAAACGATACATACTACACGACATTATTTTCCATTTCCATTTCATAAGTCGATTCGGGACAATATTTCCAGCAGCTTCACAGGTCGACATGCTCTGCAGACGAACACATTTGGACATAGCAGTGAGGGCAGGCATAACAGTCAAACAATGGGAAATTCCTCTAAACTTTCTGCAAACGACATACGCGAAATCTCACCGAAACAGAGCCTTAGACGTGCCCTCGAAGCGACAGCCGCGATCCACGGCGCCCGCCACGCTCTGGATGAACCGCTTGTCCAGCAGGAGCTGCGCCATGTCCAGTGCAGCCGCTTCGTCTGGCAACGACCACGCGCAACGTTCATACCCTCTTCACGGCTAGCTCACCAACACAGGTGGCACACACGTGGTAGCACTTGCATGGGTGGCTCTCGCGCTCCAACGCGGCCGTGTGCGATATGGGACGGACGTGCTGCAAGCTGCCGCAAGCTGTTAAAATAGCAGTGACGTGACTGTTTCTGATACCCCGACGACGTAGTGGGGGATACAAGTATGGGACAAGTAGTCTAGGGGTAAGTTGCCCGTCTCACAACCGAGATTGTGAGTTCGAGTCTCGCCTGTCGCTACTCTTCATCAGCGGCCAATCGGCGTGAGAGATTGACGACGCTACATGACTCAACGGTCGAAGTGGCGTAAAACCAATAACCACGACCACCACCACCACCACCACCATCACCACACTCTGACGCATTCGCATCAATAACAGCTTACGTGTTATAATGAAACTACCTTAATTTTACATTCGAGGCATCGGCAAACTGTAAACACGGCCCGCGGGACCATCACCAACCAAGCGCAACCACCAACATCCTTATCCGCCCACTGGTATCTCCGTTCGCCACCTACCGACATCCATATTCGACACCTACCAACATCCCTGTTCGACACCTACCGACATCTCTGCTCACCACCTACCGACATCCTTGTTCGCCACCATCCAGTTGACGAACGCCTCGCCAGAGAAGCTATCCTTGACCTTGGTGAAGAGGCCAACGCGGTGGTCCATGATAAGGCCGGAGTGGTCGTGAAGGTCAATGGCCAGCCGCGACAGCTCGTCCTTTTCACAGTCGACGGGCGGCTCGGACGCTGGTGATAACATCATGTTCATTATACTACTATTAATACTAATATTAATACTAATATTAATACTAATATTAATACTAATATTAATATTAATAACAATAATAATAATAAAGATTGAATAAGAATAATTAACATTCAGAATAATAATGATGGTAATAATAATATAATATTGATTAGCATCACAGTTATCACTATCATCACCATTACCAATATTATCATCAGTCAGGGGTGGATAAAAGGGGAGGGGCACTGTGGGCATTTTTTTCAGCCAGAGACGTCCCTCCGGACATGTGCCCCCATGACAATTCCTGGGTCCACCCCTGTCATCAGTACTGTTGTCATTAGTTAATTCGACTTCAAGGCGTCAGAGTAGCTGTGCTTAAAGAACGCCCACATTACATCAACACTTTATTACTATCAGCACATCATAATTAGCATTACTCTTCCTGTAATCCCCCCCCACACATCCAAACTCTCACCCACACACCCTACTCTCTCTACTCTCTCACTCCTAACCCTTTCACCCAATGCGGGTGAACGGATGAGTGGGAGCTGCGCGAGGTGACGCCATCTCACGAGCGATTGTGACGTCGACTGCCTCGGCCGGACTTGGGATGCGTGGAGCATTCTTGCCAGTCTCCATTTCCGTCTGCTCCAGCTCGTGCATCGCCGCCGCCCAAGCGCCAGCATTGTCCGCCTGCGACACACCAGTCGACCATCGATCAGGACACCACGCAAAACACGAGCACATGCTAGTTGCTGTGTCATGGTGATGATAGAGCCTGTACTGTAGTGACTACTGCAGTGACTGTACTGTGGTGACTGTACTGCAGTGACTGTACTATGGTGACTACTGCAGTGACTGTACTATGGTGACTGCACTGTGGTGACTGTACTGTGGTGACTGACTGTGGTGACCATACTGTGGTGACCGTACTGTGGTGACTGTACTGTGTTGACTGTACTGTGTTGACTGTACTGTGGTGACTGTACTGTGGTGTCTCCCCACCCTACCCCCCACCCACCAGTGTCCGCAGTTCGCTGCTGCCGTTTGAGTGCACGACATCACAGACCATCCACCAGTGTCCGCAGTTCGCTGCCGCCGTTTGAGTGCACGATATCACAGACCACTCACCAGTGTCTGCAGTTCGCTGCTGCCGTTTGAGTGCACGACATCACAGACCACCCACCAGTGTCCGCAGTTCGCTGCTGCCGTTTGAGTGCACGACATCACAGACCACCCACCAGTGTCTGCAGCTCGCTGCCGCCGTTTGAGTGCACGACATCACAGACCACCCACCAGTGTCCGCAGTTCGCTGCCGCCGTTTGAGTGCACGACATCACAGACCACCCACCAGTGTCTGCAGTTCGCTGCCGCCGTTTGAGTGCACGACATCACAGACCACCCACCAGTGTCCGCAGTTCGCTGCCGCCGTTTGAGTGCACGACATCACAGACCACCCACAGTCCGCAGTTCGCTGCTGCCGTTTGAGTGCACGACATCACAGACCACTCACCAGTGTCTGCAGTTCGCTGCTGCCGTTTGAGTGCACGATATCACAGACCACTCACCAGTGTCCGCAGTTCGCTGCCGCCGTTTGAGTGCACGACATCACAGACCACCCACCAGTGTCTGCAGTTCGGCGCCGCCGCCCACGTGCCGGCTGTTGAAGAATATCTGCGGCACGCTCGTCTTGCCGGTGACGTCGCGCAGCCAGGGCCTCAGGTGCGGGTACTGCTCCAGGTTGACGTCGACATACTGGAGGCCGCAGCGCGCCAGTGTCGCCTTGACGGCGCGGCAGTGCGAACACGCCGGGATCGAGTACACCACCACGGTGCCTTTGATCAGCATGGCGGAGACGGCGGCCGGTCGACGCACGCTGTCGCAAGTCGACGTCGTCAAGCACGCGCCGGCCCGCGCCCACCAGCACATCAGCCGACTGACTGGTCAGCACACGTCCAGCACATCTGCGAACTAACGTACTGGCTGGCTGGCTGGTCATCACACGTCCAGCACACCTGCGAACTAGCGTACTGGCTGGCTGACTGGTCATCACACGTCCAGCACACCTGCCAACTAGCATACTGGCTGGCTGACTGGTCATCACACGTCCAGCACACCTGCCAACTAGCATACTGGCTGGCTGACTGGTCATCACACGTCCAGCACACCTGCCAACTAGCATACTGGCTGGCTGACTGGTCATCACACGCCCAGCACACCTGCCAACTAGCATACTGGCTGGCTGACTGGTCATCACACGTCCAGCACACCTGCGAACTAGCGTACTGGCTGGCTGACTGGTCATCACACGTCCGGCACACCTGCCAACTAGCATACTGGCTGGCTGACTGGTCATCACACGTCCAGCACATCTGCCGCCTAGCATACTGACTGGCTGACTGACTGGTCATCACACGTCCAGCACACCTGCGAACTAGCGTACTGGCTGGCTGACTGGTCATCACACGTCCGGCACACCTGTCAACTAGCATACTGGCTGGCTGACTGGTCATCACACGTCCAACACATCTGCCGCCTAGCGTACTGACTGACTGACTGGTCATCATACGTCCAGCACACCTGCCAACAAGCATACTGACTGACTGGTCATCATACGTCCAGCATACATGCAGGCTAGCATACTGACTGACTGGTCATCACATGTCCAGCAAACCTGCCAACTAGCATACTGACTGACTGACTGACTGACAGGCTCACCGACAGACGACTCAGACTGATTAGTACACCGACATATTGGTTGAGAAATTGAATAACTAATTGAGCAACTGAACAGCTCACTGCGAAACTGACTCATAAACCGACTGGCAGGCCGAGTCACTCACAGATCACCCACTGAAGGCGAGAGTTGTCGGTGGGGCGGACAGTCGAGACAGAATGCAGGGGCGGGCGGGGAGTGGCACACGATGCACGACCAGCCCGTGACGCACACCGGCCCGCGGGCAGAGAGCGACTGAGGGCGTCCAGCCGCGTGCCGGTCTGACCGGCAGCGTCACAGATAACTCGGCCCGCTGTCGGCTCGCTATCGGCCCGCTGTCACGCGCTCTAGGACCGCACTGCCAGCTGATGACGTGCTGGAGCCGCGCGCTATCGGTGTGCTAAGCCAGCGTCCGGGACACTAGGACCGCACTACTAGCTGACAGTAGCCAACATAAAGACGCTTGGGCGATGAGGACGAGGACTGCATTGGGCATACTTTTGGATGAATGGTGTATTGATTAAATGTTTGCGTTGCAAGAAAACCTGCTGCTGGGTATATCCAAAATGAATGAAAAATGTGCTACACTGGTGGATCATCCTAATCCGTGGATCCGTGCATAGCATTCGATTGAAATGAACCACTAAATGATTCCGCTATCATCAGAGCAACAATATCAAGGTAAAAAAACCAAACACCCCATTGCACAGGTCAACATCGACCGATTACTTAACAGCGTGAACGTGCCTCAAATTCGATCCACACTGTTTATTCACTCTGCCAAATGCTACACCCGGTGCGTGATTCCTTTTGTAGTCCTACCTCTAGATTGATTCATTCCGTGCAGTCCCAATCACTCGAAATAAAACTGACTTTCCCAATATACAGAGGACCATTTAACAATTTAAACTAGGGATGCAACACTGAGGGACAGAGTCAGAAACTGGGCTCCAGTCCCTTGCAACACAATGGCGTGCCGAATTGACGGATTGGCCGGCTACAGTGTGAGCAAATTATCGATAAAGACTTTGTGACAAGAGGCGAACCGGCTTTGCTCCAGCTATCGCAACCTAGCATTTCCTAATCGTTACTTCCACGCAACTTCGAAAATATCACTTTGTCACTGCCACCACATGAATAGGCACCTACCTCCTGGAACGCATATTATGAAAAGCTAGGTGTTGGGTCATACACTTAATAACTATACACCGCACTTCCGTGGAAGTAAATGTCGAATACAACAATGCACAGCTTGATGCTACCAAAGATAATGATGGCAACATAGTCTTCGAATATATAAGGGCTATTGCATGATGAGACCAGGACCTGAGCTTTTACAGGTTGCATGGTGGTGGATTGGTGTTTAGGGGCGCGTCGATCATTTCACTTGATGTATCAGGCTATACCAACATCAAAAGCAATGACACTTTAGCATTAGGTGGCAGACAAAATAATGTGTGCATGACTACTCCACCAGCAAGAAAAAAAACTAAATATTTAAAGTCACGATAGTATTCATTGTAAGTACATCGAGATCGTCCGTGTTAAAGAATACACGTTGAAATAAGCAAAACGCTCAAAGCTCCTATGCACTAGCAGCGCCCATATGAATGCCATGACTGCAATACAAACTCAAAGAGCAAAAGCATCAGACAATATGGTGCTGGGGACAACAGCGAAATGGACCAACAGTTCAGCAAATGTACAACGTTCTGGTCGCACCACTCAACTTGATAAATTTATGTTTAATTCGAATTTGCATCACCCGAGGCACCCATAGGCAGTTTGAGATCAGACCCAAAAACAGCAATACTAAGTGCTGCAGTTTACTTACCCAAATAGCATAAAATAGCAACGAGCTATTTGTTCCTGTAAGAAGAAATGCTGTGTTACGTTTTGTTGTTGATTACAAACATATGCAACTCACTTTGGTGGGATCAGAGATCAAAGTGTAAGCATCATGTTGACGAGATCTAGGACATGTGTCCAATCTCAAGCCTATCAAGCTTGCATGTATCATCATAATCCAAACTGAAGAGGGTCAGAGGGGGGGGGTGAAGTAGGCTCCATAGCTCACAGACTAGCAACACCAGCAATACAAACTCTAGATCAAAGAATGACAAAACAGTGTTCAAATATATGCAGGTTATGCCATGCGTTTTCATTCATACTAAGTGCTGCAGTTTACTTACCCAAATCGCATAAAATAGCGACGAGCTATTTGTTCCTGGAAGCAGAAATGCTGTGTTATGTTTTGCTGTTGATTACGAACATATGCAACTCACTTTGGTGGGATCAGAGATCAAAGTGTAAGCATCATGTTGACGAGATCTAGGACATGTGTCCAATCTCAAGCCTATCAAGCTTGCATGTATCATCATAATCCAAACTGAAGAGGGTCAGAGTGAAGGTGAAGGTGGTGAAGTAGGCTCCATAGCTCACAGACTAGCAACACCAGCAATAGAAACTCTAGATCAAAGGATGACAAAACAGTCTTCAAATATATGCAGGTTATGTATGTGATTGTCATGACATATCCGTTACCAGCATAATTCCCGTTTTATGAGCATGATCTAAAACACCTACTAGCATCAATCAATTCACATGAATGCCTATCCATTCATTGCACAAGTCGGAATTAAATAATATGATTATTGGACCTGAATATTTCATCCACTCTCATTTCAACTACACTCAATGAGGGCCTCTCCACTACATCACCACACAATTAATTGACCACCCTTTGATTGAAAACTTGCTGGCATTAACAGCTTTACACCTTGACTTCCCTAATCTGAACTGATGACTCCCATGCAATACCCTAAATAGAAAGTATCATTCAAATTTAAATTGTTTAACACTTTTAATATCTGAAACATCTCAATCACACACCCCTCAACCTTCAACCATGAGTACATATCTAATGCCATAAGCCCCTCCCCAGATTCCAACTTGCCTAGTTCACTGACCAGCCAACAGCATTTCCCTGCATTCTTTCTAGCATCCATATAACCATTTCTACAGAAGGATTACATGCTTGTACACAACATTCCAAGTGGTGGTGCAAATAGCCAAAGTAAAAGAAAACTCAATAGATTCTTTCCATTCATACTGAACACCACTATGAATTATGTCTAGTATTATAACTGTCCTGTTCCTAGCTGAGTTACATTGTGTTTTGGCATTGCGGCTCCTTCAAAGCACCATGCCTAAATCGTTTTCCTCTTCAATTGCATCCAGCTCACTACCTGTCATGGAATATATAAATGTCCCACTTCCATAACCCAGACACCCAACTTATCACTTATCACATCTAATTCAAAGATGCTATTTATTAGCTCACTTTTGTTTGCCACCTTAATCTATGAATATTGTTCTGTTCATTATAACTGTTAGGTATTCCTACTGGGTCAACATCAAGCTAGTAGGAATTATACCTGCTGGAATCCTGTGACACTCCATTCAGAATATTATTCCAGTCAGAGTTGCATTTACTTAATCAGACCTCTTGCTTTCTTTCCATTAACCATGTATCAATTCTACCCAGAACTTTTCCATTAATCCTGTGCTTCTCCAGCTCATGTATAAAATCCTAGTGACATACGTTTTGTGTCAGGTCCAATACTAGGAAGACTAAGTGCTGTATTGAACTTACCCAAGTGCCATACAAATGGCAAACAGCAATCTGTTCCTGAAATAAGAAAATATGGTGTGTTACAGTCTGTTGTTGATTACAAACATTCAACTCACTTGGATGGGATCAGAGATCAAAGTGTAAACATCATGTTGGCGAGATCTAGGGCACATCGCCAATCTCAAGCCTATCATGCTTAAATGTATCATCATAACTAATCCAATCAAAACTGAGTGCTGGATGGGAGGGGTTGTAGAGTAAGCTCAGTAGACCAAACACTAGCACACCATAGAACACCAGCATCTAGACCAAGGGATCATGACATGCGATTTTGATGACATGACATATCTGTTGCTAGCATAATTCCCCATTTATATGCATTACCTAAGACATTTCCTAGTACCAATTCCACCACAAGTACATCAATTCCTATTCCCCATGTGCTCAATTTAGAACTAAAACATCAGATTCTTGGACCTAAATAATATGTCCACCCCATAATTAAATATGGATCATACACTTTTTAACTTGGGTGGTTCACAACATACTTTACACCCACAGCTAAGTCAGTCTTAGCCCACAGCCCACAGCTTTGTCAGTGGTACACAGGATTGGAAATGTCCAAGTGGTGTGAGTGTTGAATCCAGAGTTCAACACCTTAACCACTTGGCCATCCCCACCCCAATATGTGCCATACACATGTATATACATGTACATGAGTTACATATGTGCAGTAAATAATGCATTCACCACCTTTTACTTAGTCATATAATTATAAATGTCCTGTTCCTAGCTTAGTTACTTTATTTCCTGCTATCAGGTTTCTTGAAACCAACATGTCAACCAACTCTGAATATTGATAGATGCATTATAATTATTAGCCATTCCAACCAGATTGATGTAATCAGCACATTAACATTCCAATTCTCAACCCTACATCAATGTTGTTCAAAAATAAGATAGAGGTGTGGAGCTAGAACAGAGTCCTAATGGTACCCCACCTGTGACATCCATATATCTTAATGTACCAGGAAACAAATATATCACAACTCACCATTTCTGGTGGCACACAGTGATTGCAAAAGAAACATAAAATGCAAGTGTTATTGTGGTAAATATATAGAAGACCCATGGTCAACCTTTGGTCAAAAATATGTTCTTCTGGTGCTTTCTGATGTGATTTGAAACAATTTGTATGCATTCCTTTGGGAAATGATAACTTTTCAAGATATAAACAATTCAAGGTGAGGTACTTATATCTAAAAATATAAAAAGGCATTCAGTTCACTAAGAAAGGGACAACAAATTCACTGAAATTACATTACCCCCCCCAGCATTTTTAAACAATGCAGATACATGCTATTTCCTCTCTCCCCAACACAATATGGGAAAAGTGTGGGGAGGAATATGGGGTTTGGGTGGGGTAATACACAATGAAGAATAATGCAAAATAGCAAAATAAAAAAGACCTGACCTAACCAACCTACCAATGTGTCATCACCTAGAACCAAAATAATGTTGGATTGCCTATAGCATACTGATGTTGGCTGCTCTAAAACATACTGAAATTGGATTGCTTAAAACATACTGATTTATCACCTAAACCCTACTGATGTTTGACTGCCCAAAACGCACTGATGTCACAAAGTCATAAAGTGTTAATACTTCATGAGAGACACAGGGGTCAATCTGGGTTAAGCCCATAAATAGATGATACTATAACCCTGGACAAACCTATACTCAGCACCACAACAAATACCACATCCTAAATTTCAAAGGAACCATCCACCATCATCATACACAACTACCAAATACCAATACCTATCTACCTACCTATTTAGCCTTATTCACTTGACAGTTGACACCCATAACACTTGTGTGGATTGAGTGCCCCATCAATGATTTTCAACTCCAGCAATGTCTGCTTAATGTGGCCTGCACTGTGTACACTGCTAGCATAAATCTCGCCCCATCCACTACTAAGTATAAATCAAAACAAGATTCTACAAACATACCAAAATTGTTCACCATATTTATTTTAAATTGTCACCATATTTTTTTTTCAAGGCTCACCATATTTTTAAGCTGAGGTGCATTGTTTTTCTGCCTTAGGATCATTTGAAACTAAGACACCTAAGTCTCTTTCCTCTTCTAAACACAAAGTTTCAATGCCTCCCATTGCATACCTGAAAGTCTCACCTACAGACCCATGATGCATAACACTACACTTTTTATAGCTGGATGACATCTGCCATTGACCAACTAGCTTTTTTTAGGTCCTCCAAATCTAGTTGAATACTGACATTCAATAGGTGCAAAGCCACTAGATTCATCAGTGAACTAGGCAATTTAGAATATGGAGAAAGGCTTGTGGCATGAGATACCTATATGCTCACTCAAGTATAGGAGATTAGGGGGTTATATGACTGAAATGGATAAAATAGTTGAAAGGTTAGATAATGTCAATTTGGGTGATGTCTTATATTTAGAGCATCACATAGGGATCATCAATTCAAGTTGGATAAGTCAAGGTGTAGGAAAGTTAATGGCTGACAGGTTTTCAGTCAAAGGGTGGTTGATCAATTGAATAGGCTGCATGCTGATGTTGTGGGGTGTCCCTCATTGAACAGGATGGAAAATCATCTTATGTTGGAGAATCTTGCTTTTAAGTTATAATTAGTGGTTGATGGGGCAAGATTTATGCTAGTAGGTGTACAATGTGCAGTTTTCATTAAGCAGACATCGATGGAGTTGAAAATCATTGATGCACTAAACCAAAGTGTGTTACATATTATTGAGTGAATAGGGCTAGATAGATACTCGTAGGTGTGTAGAATGTTGGTGGATAGTTTCACTGAGGTCATTGAGTACATATGAGGTCTCCATGACTCATTTCTTAAAGAATATCATGCATGCCATATAACATAACCTAACCTAACCTCCCTTTGGAGGTTTCAAAAAAGAAAAATTTTAAGCAATTCATTTTCTGATTTATTTTCAATAAAAAAACCAACAACCTAACCTATCCAAATACAAGCTGCTTTTGAAGAAAGAAAAACAATTTCCTTTTTATTTTGAAAACTTTTTCAATTTAAAAAACCTAACATAACCTAATCAAACCTAACCCATTTGTTTGCTTTATGGAGGAAAATGTGTGCAAAAGCTTGTCTTGGTAGGTACCACCTTAACATGTGCACTGGAGGGCCTCTGAAAATTATGTGCACTGGAGGGGGGGCAGATTCTGCCCCCGTCCCTAAGATCTCAGCTCCTATTAAAGCTAGAGTAACAAAATTCTCAGGGTGTATCGGTACCATAGTGAAGTCTATTGTGTGCAAATTTAATGACCTTAGGTCAATATCTTCAAGGTCAAACATGGTCACATGTCAAAATTTGCTTGTTTTGTGTGGCTTGGCTTGACATTGCTATGGATTACTGTGATTGTGCTTAAATGCTCCAAAATGGGCATCAATGTTGTTTTGGGCATAACTAATGATGCAATACAGATGCTAGACCTGGAATTTGACCTCAGGTGACCTATGTAACAGCACTTTATCAGGTCAGTTACCTGTTCCAGTTACCGGAACCCAGCCGCCCGCCCGACTGCTCCATCGGGAGGCTCAGCACAATCAGTTTCATGAAGAAAGGAGTGAAGTACATGAATGAAGTATAGAAATGCTTAGGTACACAATGACAAACAGTAGTTTTCAGGATGTGTAGGGAGTAACATGCAAAATGACATCAATTGCATGATGGTGATTTGTATTTATGACAAAATTTCAGTTGACCAAGTTTGGTTCAACTGACCTGTCATGCATTTGATCCAACTTGACCTGTGACCTAATGTGACCTTGAAACTATATAGCATAACAATATACATCAAACAAGTTGCTGGTGTTGCCAAGAACACTGCCCTTTTGCTGATATACAGGAAGAACATAAACTCAGATTTTTGTGGTCTGGCACTACAAAATGTTTTGACTTCAACTGCCTCTAACTCAAAAATGTTTGGCCAATTACTGTTATTCTTGCTTTAAATAATGCACCAGACATTTCTAAGCAGGTACACAAAAAATGGCATATATCGACCAGTAAAAACGGGAGTTATTTACGAAAGACCGGAAGGGTGGGCGGATTTTTCCGCCTCCAGTTTGTGTGTTAAAGCACAATAATACCTAAGCATCATGCTTATGTTCAGCATTACAGATTGTGATACAAAAGCATCTTGTGTATCACAAGATGATGTGTGATACACCACGGTAATGTGATATACCACCACAAGATGTGATGTGTGTGATGTGTGATACACCACAATTCCAGGTAGGTACAGAGATTATACATGATGTAGTCCACTAAACAATGCCATCTGCTGATACTATGGTACCAAAATTGTTAACATCCGTATACACATTATTAGGCATCCCACAAATGAAATGAAAAACATGCACTTGAGTATGTACACTATTGGCTCAAGATTTAGTTTATGAACTGAAACGATATATTAATTGGCATGCTTCTATGATGCATTTCGACATCCTAGGTAGGTACTATACTCGTTCCGGCATCTTATACCTTACAAAAAAACATTATTTTAACACTGTGCATGTCCCATGGTGGAAGCAGAAACACTCCCACCTAAGCCTGAATGGAAGCCTAAGTTTCAATTGTTAATTTTTCCTAATAAAACTAATCAATTTACGTATTTTCCAGAATATTATCACTTGAATACAAAAAAATCGCAACAAACATTACTACAGAGCACCCACCAACAACCACACCCGCTCCGCGGCAACTGTAACAAATGGGGTGAGTTTGCCGCTGATTGCATGCTTCAGAGGAATCAAATGAAGGAAATTTGTAAGGGAAAAAGAACTCTTGAAAAGTTCCTAATACTTGTAAATGAAATACACAAGAAGACATCTTGGTCATATATATGCACATATATATTTCCCTTGGCTTCCAGCATGCCATGAACCCTGACCTACTTCGACATAAACACGTCACGGGCAGCATACTCCTTTCATTTCATGAAATTTTCTAAACCGAAGCATTCATGCTAATGAAACATTAGTGGATCCTTCAACCAACGGAACCGTTGTTTATGAATTGGTTCGGTGCGCATGACAAGTTCACTGAGCTACAATTCCGGCGCTGAATCGGGGTACTGTAAGATTCTACGCTTATTATTTAACAAAGAATCTGCGAGCGAGGAAGTGGGTATAGTTCAGCATTGGACACTAGCGGATCCACGGAGGGGTCATTCCGGCCATGGCCCTCCGAAGCACTTAAAAAGGGGGGGGGGCATAGTGTCTTTTCACCCCCCCCCCCGAAACCAACGGAAGTGAACTGAATTAAAATGCAGTAACCTTTGCCGAGGTAAAAAAAATAGCGTCGGAATGAAAGAATCTCCAATTTTAAAGGTATTTTGTTAATAATTGTTTGGAAGCCAATATAGTAGCATAGTAGATTCTGACACACGTCGATGGTTCCATGCTGCTCAAGTTTTGCCTACAGCAAGAGTTGACAAAATCGGATCCATCAGTGTGTACACGTGCACGAACGTTGACGTGGTACAAGACGTTGAACGTGAACGTGAACATTTTGGTAAACAAGAACAAAAATCCGGTAACTTAGAAACGGTGGAGGTAGGCTGTGCCCCTACACAAGAAATTATGTTGGCATTCATTATTATTTTAAAATATGGGCCCCTTTGCCAAATAGTGGTCGAAATCCGGTGGTTTTAACTAAAAATAAGGTGAGAATGGACACCCTCCAAATCCGTTCGACCCCTCCCCTGATGCAATTCCTAGGTACGCCACTGGGGGAGGGGGAGGGGGAGAGGGATGGGGGCTGACGCCGAAAACCGAAAGTTGTCCCCCCCCCAAACCGGTGGGCTAGATCCGCCAGTGCCATTGGAAGGGCACGTATCCCTCCAAAAGCTTGCAAAGTGACTCCGGTGCTAATCTAGTATGCAAACCAAGCCTAACTTAACGCTTGCGGAGTACATGCCCCCTCTCACCAGTTGCAACAACTCATCGCCGGAGACCCTTGCTACTTAAGGCCACAACTGTTGCGCTACGGAGGTGAAGGATCTCTCTACATTGAAGTGCGGCCATATTGACTCCAAAGTATCATGAACAATATTTATTCAGCGGCCGGCCGGGATCAAACTCTGACCCTTGATTGAGCCGATTACCTAAGATTTTCACCTTTTCTTCGTTTCAGTTTCTACTCGATTCCTGGTAGCGATTGTGTATTGTTTGGGTTGGGCCCGGAGTGGCGTATATACTGGATACTTTGATGATATACTTATATAATTGACGTGAATCATTGAGCTATCTATCCTGATCTGCTTCTTCAAAATACGTCACCTAGGAACGGAGCTAGATTTTAACACCGGTTTAACACTTAACACCAGCCGTCGGCTTAGGTTAGTTAAGTCCTAGGTAACTCACCTCAAGCGATGGCGGGTGTTAAATTAAGCGAGTTGTTATGTTGAAATGTTCAATAAGTCTAAGGGAAACTAGTACATAAAAAAAAGCATTGAGGGTTGTAGCCAGGTGTTGTTGCAAGCAAAACTTAAGTTTGATTGTACACTAACTAGGTAGGTACTAGGTAGGTAGGTAGGTTGGTACCTACCTAGGGGAAGAGGGGGGTATCTGAACAAGTTCTGTTTCTTGAATACCTACCTTTAGTTGTCTCCCACATCATGTTCAGTTCATAAATAACAAAAAGATGGTGGTATTCATAAATGATGGACCTGTCTCTACCAAAATATGGAAGTCTGATCACATAGTTCTACCTATTCTTTGTGTACAGAGGTTGCAAAATTCACAGGAACCATTTTAGGCTTCCAAGCAGTGATAAATTATTGGTGAAATAGGGTGGAATATACCACTTACTGAACACTGAATCGACATCCCTCCCCAAGCAGGCTTCTTCGGTGCGCGATTGTGAAGTATTCTTACCTCTTTTCTAACAGTATCAGTTTATGTGTCATGCTTATGCTCACTACAATGGATCCAAGATCATGACAAAGAACATCAAGTAGTGGAATTCTGGGCTATGGGATTACCTATGATGAGCTATGTTATATAATGCCACTTTATAACATAGGTATTTGTGTTGTTATCATTGATATCGGTATCCCCAAATTAGATACCTCTCAAAGCATGCAAAACAGGTAGTTATATGTATGCAATTGTCTCAAAACTGGACTGAAAGGACCTGAGCATTATTTCCATGGGGATTTTGATAGTATTATTTCCATGGAGATTTTGACATCCTGCTGTACATGTTTTGACATCTCACACCTAATGAGAAATCATTATTTTAACACTGCTTCCAAGAGCAGTTGGCTTAAGGAAACTATAAAGAAGTGGCTTTAAATTTTTGTTGCAATTACACCAGCATTTTTTAGTGACTACTAATAGCTTGTACCACAACAGCTGCAGTGAGGTAATCCTGAACAACATTTTCGTGTTCAGAATACAGCACACCACTATAAAATAATTATCTGTTTTAAAGTTTCTCTTTGCAAGTGGTTAGAGGATTTTCATTGAAAGGAACTGTATGAATATGGATAGCTTGTTCATTTTTGTGTTCAGTAAACACAGTACAATTACTGGTTCAGCCATACAGAAGCAGCAGTAGAGCTATTTGTTGCATAATGCCTGAAGTGTTCAGAAACCTCCCCTCTTCCCCTACATAAGTTGTAGAAAGTAAGCTGCAAAATAAAGCAATAAAGTTGCAAAATCTGATCACATCTAGATATATGCTAGAACTTGACAATGTTATTGTCCTTTAGGATATTTATGAGATAGGTTTTACACATTTTTTAAAATAAAAAAATGGAAAATTTGCTTCTTAGGGCAATTTTTTAATTAATGGCAATTATTTGCAATGTTGTCATGCATGTGTTGTCATGATGTGACCACTCATTCACCCTGTAAATGAATGCCTTTTTGACAAGCAAAACAACACCAAAAAGGAGGATTTTAATTGGGTAATATAGCATAAAAATTAATAATAAAAAAGGACACAACCAATCAGGCCATGGTAGCTCAGTTGGTAGAGCATCAGACTCTTGATCACAAGGTTGTGGGTTCGAATCTCACAACCGACAGCATTTACAGAGTCCATCCGCTACCAATCAGCGTGAGAGGTTGGTGCGCTATATAACCTAGCTGTTGAATTTGTCGTAAAAGAACCCAAGGTTCTTTTTGGGACACAACCAATCCTAACCTGGCATAACCTTCCATGGAGGAAAAATCATTGAAAAAGGAAAATTTTAGTGGATTTAAAAAAATTCAAAGTTGAAAAATAACCTAGCCTAGTAACACCCAACCCTAGACTGTTTTTATTGATTTTTTGGTGCCAATTTCACCCCCAAAAATTGAAAAATGTCCTAACTTATAGAAAAGCATAACCTAACCAAACCTAGCAAAGAGGTAACTCTGTTTGCTTTATGGAGGGGAAATGTGTGTAAAACTTGTCTTGTGGATACCATAAAGTGCAATAATACCCAACAAAGAATTAGTTGAAGTTGTTGTTTGGGGGTGGGGGCTTTACAAAATCAGTCAGTGCTAGATAAAAGTTTGTTGCACTGACTCTGAACCCACTTTCTGATCAGGTTATGTCAGTTCTACAGCACACTCAACCAAAAGTTTAACATGCTCACATAATGGGCATGTTTGCCTGGTGTCTGCACCCTCAATGATATGATTGAAATGTTTAAGATAGTAAAATGGTTAGATGCCAATCTGAATGATATTCTTCCATCAAGAAATCACGTATTAGTTGCATCAATTCAAGTTAGAAAGGTGAAGGTTAAAGTTAGAGAAGTGAAGGTTGAGAAGTGACCATTAAACACCAACAATTATCAGGAGAAGGGTGGTTGATCAATGGAATGGACTGTCTGATGATGTAATTGCTCATTGAATGTGTTTACAAATTGGATGATGGGATGAGTGGTCTAGGGATAAGATGCTCATCTCACAATCAAAAGGTTGTGGGTTCGAGTCTCACCTGTCGCTACTCTTCGCCCACGACCAATCAGTGAGATATTGGCGACGCTACATGACTCAACGGTCGACGTGTCGTAAAACCAATAACCAACCAACAAATTGGATGGTGATTTTTGGAGTTGGATTGATGCTGGTAGGTGTCTTAGATCATGCTTATCAATGGGAGATTATGCTAGTAACATATGTTGCATCATGCAAACCCCATGTCATGGTCCATTTGTCTATTGCTGCCATTGCTGGTGTTGTTAGTCTGTGGTCTATTGAGCTTACTCAACCACTGCACACCCCACCCCTTCCCCCACCCACCTATTGCAGCACTTCAGTTTTTAGTGAGTTAATTATGATGACACATTGAAGGTTGATAGGCTCAAGATTGGACATATGCCCTAGATCTCACCAACGTGATATTTACACTTTGATCTCAAGTCCACCAAAGTGAGTTGCATATGTTTGTAATCAACAACACACTATAACACAGCATATTTTCTTCTTTCAGGAACCGATAGCTGTTTGCCATTTTTATGCCACTTGGGTAAGTTGACTACACAGCACTTAGTCATTGTGGTATTGGATCTGACCCAAGGCAAGTGTCAAAAGTTATTTTTATGTTGACTGAGCCATGTGTATAAAATTTCAAGGGCAGTTTCCAGTCAAATGACTTAGTTTATGTTTCATTTTTTTCTCCAGAAACAATGAGTTGGTTGGCATAAGCATAATGCTTAATACTGACACAGGTGTCTATTGACAGGCTTAAACCATGATTGAGCTATATGACCTTTGCAGTTGATGCACCCCTAAACTACAAAACCATGATTGAGAGGTTATGGGGTGGGTTGATACATGACTGATGGAAAGGAAGTGAGAGGTTTAATTAAATGGATGCAAATCTGAATGGAAGGATATTCTGGATTACGTGCTGCAGGCTTTATTCTAGGTCCATTTTTCTCCATCATCTTTGTGGACAACAGTGAGGTAGGGCTGGGAATAAGGTACTTATACTTGCTGACATCAAACTTGTAGGATATCTACCAGCTTGATGTTGGTCAGTAGAAACTCTGAAAGTAGAAACTTTCAGAGGAAATGCCTTATTCTTGGTGACTTTAATCTAAAATGATATGAAAACGTTGGTGTTGGCTCCCCATCATGTAAACTGTTTAGGAAATGCATTAAAGAGGACTTGTTCTTACACCAGTTTGTAACGGAACCAACCAGGCAGGGCTCATTCTTGGACCTTGTCTTCTCATATTTAAGTGATTTAGTTCAAGAATTAACTGTAGGAGAAACTCTGGGAAGAAGTGACCATAACATAGTGCGATTTAAGGTACAAATAGCAGGGACAATCAAGGATAATTTGGCAAAGATTCCAAATTTTAACAGGGCAGACTTTGACTGCATGAGAGAGGCATTAAGTGCCATAAAATGGGAAGAAGAATTTTTTTATTTAAATGCCTGTGAAATGTGGGAAAAATTCAAATCCTACTTGAGGGAAATTCAGATTAGACATGTCCCCCAAAAGCAAAGGTGCAAAAGAAGGGTAGGAAAGCCAGCATGGCTTACACCAGATCTGATGAGATCAATTAAGGCTAAGAAAGATGCATTTAGAGTATTTAAGGAAGCTTCAAATATCGTAAATCTAAGGTCATATAAAAAAGCTAGAGATGCTGTGAAGCAGAAAATCAGAGCAGCAAGGCGAGCAAAAGAATTGGATTTGGCTAGGAACTGTAATGGGGACAGTAAAAAGTTCTTTAGTTTCTACAAGCTAAGTAAAGTTTCAAGCACAATTGGTCCACTGGAAGTAAATGGGACTATATTGAGCGAGGATGGTGAGATGGTTGAGGAGCTGAGCAAGCAGTTTAAATCAGTGTTTACAGTGGAGGATGTGACAAATCTGCCAACCGTGAACCACAGTTCAGTGACAGGTGATCAGATACACGATGTTGATTTGATTGATAGTGATGTTGTTTTCAATTATATCGGAAAAATAAAGCCAAACAAGGCAGCGGGACCTGATGGAATTTATGCTAGGGTATTGTGGGAAGCTGAAAAGGAACTGGCAATTCCACTTAGTATAATATTTTGTAGATCAGTTTCACAAAATGAAATTCCAACAGATTGGAAAAGGGCAAATGTAGTTCCTATTTTCAAGAAAGGAGGAAGAGGGAAAGTTGAAAATTATAGGCCAGTAAGCCTCACATCCCTAGTCTGCAAGGTACTCGAATCAATTATCAAGGATAGAATAGTTAGTTTTCTGGAAGGAAACGGATTGATTCAAGATACTCAACATGGGTTTAGAAAAGGGCGATCGTGTCTCACAAATCTCTTGGACTTTTTGAATTTTGCTACAGAACAATTTGATCAGGGAAATCAGGTTGATGTAGCATATCTTGACTTTAGTAAGGCCTTTGACAAGGTACCCCATAAACGGTTAATGATGCAGCTTCAGGTCCATGGCATTGCAGGTAGCATCCTAAAATGGATAGAGTTGTGGCTTTCAGATAGACAGCAGAGAGTGATGCTAAATGGTACAAAGTCATCATGGCAAAATGTTCTTAGTGGAGTCCCTCAGGGGTCGGTACTGGGCCCTATTGTTCATTATATTTGTGAATAGCATTGGATGTGGCCTAAGCAGTAAGGTTTTGAAATTTGCGGATGATTTGAAGATCTTTAGGGCAATAACAGGGCACAATGAGCAGGTTTTGCTGCAGAACGACTTAGACGAGCTTGTGAAGTGGTCCGAAAAATGGCAAATGAAGTTTAATTTTGATAAGTGCAAAGTCATGCATGTAGGTAGGCAGCATATGAAGGCGCCATACTTGATGGGTGGCCAAGTACTATCTGTGACTCAGCAGGAGAAGGACTTAGGTGTTATTTTGAACACAAAATTTGGGGCATCAGAACAGACCAAAGAAGCCAGGAAGAAGGCACTAAGAATGATTGGGGCAATACAGAGGAATGTGTCATACAAAAGTGGGGAGGTCATCAGGAAGCTTTACTGTGCATATGTCAGGCCACATTTAGAATACTGTGTCCAAGCTTGGTCTCTTAGTTATGAGAAAGATTGTTGGCTTTTAGAGAGAGTACAAAAGAGGGCAACACAAATGGTTAGTGGTATAGGCAACCTGGCATATGAGGAAAGATTGAAGAAATTGAATATGTTTTCACTTAGATATAGAAGGCTGAGAGGAGATCTCATCGAGGTTTTTAAATTTGTTCATGGTCAGGAACAGGGATATCTCAGGGAAATGTTTGAATTTAACAGAAATGATGCAATTAGAGGTCATCAATTCAAAATTAAAGTTAATCACAGCAGGACAATGTTAAGACAGTCTTTCTTCACCAACAGGGTAGTCGAACACTGGAACCAGCTGCCAGGAACCATTGTCAGTAGCAACACACTGAACAACTTTAAAAACGGCATAGACAATCATTACAAGAATAGGCTTGTTTTTCTGTATTCCAGGGAGGGTTGATCGACAGTTTTGGTGGACAACTGGTTCAGTGTGCAGAGTACAACCAAGAAGGGCCCTTGTGGCTCATAGTTGCACTGATAGTTATGTCTTTATGTCTTTATGGTCAAGTAGGAATGGCAAACAATTGTTATGAATTTTGCAATATTCTGAGACTGTGAAGACCAACAAAAGTGAACTGATCAATGATGTCTTTCAATTAGCTATGCTAAGTGTGATGCTATGCATCTAGGGTCATGGGCGCAAAATGACCCTGGATGTTGACGCACCCCTAAACCCCAACCCACCACCACCATCCAGGGTCTGGAGGTGGAGCATTTGCATATGCAATGGCAGGTAGTGAACTAGATGCCATTGGAGATTAAAAAGATCAAGTCATGTTTGTTTCAAGGAATTGTAAAGGAGAAAAACAATGGAACTCAGCTAAGAACTGGATAATTAGATTGTTAGGAATAATTAATGGTGGTGTTCAGCATAAAAGCAATGATTTTTTTTACTGTACTGCACTGGTATGCACCCCCACTTGGAATACTGTGTACAGGCATGTAATCCTTTTAATAGGTATGCTAGGAAGCACACAGGCCAACACTACTAGGTTTGTTGGTGGACTGGGTAGTTTTGAATATTGGGAGAGGCCTACGTCATCAAATATGTGCTCACTTATATGTAGGAGATTACATCATGATATGTTTAAGATGTGTGAGATAGAAAAGGGTTAGATAATTTCAATCTGAATGATGCTCTTCAGTTTAGGAAGTTATATTGCAGTTATGAATTCAGATTATACAAGTCAAGGGAAGATAGAGTTCATGAATTATTAAGTTCAACAATAATATTTTTTTACTATAAATTGTGCACTAGTGGAGTAGGCATTGATGTGAATGGAGTGAAATTGATGCTAATAGTTGTCTTAGATCATGTTTATCAATGAGAAATTATGCTAGCAGCAGATATGTCATGTCATAAAAATCCTGTGTCATAGGCCCTCGGTCTTGAGCTTGCATTACTGGTGTTGCTGGTCTGTGGTCTACTGAGCTTACTCTCCCACCCCCTCCCCCACCCTCACTTTGGCCTTGTTTGGTTTTGATTATATTAATTATGATGATGTCTTAAAGCTTGATTGGCTTGAGATTGGACATGTGTCCTAGATCTCGCCATTATGATGTTTGCACTTGATCTCTGATCCCATTCAAATGGGTTGCATATGTTTGTAATTAACAACAAATTATAACATTGTATGTTTACTTCTTCCAGGAGGAAATAGCTCATCACTATTTTATGCTATTTAGGTAAGTTGACTGCAGCACTTAGCCTTCCTTGTATTGGCTTTTACACCATATTGTCTTGCACCATATGGGTGCCTCAGACATTGAAAGTTTGAATTAAGCAGAATTGTATGTGGTTGAGTGGCAGTCAAAGTGTATTTGCTGAACTGTTTGTCCATTTCACTGATGGCCCCAGCATTGTATACTCCAATACTCTCATGAGTCTTTTTTTCATCCTTGCTAATAGTACATAAGTGCATACATTATTTTGCCCACCACATCATATTAAAGGACCACTGCATTCAATGTGGATTTACTTTTATCCCTTTGGCAAAATAGATGGGTGGGGGGGGGGGGGATTTTGCACCTTTGTGCTTTTTGTTGTTTGAGGGGGAGGAGAAGGGGAGTGAGTGATAAACAGTGTGAGCTAATCAAGACATGTGGCATATCAGCTCCTTCATGCAGCCTGCCAAAACTCATAAATGCTAGTCTTGTTTTTAACCTTGTTTAGTACTTTGTTTGAACTGGGAAGGTGTTCATTGCATTAGTGTAAGCCTTTATTTCATCTTCGATGCTGCAAAAACCTCTGCATTTTTATAGAGCATTAGTGCCATGCTGCTCCACATTGTCAATAGCCTTCTTGTATAACCAGAAAATCTATAATATAACTGCAGTGCTGGCAAAAATATGACACCAAGCCATTTATTTGGAATGTTGTAAAACTGAACAACTATTGTAAGGATATTGTGCTAGGTATTTTGTGCTGAAAGGTTTTAAGCTTCCCATGGCCAGATTCAGATGGGATATAATATGCAGAAGAGGAGACCCAGCTTGGCTCTTCAGGTATGTTTGAGTATTGAAATTACGCTTCTTCATGTACACACTTCATGCTAATTTTCTTATTCGTTTCCGAAATTCAGAAATAATATTTTGATCAGAGGCGTGAGGTGTTAGTGAGGCATACCTTTATCATGTGCATCCATTTTCATATATATTGTAGCGATTATTGTCATCGCCAGTTACGTCGAAGATAATTGTTACCAGGCGTCTATGTGAGTTCTTCCTTGTTTGGCGATCTATTTGTTCACGGAGGGTGGTTCTAGGGCTGGCTAGCGTTGCGATGTATATTTTCCAACTTTGTGCCTCAGTGCATAAATGTTCATCTTTAGAATTTGGCTAAGTTAGTCCATATGTATATCAAACTGTGGGATAAGACAACACCTAAGTCTTGCTGTTCCTGGCTCCACATTTGACAATTGTTCGAGGAAGAAAGTGGTCTTCTCAACATGTTCCATATCAGGTGCTTGCATATTCATCATGGGGCATGCAGTACTGTGGGTGTTTGGTCACCTTTGTCAAGATCATATTTATGCCATTTTTCTGTTTGTTGATTTGGCTATTGCGAAAGTCTCATATTTCTATGTTACTTTTCTCCAAGCCACTCGTTATTTTTGTATTGCACCCATCAAGATATATATGTACTTCTCACTATTTCTGTATGCAAAATACCACTTCGGGCCTTGTGTAAAGGTCTGTTTGCCATCATGCACTCATCCACCATGAATCACATCCTTATGCAAACCTTTCACCAGATTATTTTAGGGAGAGGGTAGTCGAAGCCTTGGCTCCATGTGCTTGAAAATAATATGAAGTCAAGCCGGAGTGGTGGTGCGCTCGTTAAATCACGCGGAGTCTTGGTGACCAAATTTGAGGACGTCTGGAGAGCGGGAGTTCTCAAGACCGTCGGTCTTCCCTTCAAGAATAGATCGCGCCGGTTGCGGCTTATGTTTGGTGCCCCTCCCCTGCCCAACGGGAGGTCATTGGAAAGCGGGAACCATCGGAATCGGCTTTCCGATGCACTGCCATGCCAGCAGTCGTTCGTTGTTCGTTCGTCGTAAGTTCGTTGTTTGGAGTTCTGGGCAATTCCGGTCTCCAGAGAGGCTGAATGCCAAACCCCTCTCGCAATTGGTTGCCAGCCTCGTGGAGGGAGTAATGAATGACATAGCATAGCAGCAGGCCGTGTTCAAGACCTGTGATGACGTTGCAACTAATCGAAATGCTACAGGAATGGGTTGATTCGAAATGTACAGAAGAACAATTCTTGGCAAGGTTTTGATGGGATGAATTCTGCAAATTAAACACATGGAAGGTTACCATAATTTAATTCTTTGGAGTTTCATAGAAATCGATTAAGAATGTAGTCAACCCATACATGCATATTTAAATAAGTATGTATGAGAAAAAAGTATGAGATGTCGAAGGCTTCCACACAAATTCCTTAGTTTCCGACATAGCGCTTGCTGTTGTCACAATACCCTAAAGAAACCAAATAAAAAAAAAAACAAAACAACCATTCATTAATGTGTGAATGGAACTTAAACTCTGTCTTGTCTTATCTTATCGTGCACCACTTTTGTTTACCCACAGATCTCCACCCAGGGCTGCAGTTACTTTGTAGCCATGTCGGGTGACCTGAGCATGTTTGTGACTTCGGTCACCAGCTCTGGTGCCCGCATCAAGTTCTATGCTCAGCTGAACACAGAAAAATATGGAGCACTGGATGCAATGATCATTGCCAACCAGACCCAGTTTGAAATGGTGAGTCATAATGGGGCCTTGGCTGTCCTACTGAAGTCTCGTTATTCAATGGGAGAGTAGGAGAGAGGGAAACCAGGAGAAAGGGGGAGTAGCACAGAGAGATTGAGAGAGAGAGAGAGAGTAGTAGTAGTAGTAAAGAGAGAGAGAGAGAGAGAGAGAGAGGGAGAGGAGAGAGAGTAGAGAGAGAGAATGAGAGCAGAGAAGTAGGGTAGAGACAGAGACAGAGACAGAGACAGAGACAGAGACAGAGACAGAGACAGAGACAGAGACAGAGACAGTGCATGGCAGAGACAGAGACAGAGATGACAGAGACAGAGACAGAGACAGAGACAGAGCCAATAACCAGACAGAGACAGAGACAGAGACAGAGACAGAGACAGAGACAGAGACAGAGACAGAGACAGAGACAGTAGAGAGATACAGAGACAGAGACAGAGAGGTGTAGTAAAGAAGAGAGCAGAGAGGGAGAATAGTAGAGGAATGAAGCAGAGAAGTAGGGTAGAAGAGAGATGGCCGTGCCCTTAAGATCCAATAACCAGCCGATAGTAGGAGATAAGGAAAGCAGAGAGTAACCAGCCGACAGTAGGAGATAAGGAAAGCAGAGAGCCAGAGACAGTGGATGTATGTGTGTATGTATGTATGTATGTATGTATGTATGTATGTATGCATGTGTGTATGTATATATGCGGTCGGACGAGCTGAAGGTCATCGCGGGGTCACGTTGACCCCGACACCACACGATCGCGGCCAGTGCTGGGCCGACCGCGGGCGTGACGCCGAGGCCGTGTTGCAGAGCACTCTGAGCTCGCCGTACGAGCTGAGTCCGGGCGAGATGGTGCTGGCCAAGGTGATGACCGGCGCGACGTCCAAGTGGTACCGGGCGCGCATCAACAACATCCAGAGCATCGAGTACGGCACCGTCGCCATCCAGTTCGTCGACTACGGCACCAACGAGGTGGTGCACTGTTCGCAGGTAGGGCCGGTGCGCCTGAGCCCCGGCGGGTGGCCAGTCGGCGGCAGCCTTGGCCCGTGTGTTTCTACATGTACACACAGTCGGTCTACCACTGCTGATGTCTGTGGTGCCTACTGTGGTGTGGTGTGTTCATCGTATCGCAAGTTTCAATTCGTGTGTCTATGAATCACAGAGAAACCCCTGCTGGCCTCCACAACTGTTTCCGAAATTCGCGGGAAACACTGCAAAGGCGAGAAGCCGACACAAAACTTCAGATCAAACCTGCAATGGCCCCTGCTATTCGATTTTTGTATTTCGCTTTTAGAAAAGACGCGCGTGCCGCATCCAAAAAATAGAACAATTTGCTGCTTCCCGATCCGGATGGTGTCGATAAGCCATCCGGCCCGGAGTCGTTTGCACGGGGACCGAACCGTGGCCGGCTCGATCCCCGTCACGTGGAACTTTTCCCGGACCGGCATGAGTCGGTCTCCAGTGCTGAGACGTTGCGACGCTCATGAATGAACAGCGGGGATTGGGGCGGGGGGCTCAGTTGGTAGAGCGGCCTGGCAAGATTGTGGGTTCGAATACAGCCGACGGTATTACCGAGTCCACCCGCGACCAATCGGCGTGAGGGGTTGAACTATATGCCTAGCTGTTGATGCGTCGAAGGCCCAGAACAGCGCGGATTGTCATGGTGGCGGCTGGTAGTCAAGTGGTGACACGCTCCGCTCATGGTTATACAGCGGGGGTTGTCATGGTGACGGCTGGTAGTCGGGTGCCGCCCGCTCATGGAAACAGCGGGGGTTGTCTGGTGCGGCTGGTGGTGGTGACACGCCCCCCTGGTGGCAGGGGGGTTGTCATGGTGACGGCTGGCAGTCGCGAGTGGTGAACGCCCCGCTCATGGATGGATAGTGGGGGTTGTCATGGTGACGGCTGGCAGTCGCGAGTAGTGACACACCCGTTCATGGATGAACAGCTGGGGTTGTCATGGTGACGGCTGGCAGTCGCGAGTGGTGACACACCCCGCTCATGACGATTGGCGATGCGATAGCGTGGTGTCGGGGTTATGACGCGACGATGAGGTGTTGGTGACGTTGGATGATTGACGATGCGACAGCGTGGTGTTGAGGTTATGAGGTGGCGATGAGGTGTTCGTGACATTGGAATATTGGCGATACGGTAGTGTGGTGTTGCGATTATGAGGTGGCGATGAGGTGTTGGTGACGCCGACGCACGTGCCGCCAGATTTGCACCAACCGGGGCGGGATTGCCACCGCCGTGCTGGCGCAGCCGCCGCTGGCCGTCGAGTGTGTTCTGGCCGAGGTGGTGCCGGCCATGGCCGCCTGGGCCGACGCCGCGATCAACTTCGTCGAGGCACGTGCCCTGGCCTGGATCATACGTTGGTGAAGCGTTGTTTTTGCGCATTAGTCCCTTATATCCAGCGCACTGCTGGCTGGTCCTCAGAATGAAATACTAAGGATAATGTGTTGAGCTCATGGACGGAGATCAATCTCTCTTCTGCCAAGGATGCCATATCGGATAGCCAAGGATGCCATATGCCACATCGGTAGCATTATTAGCTGGCGATGTATTGGCGCCACATCCCACTCCAGTGCTGTACCATTCCACCAAAACGCCCATATTCTTTTCCTCAACATCTGACCCCATCTTGTATTTTTCCTCCCATGGCCCGCTATGCAGCTCTCCTTGTCCTATCATCTGACACCATACATGTGTCTCCCGTGTCAACTGACATTGTCTGTCCTGTGCTCCCCTGTCAACGGACGCTGCCTGCCCTGTGTTCCCCTGTTAACGGACACCGCTTCTCCTGTGTCCCCCTGTCAACTGACATTGCCTGTTCTGTGGTCCCCCATCAACTGACACCGCCGGTCCTGTGTTCTCCTGTCGGCTGACACGGGCCGGTCCTGTGTTCCCCCGCTAACTGACACTGCCGGCCACAGACGAAGCTGCTGTACCAGGTGGTGGTGGGCCAGCTGGTGCGGCAGGACCCGGACGGCCCGCTGCACGTGCGCGTGCTCACCGGCGACGGCGTCACGCTGTCGTCGCAGCTGGTGGCGCTGGGGCTGGGGCGGCCGGCCCAGACCGGCGCCCTGCCGCCGGGCTATCAGGTAGGTGGTCTGGTCAGGACTGCCGGCCCAGACCGGCGCCCTGCCGCCGGGCTATCAGGTAGGTGGTCTGGTCAGGACTGCCGGCCCAGACCGGCGCCCTGCCGCCGGGCTATCAGGTAGGTGGTCTGGTCATGACTGCCGGCCCAGACCGGCGCCCTGCCGCCGGGCTATCAGGTAGGTGGTCTGGTCATGACTGCCGGCCCAGACCGGCACCCTGCCGCCTGGTTATCAGGTAGGTGGTCTGGTCATGACTGCCGGCCCAGACCGGCACCCTGCCGCCTGGTTATCAGGGCAGTGGTCTGGTCATGACTGCCGGCCCAGACCGGCGCCCTGCCGCCGGGCTATCAGGTAGGTGGTCTGGCCAGGGTGTCAGGTCATGACTGCCGGCCCAGACCGGCACCCTGCCGCCTGGTTATCAGGGCAGTGGTCTGGTCATGACTGCCGGCCCAGACCGGCGCCCTGCCGCCGGGCTATCAGGTAGGTGGTCTGGCCAGGCCGTCAGGTCATGACTGCCGGCCCAGACCGGCGCCCTGCCGCCTGGTTATCAGGGCAGTGGTCTGGTCATGGCTGCCGGCCCAGACCGGCGCCCCGCCGCATGGTTATCAGGTAGGTGGTCTGGTCAGACCGTCAGGTCATGACTGCCGGCCCAGACCGGCGCCCTGCCGCCTGGTTATCAGGGCAGTGGTCTGGTCATGGCTGCCGGCCCAGACCGGCGCCCTGCCGCCTGGTTATCAGGGCAGTGGTCTGGTCATGGCTGCCGGCCCAGACCGGCGCCCCGCCGCATGGTTATCAGGTAGGTGGTCTGGCCAGGATGTCAGGTCATGACTGCCGGCCCAGACCGGCGCCCTGCCGCCGGGCTATCAGGTAGGTGGTCTGGCCAGACCGTCAGGTCTAAGCGCAATGGCTTTGCTAGTCGGCAACAGGTCAGTATTCAGGGGCACACCTCAGGGTACAATTCAGGCCGGCCGTTGTCCCGCTGGTCGGTTTGCAGGTCAGTGGCCTCTCCTAGGGCACAATTCAGGTCGGTTGTGGCCCTGCTGGTCGGCTGGCAGATCAGTAGCTTGCAATGGGGATGTGATATCCTCCGGCGGGTGATTTGCTTCACTTGATCTGAGCTGTCTGATGACCTGACCTGCCCCAGCCTCCAGCCTCGTCTGCTGACCTGGGCCGCCCCGGTGTCTGGTATGTCTGATGGCTCGCTATGTCTGGTGACGTGAGGCCTCTCGCGGCAGGCCTCGGTGGGCGGCTTTGTGGCGCCGCCGCTGCCCGAGTTCGCCGTCCGCGTCAAGGAGATGACCACGGCGCCGGCGCAGCCCGGCTCCGAGGGCCTGGTCACCATCTGCCACTACAGCAGCGGCCCGGCCAAGTTCGCCATCCAGAACCACCACCAGCGCTCCGCCCTGTCGCAGCTGATGGTCGACATCCAGGTCAGCCGGTCACGGCCGCGGTCACTCGGCGATGAATTATTCGTGAAATAGGGTGGAATATGCCACTTTTTGAACACTCAGTCGACATCCTTCTTCAAGAAGTATCGACATGCTGCTTCGTGATGTGTGCAGTATTGCACAGGATTGCGTGAAGTCTTCGTGTCTTCTTTCTAACAGTATCTTGTTCATAAGTATCATGCTCTCGATAAGGGATGGTGATATAGGAACATTTCACAACGCAATTTCATGTAAAGGGATTACCTATAATGTGATGTGGCATACAATACCAGTTTATAGCGTAGGTATTTTTAATCTGTATCCCGAACACAGCTCTTCCTAACTTCTCAATCTTAAAACAAATGATGCGCAAATGATGCACAAATGCGCCCAAAAACCCTAATAACTAACTAACTTAAAACAAATGATAAAGGTACTGTCATAAGCATGCCATTGGCTCAAATCTGAGCCCGAAAGACATCAAACAAAATTTAAATGACACTAATTCCATGTCAGATTTCGACATCCTACTGTGCTCATTTCGACATTTCACACCTAACAAAACACATTATTGTAACGCTGTGGTCACTCATGGTGGGGTACCAGTGGTCCCTGACACGGCGTAAGGCGAGCGGGCGATACCGTCGGGGTGGGGGTGCACCGGTCGGCTACATTTACGGACCTTGTTATTTCACTCGTCAGTGCTCTCTCTCTGCGCTCCAGCGGGTGGCCAGACTTCGTTTGGGTATGTGTATAAACGTGTTGCCACATGGTTAGCCTTCGCAATGGAGGTTGGGTGGGGGTGGTGAGGATAATTTGACACCTCTCAGATATATCTTAGGTAGCTCCTATGCTGTTCAAGAAATCGCTTTGAAACTTGACAGACCTGGCAATTAATGAGCGCACATTGTGGCTAAACATTGAGTTATGATCTCTGTTAAGATCTCGGAGCTGGGGCGGGTCATCTCAATGCGATTTTTTTATATGCACACCGAAGCATTTATCAATAACATACCATACAAGATGGAATAATAATGAAATATGAATGCATCTGAAATTATTAGTAAAACATTCAAAAATACAAAGAATGATCTCGGGTCAGGGGAGCTTTGAATTAGTGGAATGTTTGTGTGCGGAGGTAAGATGCGAACTATCCCGAACAAAGCATGGCCAAGCCAAGGTAATGGAGCGTGCTGATTTCGTGTCTGATGTGATTAATGCCACCCAGATTTGATCGGAAAATTGTGCATTGAATACTGTTGGGAAATCCCCCCCCCGCCTTCAGAAAGAAGAATAAGTATGGATTTGCCCTCGCTATTCCTACAGAAGGACGTGATGTTTGGATTTTCCTTGGTGACTTATTACTTTTCCCTAGCATAACCCGCTTCGAAAATCTTCAATTTCCACGATTCATCACATATTTCCAGGTACTTGATCTTAAGCTGGTCGGTGATCTTGATATTTGCACGTGCAAATGTGTTGAAGCGTGTCTTCTGTTAGTATAGCACTGATATTGAAATACGAAATTGCGCGAGTCCGAAAACTACGGTGAAGACCTGGTAGCCCACTATACCCTGACCTCGACTCGTTTGGCCTTACCTGGAAGGCCAAATGAAAAAGGTGGATGGTAATGTCCCAAGTAACTGTAAAAGTTCAAGGATGTAGTTACATCATGCACCGCATATCTATATCCACCTTTGAGCGAAAGATAGTGTGGAGTGGGTGAGATTAAACCCCCAGCACTTCGAGGGATAAACATTTCGGCGACATTGCAAGGGTTGAACGTTCCACGTTGGACTTTCATCGTATGTGGATGGGCCAAGTAACGGGCTACAACGATTGCCGAGTAATGTTTGGTGTGTCAATGTCGACTTTCTTCTCAGCTCTTTTCACCTGCGCGGGTTGTCGTCCAGTCTCGGCTTTCTCTCACAATCTGGATGGACCGGGTACACCACGGTCCGACATAAAGTCCGCTTGATTCGGGTGTTCTTTATGCAGGACTGTGTTCACTAGCCGCCTTGAGGCGACGCCTCAGCGCAGCCCGTGACTGTTGCCCAGCCGGCAGACGTTTGAGCACGGCACACCAAGATGTGACATTCGTGGCTATTGCCATGGCACACTGCGGTGACCACGTAATCCCACTGTGAGGCCTCCAGCCCGCTGTAGCCCTGTTGTGTTGGTTGGTTATTGGTTTTTACGACACGTCGACCGTTGAGTCATGTAGCGTCGCCAATCTCTCACGCCGATTGGTCGCGGGCGAAGAGTAGCGACAGGTGAGACTCGAACCCACAACCTTTCGATTGTGAGACGAGCATCTTACCCCTAGACCACTCGTCCCCTGTAGCCCTGTTGTGAACCCTCGGGTCCGCTGTAGCACGATTGTAACCCGCTGTAACCCCGTTGTGATGCCTCGAGTCCGCTGCAACCCCGTTGTGACCTCTCGAGCTCACTGTAGCCCTGTTGTCCGGCCAGTCAGCAGGTTGGTCCAGTGTGACTGGGCTGGGACCTGGCTGTGACCTTGCTGTGCCCCGGCTGTGACCTGGCTGTTACCCGGTTGTGACCCGGCTGTGACCCGACTCTGGGACTGTCCTGTAGGCGTACTGCCGGACCAGTGTGGCGGTGCCGCTGACGGTTTTGGAGCCGGGCGCCGTGTGCCTCGGTGCAGCCGCCTCTCGGGACGGCCAGTTCATGCGCGGCGTGATCACTCAGGCGGACGGCAGCGTCATCAAGGTGGGCCTCACACCGGGTGGGTGGCCACGGCGTCCACAGGGCAGCAGGGCATCGTTATCAGGATGGGTTTCACACCGGTGGCGGGCACGAGGTCTATACGGGAGCTCTGGACTGATCTTGGGAGATCATGCTTAACTAACTTCCTGGAGGTCATGGGTATGTAATCAGGGAAGTTGACAATATAAACAGTACAGATGCAGTGCACTTGGATTTCAATAAAGCTCTTGATAAAGTTCCATACAAGAGTTGAATATATCAGCTGGAGCAACCCGAGATTGATGTAGAAGTTCTTGGATGGACTGAAACATGGTTAAGGGGAAGAAAACAAAGGGTAGCATTAAATGATTGTAAATCTGAGTAGAAGGATGTTCCGAGTGCAGTACCACAAGGATCCGTTCCAGGGCCACTTTTCTTTATCGTGTTTGTGAACAACTTTGAGGTAGAACTGATAAATAGGATGTTTAAATTTGCTGATGACAGCAAGCTGGTAGGAGTGGCTAACAATAGTGGTTAATCTAGCAACATCCGGCTGTATTTATAGGGCCTAAAAGTGGGCTGATAAATGGTACATGTCTTTCAGCTATGTTAAGTGTAAGGTTATCCATATGTGGTATGAAGGTGGGACATTTTTATCTACAAAGGCAGGTAATGGATTATGTGCCATTGAAGAAGAAAAAAGCATTTAGGTGTGATAGTTTCTAGGGACCTTAAAGCAGAAAAAACAATAATTCACCTAGAAACGGGGCTTTCAGAATGCCAGGAATCATAAATAAGAATGTAAAATATATGAGCAAGGAAGTTATGACTAAAATTGTACCTAGCCAATGTCCTTGGAATATTGTGTACAGACATGGGTCCTTGGAAAGAGGTATAGATATGCTAGAAAGGGTGCAACACAAAGCTACTAGACTTATCAATGGACTAGGAAACTTAGAATATGGAGAGAGGCTTATGGTATTAGATATGCACTCACTCAAGTGTAAGGGTTTAAGGAGTGATATGATCGAAATGTGTCAAATTGTAGAATGGCTGAATATTATCAATCCGAATGATGCTCTTCTATTTAGGGTATAACATAGGGATCATCAATTCAGATTGAACAAGACAAGGTGTCGGGCAGCAAAACGCGAGCAATTTTTCAGTTAAGGGTGGTTGATTAATGGAATGGGGTGATTGGTGGAGAGTCCATCACTGAATGTATTTAAAAGTAGGTTGGATACATTATTTAAGTTCAATAATGTTATATTTGAACTCTAAGATGTGCGATGGGAAGATATAAATTTGGTGCATAAAATGGGATTGACATAGTTGAGTCACGCGTATGTAGCAGTCATGCTTGTGGTACGCGATCACTCGATCCACGCGTATGTTACACGAGATCGAGTGAACATGGCTAGATATGCTGGGGTAGATAGGTAGATAGTTATATGTGGGTAGGTCGGTAGGATGAGTATGGATAGGCAGGATGTTGGCAAATAGGTTCTTCAGAATTTAGGACATGGTGTTGATTAGGGTGTTGAGTATCTTTTTTCTAGGCTTATTAGTATCTTCCCTTTGTATGCTTCACCCAGATGGCCCCCTGTGGCTTTTATTAAGTCTAACACTTTGTGACTTCATGACACACATCAGCTGCAGCAGGCACACGACGTAGGCTATACGCCACATGCTGTCCTCACACATCAGCTGCTGCCGGTATTCGGCGTATCTTATGCGTCACTCGCTGTCCTCACACATCAGCTGTGGCAGGGACACGACGTAGGTTATGCGTCACTCGCTGTCCTCACACATCAGCTGCGACAGGGCACGACGTAGGTCATGCGTCACTCGCTGTCCTCACACATCAGCTGTGGCAGGGACACGACGTAGGTTATGCGTCACTCGCTGTCCTCATACATCAGCTGTGGCAGGGACACGACGTAGGTTATGCGTCACTCGCTGTCCTCATACATCAGCTGTGGCAGGGACACGACGTAGGTTATGCGTCACTCGCTGTCCTCATACATCAGCTGCGACAGGGCACGACGTAGGTCATGCGTCACTCGCTGTCCTCACACATCAGCTGTGGCAGGGACACGACGTAGGTTATGCGTCACTCGCTGTCCTCACACATCAGCTGTGGCAGGGACACGACGTAGGTTATGCGTCACTCGCTGTCCTCACACATCAGCTGTGGCAGGGACACGACGTAGGTTATGCGTCACTCGCTGTCCTCATACATCAGCTGTGGCAGGGACACGACGTAGGTTATGCGTCACTCGCTGTCCTCACACATCAGCTGCGACAGGGCACGACGTAGGTCATGCGTCACTCGCTGTCCTCACACATCAGCTGCGACAGGGCACGACGTAGGTTATGCGTCACTCGCTGTCCTCACACATCAGCTGCGACAGGGCACGACGTAGGTTATGCGTCACTCGCTGTCCTCACACATGACCTGCGGTGGGCACGACGTAGGTTATGCGTCACTCGCTGTCCTCATACATCAGCTGCTGCCGGCATTTGGTGTAGCTTATGCGTTGCTCGCTGTCCTCACACAGCTGCGGCAGGGCACGACGTAGGTTATGCGTCACTCGCTGTCCTCACACATGACCTGCGGTGGGCACGACGTAGGTTATGCGTCACTCGCTGTCCTCATACATCAGCTGCTGCCGGTATTTGGTGTAGCTTATGCGTTGCTCGCTGTCCTCACACAGCTGCGGCAGGGCACGACGTAGGTTATGCGTCACTCGTCGTCCTCACATGACCTGCGGTGGGCACGACGTAGGTTATGCGTCACTCGCTGTCCTCATACATCAGCTGCTGCCGGCATTTGGTGTAGCTTATGCGTTGCTCGCTGTCCTCACACAGCTGCGGCGGGCACGACGTAGGTTATGCGTCACTCGCTGTCCTCACACATGACCTGCGGCGGGCACACGACGCAGGCCAGGCAGGCACGACGTGAACGCAGGCACCTCACGTGCCAAGCTCAGTGTGACGGCCGGGTGGGGCCCGCGGCGGCAGGTGTACTGGGCCGACTACGGCAACGACGAGACCAAGCTGGCGTCGGAGCTGCGCGCCATGCCGCGCCAGTTCGCCGCGCCGTGGATCCAGGCGAGCCGCGTGTCGCTGGCCGGGCTGGACGCGCTGGCGCCGGTGGCCGGCCGGCAGCGCGTGTTCAGGGACATCACCGAGGGGCGCCTGCTCACCTGCAAGTTCCGCGCCAAGGACCAGCCGGTGAGGCCGGCGCCCGCCCACGAGTGTGGTGCCGGTGGCCGCTGAGAACTTCAGTGCCGCTGGTGCTGGCCGAAATCTACGTCTGATGTGTCTTTTTGCGTGCGTAGTGCATTTTACTGATGCAATTGGACGAAATTATGATGTGGCAGAAGGTGTGGATATTGCTCCATTTCACATTCATGCTCACCATTTTCATCAGTTATTTATGCAATGTGCATGACGGTGTGGAACTGGAATCGACCTATTCGTTCGCATCATCGCATATGCACAGGACTGGAAAGGAGCCGAGGAATTTCCAGTATGGTTGCAGCATCGATGACTGCATTCGCGCTTAACATTCGTGCTCGTGAAGCATTATGTCTCGACCGTGGCCGTGGGTGACCATCGTCCAAAACCCTTGCTAGCCGTGGCGAGACCCACACAACTTCCGCCCCCAAGAGACGAGCCGGCCCGCCTGCGTTGGCAGAACCAGGTGGACCTGTACGACATGGGCGCCAGCGTGCTGGAGCAGCTGGTGCAGCAGGGCGCCTACACGTCGTCGTCGACGTCGACGCCGCCGGCGCGCGCGTCGCCGCCGTCGGCTCCGGACCGCGGCCCGCCGCCGAGCCTGTCGAACGGCGCGCTGGCGCTGCCCGCCGGCTCGCGCGCCTCCGTGCTGGTGGCGGCCGTCAGCGCCGTCAACAACCTGTACGTGCGGCTGGCGGAGACGGCGCCGCTGCTGGAGCAGATGATGGGCCGACTGGCGGCGTCGCTGGCCGACGGCGGCCGCGCCCTGCAGGCGGCCGACGCTCGCGTCGGTGCCATGTGCGCCGTGCGCAAGGTGCGTGGTAGGCAAGTGCTCGCTGTGTGTCCGGCGCCTGGATGAACTGCCTCCCGTGTGGTAGAATATATATATATATATATATATATATATATATATATATATATTATATATATATATATATATATAAAGCTACCATCCCACAAAAAACGTGTCCCCGGTTTGGTCAGCGCAATTTTCTTCTCTACTTCTCATTGTTTCGGCTATATGACTCATGCAGTCGATGCGCCCCTAAACCACAATCTCATCGTCTCGAATGAAGCATCAAATGACCGGGAATGTTCTAGTGATCACACTATCTCAGACTACATTGGCCAGTGTATGCCCACCTTGTATTTGGCGACACGTCGTGACACACCCCGTGGTGATGGTGGATCGCTGACATTGGCCAACGCCCGGCGCGTGCCGCAGGACGGTGTTTACCAGCGCGCGCGCGTGGTGAGTGTGGGTCGGCGGGACGTGAAGGTGCTGTTCGTGGACGTGGGCACGTCCGAGCTGGTGCCCAACAACGCGGCGCTGGCCATTGAGCAGTCGTTCGCCTCCGTGCCGCCGCAGGTAAGTGCAGCCAAGTGGCGCAGCCAACTGGCGCAGCCAACTGGCGCAGCCAACTGGCGCATGGTTGTTGCTTTTACGACGCGTCGACTGATTTTGGGTCATGCAGCGTCGCCAGTCTTTCACGCCGGTTGGTCGTGGACTGAGAGTAGCGGCAGGTGGGACTCGCACCCAAAGCGTTTTGTTTGGGGTTTGGGAAACGGATACCGTGCCCCTAGACCACTCGCCCACACCACCGCCGTGTCAGCCTAGTCGGCTGGCACCGATGCATGTTCCGAGGCCCATCAGTGTCGAGTGTGTTGTGTGGAACCCGTCCTTAAACCCAAATAATCAATCAATCAATCAATGGAACCCGTCCATTGCGATTGTGCAGTGCATCTTGCATTCGAATAAGCAGATAACTATAACCGAAATTCTTTTTTTTCGGTTCAACTTGAAGTGTGTCCGGATTTACGTTTCAATGCAGTACATCTCAGTCAACCGTGGCGTGGTTTGACGCGCTTGTAGCCGCACACCGCGAAGCTGGCAGTGTGGTACCTGTCTGAACAGTGTGTGTTGTGACCGTGCGTACTGCCAAGTCGGCGGCGTGTTCGCTGCTACCTCCTCAGGCCAGCTGTTGTGACGGGTGACGGTCCGACAGGCGGTGCACTGCTGCCTGGCCGGCCTCGAGTCGGCGGCGTTTCCTCTACCTCCTGGCCACTGTTGTGACGGGTGACGGTCCGAAGGCTCACTGTCC
The DNA here is from genome assembly GCA_034440615.1 of Ashinkailepas kermadecensis. Taxonomy (NCBI): domain Eukaryota; kingdom Metazoa; phylum Arthropoda; class Thecostraca; family Neolepadidae; genus Ashinkailepas; species Ashinkailepas kermadecensis. The sequence continues at coordinate 609,270 of JAOTOM010005005.1, forward strand.
TGCCGGCCTCGAGTCGTCGCACGGCACCGCCGAGCATGTGCGCTACGTGCAGTCGCTGTGCTCGTCGGGCGCGCTGCTCTGCGAGGTGGTGAGTCAGCAGTCTGAGCGGCGTGTCGTGCGGCTCACCGACACCAGCCGGCGGCCGCCGCTCGACATCAACGCCGCCGTCAGAGACCACATGGGGGAGCCGACGGCGCCGCCGCCGACCGTCACCGTCAGCCAGCCTCAGGTCAGGGTCACCTTCAGACCATATGGCCGCCGACTGTCGCCGTCAGCCAGCCTCAGGTCAGGGTCACCTTCAGACCACATGGCCGCCGACTGTCACCGTCAGCCAGCCTCAGGTCAGGGTCACCTTCAGACCACATGGCCGCCGACCATCACCGTCAGCCAGCCTCAGATGGGTCACTTCACCATGGCCCCGACTTCACCGTCAGCCAGCCTCAGGTCAGGGTCACCTTCAGACCACATGGCCGCCGACCATCACCGTCAGCCAGCCTCAGATCAGGGCCATCTTCAGACCACATGGCCGCGGACTTTCACCGTCAGTCAGCCTCAGGTCAGGGTCACCTTCAGACCACATGGCCGCCGACCATCACCGTCAGCCAGCCTCAGATCAGGGTCATTTTCGGACCACGGGACACCTCCGGTCAGGGTCAGGGTTGGCTTGTTTAGTATACTGTGTTAAAGACATTCAGAAGAACGCCAATGGTGGCCGCCTAGGTGGTGGCGTTTGCAAGCCACTGTTTCTCCGCAGTGGGGTCAGCCATCCTTACTCGGCTGCCCAGGGATCGATGCTCCCTCCGGTTGCCACGGCCGCCTATAAATCTAGTATGCAATCGTTGAGGTGCTTCCGGTGGCTCTTTGCCCATTGATCATAAGCGCATACCCGAGTCACTATCCACCCCGTGTCAAAACTTCAGATCCTTCGTCCTTTTATTGGACCCCTCCCGCCTCTCCCGTTTGAGCAGCTTTGTCAACCACCCTAAGTGGTCAAGTTGGTTTATTATCTCTGTTCTGCTTTTTTCGATGTGTGGTCCGATTTGGTATCGGATGGCTGACTCTCGTGAAGTGCCAGGTCGTAGGCGTGTGCATTGGACATATCCGTTTTCCGTGGAGATACCAGTCCATTTGGGCTGGGACACGAGTTTTCCTAGTTAGTTCAAGTTATCACTTCTCAATTTCATGATTTTACCGATTGGGTCTCCGAGAACATGACACTTAAACGAATACAGTAGCTGTTACTGGCGATTTATTCTGCATTTAGGATACGCTTGTCGATAAAAGAAGGACGTACTTTGTGTTTGGATGTCCGTTTTGTATACATTGAGTAGTTTTCGACCCTGTTGAAAGAAAGAAGTTGAAAAACAAAAGCACTGTGGCGGTGTGGCGGTATTGCAGGTAGAGCTGGACCGGACTAGGCATGTGGTGGTGGCTTGTGGCCTGGTGACGTCAGACCTGTGACATTGCTGCAGGTGGAGCTGAGCCGGACCGAGCGTGTGGCTGGTGACGTCAGACCTGTGACATTGCTGCAGGTGGAGCTGAGCCGGACCGAGCGTGTGCCTGGTGACGTCAGACCTGTGACATTGCTGCAGATGGAGCTGGGCCGGACCGAGCGTGTGGCTGGTGACGTCAGACCTGTGTCTGCTGCAGGTGGAGCTGGGCCGGACCGAGCGTGTGGTCTGGTGACGTCAGACATATGACATTGCTGCAGGTGAAGCTGGGCCGGACCGAGCGTATGGCTGGTGACGTCAGACCTGTGACATTGCTGCAGGTGGAGATGGGCCGGACCGAGCGTATGGCCTGGTGACGTCAGACCTGTGTCTGCTGCAGGTGGAGCTGGGCCGGACCGAGCGTGTGGTGGTGGTGCACTGTGACTCGGCGTCGTGCTGGTTCGGTCAGCTGTCACGACTGGACGCCGACGCCATGTTCGCAATGGAGGAGGCCATGCAGCGGGCGTACGGCAGCGGCCAAATAGGCCCGCTGGCCGCCGTGCCGATCGGCACCTTCTGCGCCGCCAAGTCCACACTCAATGACACGTTCTATCGCGCCAAGGTGAGGTGGTTCGCTGCCCGGCGACTCGCCAGTATTGGTCGGTCCGTTAGCCCGGAGATTCGCCAGTATTGGTCGGCCCATCAGCCCGGAGACTTGTCCGTATTAGTCGTTACGTAAAAATTGAGTCGGTAATATTCTGCACTGTCATCCAATTTCGCTGCCACCATGTCTCTGCAACTTGATGGAGAGAATGGTTGATGTCCGTCTCAGTTGGCTTCAGAGCAGCACGGTGTCTTTACCAATTTCCAGTGTTTATCAATTCTTTATCAACTACCAATTCCACGAACCGTTGATGCGGCCGCATCACATCCAATGCGGTGGTTATGCAACACCCGCGAGCCCAACTAATCCACCAGTCCATGAACCGACCGCTGCCGGTGTCGGTCGTCCCGCTGGCGTGCCGTCTCACCGTGCTGTCCAGCTGGATAGGCCCGGACACGGTCTGTGCGTACAGGAGCGTCTCAGTTGAGTGGAAAACGCGGCTTGGCCGATCACACCTGTATCGTTATGTGGTTGCTGACACCACGGAATGGGCATGCCTTTCGCGGTGTGTGCGGCACGTGACCCCGGTGTCGCCATGTCTGTCGTGGTGTGCGTGACACGTGATCATGATGACTGACCCCCCCGACCCCCCCCCCCCCCCCGGTAGGTGATCAGTCGTCAGGGCAGCTCCGTCACCGTCCAGTTCATCGACTACGGTGACAAGGAGGTCAAGACGGTCACCGACGTGTACCCGCTGGCCGCCGAGTTCGCCGTACTGCCGCAGCTGGGTATGTGCAGGTCACACGGTGGCGTGCACGTGCACGGCCGGTCATACAACACTCGATGTGTCCGTTTAAAACCATAACTGGCTCATAAAATATTTTTATACATGGAGAAAATGCGATTTTAGTGCGCATTCAGAACAAAATCAGCCTTTGGGGGGGGGGATGCATGGCCCCGGTGCCTCCTAGATCTACCAGTATGTATCTTGAGAGCCCTACTGCTGAGATGTAAGTGTATCTCAAGCCCTGCTTTAGTAGAGCAGGGCTTGAGCTCCTTCGAACCTTCCAGTCCTGCTTCAGCGGTGTTTCAGCACACTCCAGCTCTGCTGCTCAGGTGTACATCATTCAGTGTCGGAAGAATGACTTTGTGCTTGACAATGAATGCTAACTTACTGCTTGCTCGTTAATAGCTACATGCGACCCAGGAACAATCGCGGAATGTATAACCCTCCACAAATGTCCTCCAAATCCAGGATTTCAAAGCTTGGATCGAGCCCTGATGTCAGTCCTCAATCTCCAGCGGCATTAACCCGACGCTGCGGTTTTGGATGGGGTTGGTTAGTCCTCGCAGGGCTTTTGTGTGTGTCTGTGGGGGGGGGTGATTAGGGTACACAATGGTCATTAAGAGAGTTGTGAGCCCTACCCGTGTGTGTGAGTGTTGTTTTGGGTTTTGGTGGGTGTGGTAGGAGGGCGCCTTGTCTTTAAATGGTTGTTTAAGCTAAGTGTGTGCCGGTGTTGGCCGTGGTGGTGGGCACTTGAGCTGAGTGTGTGACGGTGTTGGCCGTGATGATGGGCACTAGAGCTGTGTGTGGGACGGTGTTGGCCGTGGTGGTGGGCACTAGAGCTGTGTGTGTGACGGTGTTGGCCGTGGTGGTGGGCACTAGAGCTGTGTGTGTGACGGTGTTGGCCGTGGTGGTGGGCACTAGAGCTATGTGTGTGACGGTGTTGGCCGTGGTGGTAGGTGTTTGAGCTGTGTGTGTGACGGTGTTGGCCGTGGTGGTGGGCACTAGAGCTGTGTGTGTGACGGTGTTGGCCGTGGTCGTAGGTGTTTGAGCTGAGTGTGTGACGGTGTTGGCCGTGGTGATAGGTGTTTGAGCTGTGTGTGTGACGGTGTTGGCCGTGGCGGCAGGTGTTTGAGCTGTGTGTGTGTGACGGTGTTGGCCGTGGCGGCAGGTGTTTGAGCTGAGCTGTGTGACGGTGTTGGCCGTGGCGGCAGGTGTTTGAGCTGAGTGTGTGACGCTGTTGGCCACTGCCAGGCATCTCGTGCCGTTTGGCGGCCGGTGAGGCGGTGGCGGCGGACCAGCTGTCGGCGCTGCTGCAGGACCAGACGCTGGACGTGGTGCCCCGCTCGTGCCTCGGCGACACGTACGAGGTGACGCTGGCGCCGACAGACGTCAACGCGCCGCTGCTGCAGCAGCTGCGCCGCGCCGGATATGTGGAGCCGACGTGTGAGGCGCGACAGGCGGTGGCTGGAGCGGGTGCAGGTGAGGCGCGGCGGGCGGGTGGGTGGGGGGAGGGGAGGAGCAGAGTGCTGGTGAGACGTATACGGTGGGCGGGTGGGGTGATGAGGGGCAGAGTGCTGGTGAGACGTACCATACAGCGGGCGGGTGGGGTGATGAGGGGCAGAGTGCTGGTGAGACGTACCATACAGCGGGCCGGTGGGGTGATGAGGGACAGCGTGATAGTGAGAGGTGCCATATGGAGGGCGGGCGGGGCGACGAGGAGCAGAGTGTTGGTGAGACGTACCATACAGCGGGCGGGTGGGGCGATGAGGGGCAGAGTGATGGTGAGACGTACCATACAGCGGGAGGGTGGGGTGATGAGGGGCAGAGTGATAGTGAGAGGTGCCATATGGAGGGCTATGAGGGGCAGAGTGATGGTGAGACGTACCATACAGCGGGCGGGTGGGGCTATGAGGGGCAGAGTGATGGTGAGACGTACCATACAGCGGGCGGGTGGGGCGATGAGGGGCAGAGTGATGGTGAGACGTACCATAAAGCGGGCGGGTGGGGTGATGAGGGGCAGAGTGATGGTGAGAGGTGCCATAAAGCGGGCGGGTGGGGCGACGAGGGGCAGAGTGTTGGTGAGACGTACCATACAGCGGGCGGGTGGGGTGATGAGGGTGCAGAGTGTTGGTGAGACGTACCATACAGCGGGCGGGTGGTGCGATGAGGCGCACCATACGTCGGGCGGGTGGAGTGATGGGGGAGGGCAGAGTGCAGGTAGGACGCACCATACGTCGGGCAGGTGGGATGATGGCACGGCTGTAGGTGAGACGCGACAGCTGGACAGCGGATGTAACTGGCAGGTGGAGGGTGTTCGATGGTGAGGCCATAGGATATATGTGAAGGACGGTAATTGCTGCTGATTCCTACATTACATTTTGTGATAATTTGTGCAATCATTATTGTTCGCAATTAAACTTTGACATCGGCCAATTCGCGATAAAGGCGGATGGAGCTTGCTTTCGGGCCAGCTTAATAATGACTCAGGCCGGTGGAAATCGTGCGATAGATGCACCCACCAACTCTGGACCTCGACCTATAGTCCAAGTAACCAGTTGTCTGATGGTGTCGCCAGTGGAGGTCGGTGTTGCCGAGCCGTCTGGCCTAGCCCGCGATCACGCGTCTTCCCAGCAGCCGACCGAACACGTAACCCAGCAGCAGCTGCCCCTCGGGGTGTACAAGGTGGGTGTGTACAGCACTGCATAGCATCCACTGGTCGAGCCCAGCAGCAGCTGCCCCTCGGGGTGTACAAAGTGGGTGTGTACAGCACTGCATAACAGCCACTGGCCGAGCCCAGCAGCGGCTGTCCGTCGGGGTGTACAAGGTGGGTGTGTACAGCACTGCATAACAGCCACTGGCCGAGCCCAGCAGCGGCTGTCCGTCGGGGTGTACAAGGTGGGTGTACACAGCACTGCATAACAGCCACTGGCCGAGCCCAGCAGCGGCTGTCCGTCGGGGTGTACAAGGTGGGTGTGCATAGCACTGCATAACAGCCACTGGCCGAGCCCAGCAGCTGCTATCAAGGGTTTGGCAGTGACTGTTGACCAGGTGGGCCAGTGAGTTGTGTCGGGTGTTGTGGCTGGTGATCAGGTGGGCCCGAGAGTTGTGTCGAGACGTGTGGCTGTTCATCAGGTGGGCCCATGAGCTGTGTCGAGACATGTGGCTGTTGCTCAGATGGGCCCGTGAGTTGTGGCTAGACGTGAGGCTGGTGACCAGGTGGGCCCGTGAGTTGTGTCGAGACGTGTGGCTGTTCATCAGGTGGGCCCGTGAGTTGTGTCGAGACGTGAGGCTGGTGATCAGGTGGGCCCGTGAGTTGTGTCGAGACGTGTGGCTGTTCATCAGGTGGGCCCGTGAGTCATGTTGGGTAGAGTGGTGAGTGAATGTTCACCTGTCTGACCTCAGGGTGATGTGGTTTCACCTGTCTAGCCCCAGCGGGCCAGTGAAGGTTCACCTGTTTGACCTCAGAGGAGTGGTGACGATCCAACCATGCGGCTGTGGTCGGCAGGACGTGGAGGTGGTGCACGTCGTATCGCCGGCCGAGTTCTACGTCCAGCTGAAGGAGCAGTTCGGCGCCATCGACGAGCTGCACGCAGCACTGTCCGGGTACGGCGACTCGGCGTCGGCGCCGGAGGTGGCGGCCGGGCACATGGTGGCCGCCCTCTACCCGGACGACGGCGCGTGGTACCGCGGCCGCGTGACCGGCCGTACTGGCAGCCAGGTCAGTCGTCCGCCTGATGAGTTATACGCCTGAGAAGCCAGGTCAGTTATACACCTGAGAAGCTAGATCAGTCACACACGGCCACCGCTCTCCTCATCAGTCATACAATGTCACATCTCTCCTGGACACCAGATCAGCGCACGAGTCTATAGAGTATTGCAATAGTTACCTTTCCAGACGTTCGCTGTAATGGATCTGTAGTACCTGTTAACATTTTCGTGAAGCAGACAAATATACAGTTTCCATCATTTGGTCACAATGTGAACGATATAAGGCGCCACTTGGCGCGTTAAGCGAGCGATTGTCACGCTGCTTTCTGTCTCACATGTTTTCCGCTCAGTTCACACAACCAATGCCACACAAAGCCGTCCAGGTGCTAAGCACATGTGTGTGGCGTGTGCAATAACACTGTCAGCGCGGTGGCCGGCCGACCGTTCAGAACAGTTGATGCAACAGACAGTTCAGAGGGAGACATCTGTGGCATCGTCGGAGGTCTGCTGACTAGCTGACCGCATGTCCGTAGCGCCACATGGCTGCGTGACCGACGGTCAGCCGAACCGGTGCGTGCTCGTTATGTGATGTGCGCCCCTGCCTGTTATGTGACATGTGGCCCACAATGTGATGTGCACCCCGCCCGTTATGTGACATGTGGCCCGCAATGTGATGTGCAGCCGTTCTCGTTATGTGACGTGTGGCCCGCAATGTGATGTGCGCCCCTGCCCGTTATGTGACATGTGGCCCGCAATGTGATGTGCAGCCGTTCCCGTTATGTGACATGTGGCCCGTTATGTGACATGTGGCCCGCAGTGTGATGTGCGCCCGTGTCCACTATATGACGTGTGGCCCGCTATGTGACGTGTGGCCCGCTATGTGACGTGCGGCTGTGATGTGACGCCATCCGGCCGTCGCCAGGTGACGGTGTTCTTCGTCGATTACGGCGACACGCGCCCGCTGGCCACCACCGACGTGCAGCCGCTGCGGCCCCAACACTGCCGCACACCGGGCCAGGCGATCCGCTGCTGCACCAGCGAGGCCGGCGGCGACGGCCGCGCCGTCTGGTCCGACCGCGAGGTGCGTGTCTCTGACGGCCGCACTCGCTCACCAGCATCTCAGCAATCGGCCTAGCCAGTGATCATGGCGTTTCCGTGAAACCGAGCGACTGAGAATCCCTGAAATGCGAAGGGGTAGGGTTTTAGCTGCGTGAAGGTCAATCGGTGTCCAATCGCCGTCGCTCGTGCGGAGTTGCTGCAAGTGTCTTAAGGTTGCTTCACAATCACTGGCAGTCGCAACTGGCGGACTCAGTTGTTCCTTCCCCGTTTTTATTTTTAGCATGGGGTGTCTGTCCTCTAAGCCAATTTATGTCTCCTCTCGGTATTCAATGGGCACACTTTAGATAACTGTGTGTGATGCCGTTACAGGTCTGCGATGGCGTGATCAGTGTGATACAGTGACAGGATCAGTGTGATACAGTCTGTGATGTCGTGACCAGTGTGTGATGCCGTGACCAGTGTGTGAGACAGTGACAGGTCTGTGGTGACGTGACCAGTGTGTGACATCGTGACAGGTCTGTGATGTCATGACCACTGTGTGATGCGGTGACAGGTTTGTGGTGACGTGACCAGTGTGTGACATCGTGACGGGTCTGTTGTGACGTGACCAGTATGTGATGCCGTGACGGGTCTGTGGTGACGTGACCAGCGTTTGTGGAGCGGTTGTATGATGGACCAATGCATGTCGACTGGTCGTGTGAAGTACCAGTGTATGTGCGACGGTTGTGTAAAGGACCAGTATATGCGTGACGGTTGTGTGAAGGGGGCCAGTGTATGCGGAACAGTTGTGTGAAGGACCAGTGTACCCGGGACAGTTGTGTGAAGGACCAGTGTACCCGGGACAGTTGTGTGAAGGACCAGTGTACCCGGGACAGTTGTGTGAAGGACCAGTGTACCCGGGACAGTTGTGTGAAGGACCAGTGTACCCGGGACAGTTGTGTGAAGGACCAGTGTAACCGAGACAGTTGTGTGAAGGACCAGTGTACCCGGGACAGTTGTGTGAAGGACCAGTGTACCCGGGACAGTTGTGTGAAGGACCAGTGTACCCGGGACAGTTGTGTGAAGGACCAGTGTACCCGGGACAGTTGTGTGAAGGACCAGTGTACCCGGGACAGTTGTGTGAAGGACCAGTGTACCCGGGACAGTTGTGTGAAGGACCAGTGTACCCGGGACAGTTGTGTGAAGGACCAGTGTACCCGGGACAGTTGTGTGAAGGACCAGTGTACCCGGGACAGTTGTGTGAAGGACCAGTGTACCCGGGACAGTTGTGTGAAGGACCAGTGTACCCGGGACAGTTGTGTGAAGGACCAGTGTACCCGGGACAGTTGTGTGAAGTGCCAGTGTACCCGGGACAGTTGTGTGAAGGACCAGTGTACCCGGGACAGTTGTGTGAAGGGCCAGTGTACGCGGGCTGGTTCGTGTGAGCCGTGTGTGGCCGACAGACGGCTCAGTTCCGGGCCGCGGTGCTGGAGCGGCCGTACCTGGCCCGGCTGGACGAGCAGCGCGGCGACACGGCTCTGGTGACGCTGGCACAGGCCGACGTGCTGTCGCCGCTGGGCCTGACCCCGGCCGTGTCCAGCCTACCTCAGCTGTCGAGACAGGGCAGCGGCGGCCAGTCGGCTAGTCCGCCTCAGCTGGCCAGACAGAACAGCGGCGGACGGTCAGCGAGGCCGCCGCCCAGAGCTGACCAGGTGAGCTCAAGTGAAAATCATCCCAACGGACAGCAGTGGTTCTTCTGAAACGACCGGGGGCCGCGGTAGCTCAGTTGGTAGAGCGTCGGACTCTTGATCGCAAGATTGTGGGTTCGAATCTCACAACCGACGGCGTTACCGAGTCCACCCGTGACCAATCAGCGTGTGAGGTTGGCGACGCTATATGACCGAGCGGTTGAATGCGTCGAAAAGAACCCAATGTTCTACTTCTGAAACGACCGCGTGCGGTTTGTACAGAGTCGCATCGCTGTCACGAAAGTATGTTTAGATTCAGCGGAAATGTGAAACCCAGGCCGTGTGTGCTCGGTCGGCTCGCGTGCGGGAGACTCTCCTTCTTGCCGCCAGCTAATCTCGAGCTCCGTCCGCGCAGACGAGGAGAAGCAGTGATAAATTGTTCGTGAAATAGGGTAGAATATACCACCTTTGAACACCGAATAGACATCCTTTCCAAAGAAGTGTTGACATCGTGCTTGTTGATGTGTGCTTGTGGAATCTCCATGACTGATTCCTGAGAATATTTCGTGTATAAGTAGCATGCTTATGCTCACCATTACATATTTATTGCACAAGCATCTCGTGACACAATTCCAGATATAGAGCTTATCTGTGATGTGATGTGTGTAGGAAAGTCCTATATTGGCACGCGAAAGTCTAGCAACCTCGTCGTCTCGATAACCCCGGTCACGAAAGCTCCAGTCCTTTTAGCTGCCCTGTATTGCCTGCAGCATTCGCACGATCACACGAGACCGACAGACACCGTACAGAACTTTCTCCTCTGAAGGTAAGCCGTGATACTGCCTTTCCTATGAATTTAGAAGCCGAATTTAGTTGGGAAGCACGCGCGCACGGCGCGCACAAGCACAGATGCACCCGCCTTGAGAATCCAAGCCTTTGATGCGCCCCTAAACCCCAATAACAACAACGAGAATCCAAGCCTGACTGGGCCGCCTGGGGTGGCCTCTCACGGCTGAATACCCCCGGCCGCTGATTGGCCGAGCACGGTAGACGCCCATTTACGTCACATCCATGTTCTAGAAGCTTCGTCGGAAGTGGGCTTGCATTTAGTGAAGGGTACTACGTGATATTTACGGTACACTATTTTACAGTTACTATTACGGTATACTTTTACAATCGGAAGACTTACGGGATTATACCAATTACGGTTACGGGACAGCCAAACGTATAACTTTATGTGAACTGGGTTTGGTACCGGCTGCACAGTATTGAGTCACATCTCTGACGCCTGGGCCAGAGAGGGCGGGGGGAGGTGCAAGGTCCATTGAACGGCCCCGTTGGAGCGGTGGCTGCTTACGTCGGCATCAGACAGGCGGATGCCAGTCTAGGTGCCTGAGACTTGTCGCGCCAGGAACGGAGGGGGTAGGGGGCTGAATTTATGGGATCAAGACGCTCAAAAACTAACTCTCTTACATGTGTCAAACAATGCGATCTGCTGATAACATGGCATTGTAATCTTTATCGTTAACATAGGTATCCATATATTAGGTGTCTCCAAAATTAAACAAGAACATACACTGATGAATACACTATTGGCTCAAATGGAGCTGGAAGAACTGGAGCAATATTTTTAGTAGCATGCTTCCATGACATATTTCTACATCCTACTGTACTGGTTTTGACATCTCACACCTAACAAAAAACCATTATTTTAACACTGGGGAGAAGTGACGTGATCCGCCACCGGCGCAATACTGGACGGTGCCGCCGCAGCGCGCGCACTGTGGACGGCTGAGGCGACAACGGTGCACGTACAGCCGACACAATGCAGTCAGGTGTCTGGTGTGTCCTCTGCGGTACTGGTGTATCCTCTACCACCACCAACGTGCCAGCGCCAGCTCAACTCGAGTCACTCAGGCACGCAACGATACTCAAGATTATAATGTCCCAAGAGCGCCAAGGTGCACAACCGCTACGCGTTTGTGCGTAGCGGTCTTCCGCTGAATAAAGGGAAAGGCCGCTTCCGACTCCTGACATCGATTTGCCCGGCGCTACCAACTTACTTGTCGCCATACTTGCCCGCGGTTGCCGTCGGGGTGGGCAGAATAACTTTACGGCACAATTCACGATTTAACTTGGAGCTGGCCGGGCCCCCTGTGTGCTGGTGACTGCAATGAAGTGAGGTCCCCTGCTCAGGGGTATTCGAGTGATGAGGTCTCCTGTTCAGAGGGAACCGGATGAGGATGCGTTCTGTCTGAGTATGGGGTGCCTCCGTATCGAATGGGAATATCCGCCGATTTATATTTTGTGTGTTGTGCTTATTGTTCACGAGTGTATTTTAAGCAGTATGCTTAAGGTTAAAAAGCCACGATCTTTACACCAAGTGCTGTTCTAGCAGTGGACGAACTATCGTGGTGGTGCACTGCTGTCGGATTTCGTGGCGACAATGGTGTTGGTGCGAGGGGCGGGGATGGCCGAGTGGTTAGTGTTGAGCTCTGGGTACCAAAGGCCCCGGGTTCAACACCCGCATCACTCGGGACATTTCCCAATCCTGCGGCCCACCCAATACACAAACAATGGTGTTGGTGCGCTGCCTCGGCGTCCACTCACGATGACGCTGCACACCGCTACCGCAGGACATGGACTGGCGCGCGTCGGCCGCTCCGCTGTCGCCCAGCGACCAGCGCTCCCCGCCGGCCACCGACCGCTACGCCGGAAAAATGCGCATGGACATCCCCGAGGCGTACTCGCGGCCGGCGCGGGAGCAGCGCGCGGCTGGGGACGACGAAGCCGCGTGGCCGGGCAGTCGGCCTCGCGGGCCAGACCGCGCCACCGACACTGCACCGTGCCAACCACGGCAGCCGCCGCATCAGCAGCAGCAGCAGCCGCAGCTGCCGCAGCATCAGCAGCAGCCACACCATCAGCAGCAACAACAGCAGCAGCCACAGCGTCAGCAGCAACAACAGCAGCCACAGCATCAGCAGCCGCCGCAACACCACCAGCAGCAGCAGCCACACCACCAGCAGCAGCAGCCACACCATCAGCAGCAGCAGCAGCAGCAGCAGCAGCAGCCGGCGCTGACAATAGCGCAGCACACGTGCCGGCTGACGCCGGCCGTGCTGGCGGCGGGCAGCACGGCGCGCGTCACGCCCACCTGGGTGTGCGGTCTGCACGAGTTCTCGGTGCAGCCGCTGGACGGCGGCGGCCAGTTCGAGCGGCTGATGGGCGACATGCAGACGTTCTACGGCGGGCTGCGTCGGCAGGACGGCGCCGAGACCAGCCCGACGGTCGGCGGAGGCGTGGCCGCCAAGTGAGTGTTGCGTGTGCTGGGCGTTGGGGTGGGGGTGGGGTGGTCGGAGGTGGGATCGGTTCTCGGTCGCGCTGCGGTGTCTGTACAGTGATGGTGGTTGTGGTGGCCGTGGATGGGGGTTGAGGGGCGTGTCGACCTTGGTCTGCTGGCGTGTTGCAAAACTGGTCTGGCTCAGTTGTGAGCTCTGGTGCTGCGCAGTTTGCACAGTGCATCGGTAATAATTTTATGAATATTCTTGTCGCATGGTCGCTTCGGGATATGCTATTTTCTCCTTTGTATTTATTAGTATAATCAGTTCGTTTGTACAATCCTGTCCAGTATTCCCAATTTGTGTACCGGGGATTGGGATCTGTGTTCAGTAAGTTCACCACAAAGGCATTCCGCACCTCCTGCCTTTCTCACGTAGGTACTGCTCCTCGGGCCATCCGACACATTTCTGTGGTGCAAAGGGAATAAGCATAAGTCGCAGTCTGCAGTCTTTTCAGGGGAGCGCCTTTTCGAATTTCCCTATAAATAGTATCAGAACCAAACGTCTGAAACGGAGAAGCTTTATATGAAAATAATTGCAAGGAGCAACGAGTATATAGCGAAGTTCTTTGCCCGAAACAAATGGTAATGTTCCACCAAATAACTTCTTTTGCCTTTGCAAATTGTTCATCTGTAGGTCATTAGGCGAACAAATACAGAAAACCGTATGCATGTACATTAGAGTTGCTCTTATCTCATGAAGCTCTGAGTTCGCAAGATACTACCCTGTCCATTTGTGTCAAAACAGCACAAAACAAATGATGTGGAGTGTGAAAAGGTAAAAAGGTGTGAAACGCATAGCTCTAATTTGTACTCACCTGCATGCTTCACAGGCTCTCCTATCTTTTCGGGGTCCACTGGTGCTATTTTTATCGATATCGATTACGATTTGGTGGTTTCAGCCCTCGTCAAGTCCTTGCACCCGAACCTGGCGCTGGTGGCGTCATCTATTGACGTGAATATCAACTTCTCACTGAAGCTCATTTCAGCATCCAGTTTTTTGTTGCCATACTCAAACTGCCATGTGAAATGTCTACTGGAGTAATTGCCAGCTTATCATCAAGTTTATAATCTGTGCCATAGCCTGCCCTCCACCTTTTCCAACTCACCCCACCCTCAATTGAGCTTCGACTCGCGCCAGCTATCGCTACTACGTGGCTAGAGACTATCATAAGAATCTCTTATTGAATTTGTTGATGCTGTTTCCGTTGCTCCTTTCTACACGTAATGTTCTTTTTGCCATTCTCTTTTCCGCCGTTGCTCTTACCACTGTCGCTGCAGTCGCCACCACCACCACCACCACCTTCGCCATTGCTGCTTTTGCAGGACGGATGCTCGCATTGGCAGGCAAAGGGAGAATTGGAAGTGTGCGCATCCGCATCCATAGCCGAGTAACTACTACTCTGATTTATGTGTTTTGTGTGGCTTGCGGAGCCGTCACCGTGACGGTCATGGATCGTGCGTCACAGTGGTGACGGGAACGATGGGAGCTGAAGATACGGAATGGGCGCTACATAGCCAGTGGCAGTTGATGCGCCACTACGCCCAAACAATCAAGGCTGAAGGTGTGGCTCAGGCTGACGTGTGTCGCGTGACGGCAGGTTCACCGACGGCGCCTGGTACCGCGCGGTGGTGACTGCCGTCAGCCCCGCCCACCTGACCGTTCACTTCGTCGACTACGGGAACTCGGAGAAGGTGGACCGCCACTTGGTGAAGCGGCTGAAGGAGCAGTACTGCCGGCTGCCCTGCCATTCCTACAGGTAGCTGACGCACCGGGGCACAGTGCTACTTACCCGCCATGCGACACATCCATTGTTGATTCGATTCGGTTATCAAGCTTTTTGCGAGCGTTTGGTCCGGATTAGTAGACGCGGGTGTATGTCCCCTGGTTTCCAGTGCACATTGCCACACCTTGCGGTAATCAGTACACACAGCCACGCCGGCTGGTAACAAGCACACACCGCAGTACCTTGCGGTAAGCAGTACATGGAGCCCACACTTATGAATTGATGAACCTTTGGAGTCTCCAATTTTTTTTCCTGTTGACTGGCGATCATGGACATTTTGTGCCCTGTTGTATGCTTTTTCCAAAGACATCTAGTGTAGTGTGCACATTTAGAGGCCCATCGCGTTCTTCGTTTGCTTTGGTGTACTCCTCGACTGTTGTGCAAACACAACTGTGGCTACCGGGCCATTTGTCTCCTGGCTGTTGTACTGTGTACCCAGCGGCCTATCGCAGACGGGCCCTGCCTCCTCGGTGTATAATGCTGTAGATGTCTGGCTGGCCACGTTGCAAATTGCTCCCGACCGAGCGTGCTGGTGACTTAGATGCTATGTGACTTCTGCAGATGCCAGTTTGGCGGCATACAGCCCGCCGGTGGAAGCTGGAAGGTGCTTCCGGAGAAACAGCTCGCCAAGTACTTCGAAGCCGAAATGCAGGTATGTTTGTCTTTATGGCAGTGTTGGTGGTAACTTGCGCCATAAGTTCCAACCGTCTCTATCATCATCGTCGTCGTCGTCGTCATCGTCATCCTCATCCTCATCACCATCATCATCACCATCATCATCTTCATCATCACCATCATCATCATCATCATCATCACCATCATCACCATCATCATCATCATCATCATCATCATCATCATCATCGGACGGGCGGGTAACTGGATGTTTGTGTGTCGCAGGTGACGGCCTTGTCCTCGGAGGGCACCCTGACTGCCGTGGAGGTAACGCTGGCGTCCGACCTGTGTTTGTGTGTCGCAGGTGACGGCCTTGTCCTCGGAGGGCACCCTGACTGCCGTGGAGGTAACACTGGCGTCCGACCTGTGTTTGTGTGTCGCAGGTGACGGCCTTGTCCTCGGAGGGCACCCTGACTGCCGTGGAGGTAACGCTGGCGTCCGACCTGTGTTTGTGTGTCGCAGGTGACGGCCTTGTCGTCGGAGGGCTCCCTGACCGCCGTGGAGGTAACGCTGGCGTCCGGCCTGCGCGTGGCTGACCAGCTGGTGGCCGATGGCCTGGCCGTGCGTCCGGTCACCGGGCAGCCGATCCGCCAACACAGTGAGTGAATGCCAGACAAACGGCGCTGACTGGTCTCAGTGAAGTCGTGAATGGAATTTGTACTGGGCAGTCATGAATGCACTGGAGGGTATGCTCGTCTTATTCCGGATGCCATCGGCCACCAGGTGTTTTTGCACGACAATTAGTGTGTGTGTCTGTCTGTGTGTGTCATGTATCCAATTACCTGTGTTTTTTGTTGTAATATGTTGTGCTGTGTTTTCAACGGCACTGTACACCTGACTAGGCCTGTGCACCTGACCAACGTTGTGCACCTACCTAGCGTTATGCACTTGGCCAACGCATTGCACCGGATTTGGACTGTGCACTTGACCATGGTTGTACACCCGACCAGGGCTGTACATCTGGCGAACTATTTTGCACACCTGACCAGCGCTTTACGTCTGGCGAGCGCGGTACGCCTGGTCAACATCCGGAGTGTATATTGTATACTGCGTCCTACTGTAGCGATTAGAGTGTAGGTAGAATGCATACTGGGGCATAAAATAGCCATGGGATGGTGGTGGAGACACAGTGTCGCTGTCGGCAGACATCGGGCCGTTCCCGCCTCTGGAGCGGACTTTCTCAGCCGGAGAGCGGGTGGACGTGTTCGTGTCGTTCGTCGGCGCGCCCGACAGACTGTTTGTGCAGCTCAGCGAGAACACTGCCGAGATCGAGGAGATGGCCGCCCAGATCGAGGCGTCCACCACCGGCTGTCAGGTAGGACTGCTCCTGGCGGCTGGGACTGTCAGGTGGTCTGATGTCTGCACGGCTGGGACTGTCAGACTGTCAGGTGGGCTGATGCTGCACGGCTGGGACTGTCAGGTGGTCTGATGTCTGCACGGCTGGGACTGTCAGGTGGTCTGATGTCTGCACGGCTGGGACTGTCGAGTGGGGTGATGCTGCTGACGGCTGGGGCTGTCAGGTGGTCTGATGTCTTCACGGCTGGGACTGTCAGGTGGTCTGATGTCTTCACGGCTGGGACTGTCAGACTGTCGGGTGGGGTGATGCTGCTGACGGCTGGGGCTGTCAGGTGGTCTGATGTCTGCACGGCTGGGACTGTCAGACTGTCGGGTAGGGTGATGCTGCTGACGGCTGGGACTGTCAGGTGGTCTGATGTCTTCACGGCTGGGACTGTCAGACTGTCGGGTGGGGTGATGCTGCTGACGGCTGGGACTGTCAGGTGGTCTGATGTCTGCACGGCTGGGACTGTCAGACTGTCGGGTGGGGTGATGCTGCTGACGGCTGGGACTGTCAGGTGGTCTGATGTCTGCACGGCTGGGACTGTCAGACTGTCGGGTGGGGTGATGCTGCTGACGGCTGGGACTGTCAGGTGGTCTGATGTCTGCACGGCTGGGACTGTCAGACTGTCAGGTAGGACTGCTGTCCTGACGGCTGGGACTGTCAGGTGGTCTGATGTCTGCACGGCTGGGACTGTCAGACTGTCGGGTGGGGTGATGCTGCTGACGGCTGGGACTGTCAGGTGGTCTGATGTCTTCACGGCTGGGACTGTCAGGTGGTCTGATGTCTGCACGGCTGGGACTGTCAGGTGGTCTGATGTCTCCACGGCTGGGACTGTCAGGTGGTCTGATGTCTGCACGGCTGGGACTGTCAGGTGGTCTGATGTCTGCACGGCTGGGACTGTCAGACTGTCGGGTGGGGTGATGCTGCTGACGGCTGGGACTGTCAGGTGGTCTGATGTCTGCACGGCTGGGACTGTCAGACTGTGGGGGGCACGGTGGGGCTGTCGGTGGGTGTAAGGTGACTGTCAGACTGTGGGTGCTGTTGACGGCTGGGGCTGTCAGGTGGTCTGATGTCTGCACGGCTGGGACTGTCAGACTGTCAGGTAGGACTGCTGTCCTGACGGCTGGGACTGTCAGGTGGTCTGATGTCTCCACGGCTGGGACTGTCAGACTGTCAGGTAGGACTGCTGTCCTGACGGCTGGGACTGTCAGGTGGTCTGATGTCTCCACGGCTGGGACTGTCAGACTGTCAGGTGGGGTGGGAGGGGAAGGACTGTCACTGAGGGCCGGAACTGTCGGGTGGGGTTAATGCGCTCGGGACAGATACCGTGTTGGGGCTAATGCCCTCTGGGCAAGGACTGTGGGTGAGTTTAACGGGCTCAGGACGGAGTCTTTACTGTACTTGGCAACGTTATGTGTTAGGCGTGGTGGCCGCATATTCAATGACTCCTGCCCAATATCCCTCCTATCGCAATAATAATGAATCGTCGCAGTGTCACTGACCTTGAGCATCAGGACTTCTGTCACCATCTCTTGGTCGGTGCCACTCAACATTAGCAGTGCTCCTAAAGCTGCTACTTGGCATGGCAACTGACGAGACCGCGCGGACTGCAAGGATTTGTCGGCTGTTGGCTGTCATCACCATAATCGAATATTTATATACTGTGCTGTGCTCCATAGCTGCATTGGTAATTATAATGATAGATGATTTCACACAACAAAGTAGTGAGCAGTCAGAATAATATGGATATGCACTAGGAATCACTTCGTCTCTATCACTGTCAGAAGCTAGCTGTTTTTTTTTACGCATGGCCCACCTTGCCGTTCTTCAAGTGTCCCTCAGTGGTCACTACCTCTTGCTGTATGTTCTTGGCCACTATCCCTTGGCTAGTCACGTTAGGGCTGCTCCCAATAGCACGCGAAGCCCCCCCCCCCCGCCGCGGACATTTTACTCCAATAGGCCAGTGTCGGCAGGTGCCGTGCCCGGACGTCGAGCCTGAGGAGATCTGTCTGGCGCCGTTCGAGGACGTCTTCTACCGCGGCCTGATCACCGCCGTCAGCGGCCAGCAGGCCAGCGTCTACTTCGTCGACTACGGCAACACGGCGTCGGTGCCGGCCGACCAGGTCGGTCGGGTGGGCTGGGCGACGGTGGTGCGGCCAGTGCTGTGTGGGCTGCCGGGCTGGGCGACGGTGGTGCGGCCAGTGCTGTGTGGGCTGCCGGGCTGGGCGACGGTGGTGCGGCCAGTGCTGTGCGCGCTGCCGGGCTGGGCGACGGTGGTGCGGCCAGTGCTGTGCGGGCTGCCGGGCTGGGCGACGGTGGTGCGGCCAGTGCTGTGTGGGCTGCCGGGCTGGACGACTGGTGGTGCGGCCAGTGCTGTGTGGGCTGCCGAGCCGAGCGACTGGTGGTGCAGCCAGTGCTGTGTGGGCTGCCGGGCTGGGCGACTGGTGGTGCGGCCAGTGCTGTGTGGGCTGCCGGGCTGGGCGACGGTGGTGCGGCCAGTGCTGTGTGGGCTGCCGGGCTGGGCGACGGTGGTGCGGCCAGTGCTGTGTGGGCTGCCGGGCTGGGCGACTGGTGGTGCGGCCAGTGCTGTGTGGGCTGCCGGGCTGGGCGACGGTGGTGCGGCCAGTGCTGTGTGGGCTGCCGGGCTGGGCGACTGGTGGTGCGGCCAGTGCTGTGCGGGCTGCCGGGCTGGGCGACTGGTGGTGCGGCCAGTGCTGTGCGGGCTGCCGGGCTGGGCGACGGTGGTGCGGCCAGTGCTGTGTGGGCTGCCGGGCTGGGCGACGGTGGTGCAGCCAGTGCTGTGTGGGCTGCCGGGCTGGGCGACGGTGGTGCGGCCAGTGCTGTGTGGGCTGCCGGGCTGGGCGACGGTGGTGCGGCCAGTGCTGTGTGGGCTGCCGGGCTGGGCGACGGTGGTGCAGCCAGTGCTGTGTGGGCTGCCGGGCTGGGCGACGGTGGTGCAGCCAGTGCTGTGTGGGCTGCCGGGCTGGGCGACGGTGGTGCAGCCAGTGCTGTGTGGGCTGCCGGGCTGGGCGACGGTGGTGCAGCCAGTGCTGTGTGGGCTGCCGGGCTGGGCGACGGTGGTGCAGCCAGTGCTGTGTGGGCTGCCGGGCTGGGCGACTGGTGGTGCTGTGTGGGCTGCCGGGCTGGGCGACTGGTGGTGCAGCCAGTGCTGTGTGGGCGACGTTCTGTATGACGGTCGCAGTGCTCTGCCATCCAGACACCCGACTGTTGGGTCTCTGTGTCTGACGACACAGAAGGCTGCGCTACCCTACGGGTGTCCTGTACCGCTGGTGGACCTGCCCGCTCAGGCTGTACCATGTGGTCTGACGGAGGTGTTGTGTACCCTCAGCTGCGCGAGTGTCCTGTGCAACTTTTGGACCTGCCCGCCCAGGCGATGTTGTGTAGTCTGACGAGGGTGTTGTGTACCCTCAGCTGCTCGAGTGTCCTGTACCTCTGGTGGACCTGCCCTCCCATGCTGTGTTGTGTGGTCTGACGAGGGTGTTGTTTACCCTCAGCTGCTCGAGTGTCTTGTACCGCTGGTAGACCTGCCCGCCCAGGCAGTTCTGTGTGGTCTGACGGGGGCGTTGTGTATCCTCAGCTGCTCGAGTGTCCTGTACCGCTGGTGGACCTGCCCGCCCAGGCGATACTCTGCAGTCTGACTGGGGTACCGTCCACCTGCAGTGAGCAGTTGATGGCCCAAGCCGACCAGATGGTACGCACTGGCTGGCCCCTACTGTCATGTAGCGACACCTATCCTACCCGTCGGCCTGTCTCTGTTCTTCATAGCTGACCCTTACTGTTATGTAGCGATACCTATCCTACCCGTCGGCCTGTCTCTGTTCTTCATAGCTGACCCTTACTGTTATGTAGCGACACCTATCCTACCCGTCGGCCTGTCTGTTCTTCATAGCTGACCCTTACTGTTATGTAGCGACACCTATCCTACCCGTCGGCCTGTCTCTGTTCTTCATAGCTGACCCTTACTGTTATGTAGCGACACCTATCTCACCAGTCGGCCGGTCTCTGCTCCCACCCGCAGCTCGCCCGCTCTTTCGTAACGTGCATGCCAGTGTGATAACAGTGTAGCTTAAACAGTGCATGAGTCTCACTTAGTTTACATCCCAGCGAACTTAAACAGATCAGGCGATGCACTCTGATGTTGGCGCCCCAGTAATTTGGAGGCAGAACACATTCGGTCACGGATGGCTCTAGAAAGGAATGTGTCATCTAGTTTTCTCATAATGTATCAAGTGTTGACTGTCAGATGCTGTAATTTTGCTCCACTAGCATCGCCATTATTCGTGTGGTCATTGATGCCAATCGAAAATCGGCTCTCGGGGGGGGGGGCGACAGTTGGGTCTTCCATTCTGGGTCGATAATCGTGCCTGATGTTACCAACAGCTATTGTATGTGGACATGCCCATGAGCTAGACTGACGGCTGTGGGCGTGTTCAGGAGCTAGACTGACGTTTGAGGGCGTGTCCATGAGCTAGGCTGACGTTTAAGGGCGTGTCCATGAACTAGGCTGACGTTTGAGGGCGTGTCCATGAGCTAGGTTGACGTTTGTAGGCGTGTCCAGGAGCTAGGTTGACGTTTGTAGGCATATCCAGGAGCTAGGCCGACGTTTATGAGCATGTCCAGGAGCTAGGCTGATGTTTGTATGCGTGTCCATCAGCTAGAATGACGTTTGTGGGCGTGACTTGAGCTAGGCTGACGTTTGTAGGCGTGTCCAGCAGTTAGGCTGACGTTATGGGCGTGTCCTTGAGCTAGAGTGACGACTGAGGGTGTGTCCTTGAGCCAGGCTGACGTTTGTGGGCGTGTCCAGGAGCTGACGGCACTGGTGGACCGGGTGATGCCGTCGTCGCTGGGCGTCACTCTGCTGGACGGCGGCACCAACATCAACCTGGCGCTTGGCGGTCGGGCCGACCAGCCGACCGGCGCCGCGACGCCGCCATCTGCCGCGTCTGCACCCGAACCGGCCGCCGCGTCCCCGCCAAAACGTGCCGCGTCCCCGCCAAAACGTGCCGCGTCCCCGCCAAAACGTGCCGCGTCCCCGCCGAAACGTGCCGCGTCCCCGCCGAAAACAGCCGCGTCCCCGACGAAAACAGTCGCTTCCCCGCCTGAGCCTGCCGCGTCGGCCGAGCCGGCCGCCGCGGCCCAGTCGCAGCCGTTCCGGCTGGTCACGGTGTCGTTCGCGGTGTCGCCGCACGAGTTCTACGTGCAGGACGCGTCGGACCCGGCCGCCGAGCAGCTGGACGACGTGATGGCGCAGCTGGAGGCGGAGATGAGTCACCTGGCGGCCGACGAGCGGTCTGCGGCGGAGGTTAGTGCTGGATAACAGTGGCGGACCTCTGTCTGGCAGACGGAGTGGGTCCAGAGTACTGGATGACAGTGGCAGGCCTCTGTCTATCTCTCCTGATGTGGTGCTATGGACTAGATGCTGCCGGGTGGATCCCCCGGGATATACACTGCTTAAGACACTGACATGTGGCTCAATGTGGAAATGGTGTGTGGTTAATCTGAATGTGACGTGGTGCATGGTGTATAACGCGACGCAGTGTACGATACGATATGGCTTCATCCGTAGCCTCGCATCACTTTGTGCTCAGGTTGAAGTGAACGATAGGACTCCATGTAGTCCTAGACAAATTAGGCATCTCATTTGATTTAGGAAATTATATGTAGAAGTTTGTGTCAACTTTCGGTGTATGATGGCTTGACTTCATGGATTGAACTCCATAAAATAGGTGACAATCTAGTGTTTCCCTGCCATCAGAGTTACTTACTGGATGGCGCGCCCTGGAGGCAAGGCATTGGAGGTAACGTTTTCTGTGTGTATTCTGGGCCCGCCGTTGACCGTGATCCCATGGCCGGCTGTGAGTTCAGCGCAGCAGCCGAGCGCGGTGGCGTTAACGTCTGCACGGTGTGTGGCCAGGCCCGGGCGGGAGACATGGTGGCGGCGCCGTTCTCGGAGGACGGCGCCTTCTACCGCACCGTTCTCCTGCCGGCGGACACGGCCGACGACTCGTGTCGGCTCCAGTTCATCGACTACGGAAACTGCGAGACGACGCCGCGCGCCGCGCTCAAGCGGCTGCCGCCGGCGCTCAGCGAGCCGGCGGCGCTGTCGCGCCGCTGTCGACTGGCCGAGCGGCCGTCCGGCGCGCTCTGGGCGGACGCCGACACGCAGGCGTTCGAGCGGCTGGCCGGCACCCTGGAGAAGCAGCTGAGGCTGGAGCTGGTGACCGCCCCCGCCGCCGCCGCCGACGGCACTGACTGCTGGACGGTTAGGCTGTACGACGGCGACGTGGACGTGGGGGCCGCGCTGGTGGCCGAGGGCCACGCGCAGCCGCAGCCGCCGGCGGACGAGGAGACCACCGACGGCGATGTGGAAGCGAGTGCCGCGTCGGTGGCCGAGAGTCGCTCTCAATCGCCGCCGTCGGCAGACGAGGAGCTGGCCGACGACGAGCTGCCGGCGGCGGGCGCACCGACCGCGCTGGCGCGACTGCAGACGGGCCAGCTGCAGGACGCCGCCGTCGTGTTCGCCGTCAGTCCGACTGACTTCTGGGTGCAGCTGACGGCCGACGGTGACGCTCTGACGGCCCTCACGCACCGCCTGGAAACCGCCGCGCTGACGCCGGCCGCCGCCGCCGCCGTCGGCGACCAGGTGGTGGCGCGCTGGGCCGACGACGGGGCGCTGTACCGGGCGCGCGTGCTGGCCGTCGCCCCGCCGGCGGTCACGGTGCGCTTCGTCGACTTCGGCAACACGGAGAGCGTGTCGGCCGACGGCGACGTGCTGGCGTGTCCGTCGCGGCTGCGGGCGGTGCCGCCGCTGGCGTTCCGCTGCTCGCTGCCGCTGGCGCCGCAGCCGTGGTCGGACGCCGCCGTCGACGAGTTCTCGCGGCTGGTCGGCGTCGGCGGCGAGCAGGAGCTCACGCTCAAGCTGGAGCTGGTGCGAGCCGCCGACCCGGCGGTCGTCAACCTGTACGACGCCGAGCAGGACGTGGCCTTCGCCATGGTGGGCGCCGGCTTCGGCACGGTTCACGCGGAGGAGCGAACGCCGCCAACCACGCCTCGACCGGCGTCTGCGGTCGGCAGTGAGTCGTCGAGTGGGTCGGACGTCCAGCAGTCGCCCATTGTGTCGGACGTCCAGCCGTCGCACAGTGTGTGGGACGTCCAGCCGTCGCCCAGTGTGTGGGACGTCCAGCCGTCGCCCAGTGTGTCGGACGTCCAGCCGCCGCCGGGTGTGTCAGACGTCCAGCCGTCGCCCAGTATGTCAGACGTCCAGCCGTCGCCCAGTGTGTCGGACGTCCAGCCGTCGCCGGATGTGTCGGACGTCCAGCCGCCGCCGGGTGTGTCAGACGTCCAGCCGTCACCCAGTATGTCGGACGTCCAGCCGTCGCCCAGTGTGTCGGACGTCCAGCCGCCGCCGGGTGTGTCAGACGTCCAGCCGTCACCCAGTATGTCGGACGTCCAGCCGTCGCCCAGTGTGTCGGACGTCCAGCCGCCGCCGGGTGTGTCAGACGTCCAGCCGTCGCCCAGTGTGTCGGACGTCCAGCCGTCGCCGGGTGTGTCAGACGTCCAGCCGTCGCCCAGTATGTCGGACGTCCAGCCGTCGCCCAGTGTGTCGGACGTCCAGCCGTCGCCGGATGTGTCGGACGTCCAGCCGTCGCCGCCAGCCGCCATCCATTCGGCGCCGACCGACGACACCGCCGGCGCACCTGGCAGCGAGGCCGTGTTCGTGTCCCACGTGGACTCGACGCTCCAGTTCTACGTCCAGTCTGCCGACACGACCACGCTGGACGAGCTGATGGAGCGGCTGGAGGAGCGGTTTCCACCGGCGGCGGCCGTGACCGGCCCCGCCGTCGACTCGCTGGTGGCCGTTCCGTTCTCGGAGGATGGCGCGCCGTACCGAGCCCGCGTGTGCTCCGCCGCCGACGGCAGCGCCGACGTGCTGTTTGTCGACTACGGCAACGGCGAGTCGGTGGCCGTGTCCGAGCTGCGTCGGCTGGACGCCGAGCTGGCGGCGGTGCCGGCACAGGCGCGCCGGTGCCAGCTGGCCGTGTGCGCGTGCTCGCCGGAGGCGGCCGACTCGCTGCGCACGCTCACCGACGGCCACCAGCTGGCGATGCGCGTGCTGGCCGACGGCCCCGTGAGTCGGGTGGCGCTGACGCTGGCCGGGCGCGACGTGGCCCAGCTGCTGGCGGAGGCCGGTGTATGCCAACCGCGCGTCGACTTGCGGCTGCCGCAGCTGCCGCCGCCGTCGGCCGACGTGCAGCGGCTGCTGGTGTCGCACATCGTCACGCCCAGCTGGCTGTACGTGCAGCGGCTGGACGCCATGTCGACGCTGGACCAGCTGCTGGACCTGCTGGCCGAGCTGTACGCGGCGCCGCTGCCCGACCTGGCGGCGCCGTGCGTCGGCGACCTGTGCGTGGCGCGCGCGCCCGACGACGACACTTGGTACCGCGCTCGCGTCGAGACGACCGCGCCGGCCGGCACCACGGTCCGCCTGCTCGACTACGGCAGCTGCATGGCGGCCGCCGACCTGAAGGCGGCGGCGGGCGCCGTGTGCGCGCTGCCGCCGCTGGCGCGCCGGTGTCGGCTGCCGGCGCGGCCGGACACCGCCGCCGCCGCCGCCGACGACGACGACGACGACGACGACGACTGGGACCCCGAGGACACGGCCGCCTTCGCCGAG
This sequence comes from Ashinkailepas kermadecensis, assembly GCA_034440615.1. Classification (NCBI taxonomy): domain Eukaryota; kingdom Metazoa; phylum Arthropoda; class Thecostraca; family Neolepadidae; genus Ashinkailepas; species Ashinkailepas kermadecensis. The sequence continues at coordinate 634,355 of JAOTOM010005005.1, forward strand.
CTGAGCACGCGCGCCGACAACACGTACTGGGCGCGCCTGACGGTGGACACTGCCGGCCGGGCGGTGGCGCACCTGGCGCTAGACGGCCGGCCCGTCACCCGGCTGCTGCTGGAGCGCGGCGCACGGCTGGTCGAGGACGAGACCGTGCTCACGGTGCGGGCGCCGGCTGGCGCGCCGGCCGCCGACGAGTGCCGGTCGGCCGAGCTGGACGCAGAGTCGGCCGAGCTGGACGCAGAGTCGGTCGAGCTGGACGCAGAGTCGGTCGAGCTGGACACAGAGGCGGCCGAGCAGCCGAACCACACTGGCGCCCGGCCGGGAGAAGAGACACGACAGCCGGCGGATCAGTCCGATCACGCCTCCGCCCAGCCGCTTCCGGCGTCGAGGTCAAGCGCTAGTGAGGACTCTGAAGAAGACGAGTCGGCAGACCAGGAGTTCGAAGACGCCGACGACTACGCGCTGCCGGACGCAGAGGCCACGTCCCAGGCGGAGCGGAGTTCCGACGGCGGCGCCGAATCTGCGGCGGCCGGCCGACGGTCCGAGCGGCCGGCCGACGCCACCTGGCCAGGGAACGGCTGCGAGCGGGCGGTCGACTCGCCGGGCGGCGTCGCCAACGGCGTGTCGGGCGGGCCTGCGGCGCCTGCCGCTGGCCTCAAGGCGGCCGCCGGTGCCGACACGCAGACGCCGACCCCCGCTGGAGATGGCGACCACTGACGGCGCCGACACGCAGACGCCGACTCCCCGCCCCTCCACTGGAGATGGCGACCACTGACGGTGCCGACACGCAGACGCCGACCCCCGCCCCCACTGGAGATGGCGACCACTGACGGTGCCGACACGCAGACGCCGACTCCCCCGCCCCTCCCACTGGAGATGGCAACCACTGACGGTGCCGACACGCAGACGCCGACCCCCGCTGGAGATGGCGACCACTGACGGTGCCGACACGCAGACGCCGACTCCCCGCCCCTCCCACTGGAGATGGCAACCACTGACGGTGCCGACACGCAGACGCCGACCCCGCTGGAGATGGCGACCACTGACGGTGCCGACACGCAGACGCCGACTCCCCCGCCCCTCCCACTGGAGATGGCAACCACTGACGGTGCCGACACGCAGACGCCGACTCCCCCCCTCCACTGGAGATGGCGACCACTGACGGTGCCGACACGCAGACGCCGACTCCCCGCCCCTCCACTGGAGATGGCAACCACTGACGGTGCCGACACGCAGACGCCGACTCCCCGCCCCTCCCACTGGAGATGGCAACCACTGACGGTGCCGACACGCAGACGCCGACTCCCCCCGCCCCTCCCACTGGAGATGGCGACCACTGACGGCGCCGACACGCAGACGCCGACTCCCCCCACCCCTCCCACTGGAGATGGCGACCACTGACGGTGCCGACACGCAGACGCCGACTCCCCCTCCCACTGGAGATGGCGACCACTGACGGTGCCGACACGCAGACGCCGACTCCCGATGGAGATGGCGACCACTGACGGCGCCGACACGCAGACGCCGACTCCCCCTCCCACTGGAGATGGCGACCACTGACGGTGCCGACACGCAGACGCCGACCCCGCTGGAGATGGCGACCACTGACGGTGCCGACACGCAGACGCCGACTTCCCCCGCCCCTCCCACTGGAGATGGCGACCACTGACGGCGCCGACACGCAGACGCCGACTCCCCCCCCACCCTCCCACTGGAGATGGCGACCACTGACGGTGCCGACACGCAGACGCCGACTCCCGATGGAGATGGCGACCACTGACGGCGCCGACACGCAGACGCCGACTCCCCCCCCCTCCCACTGGAGATGGCGACCACTGACGGTGCCGACACGCAGACGCCGACCCCCGCTGGAGATGGCGACCACTGACGGCGCCGACACGCAGACGCCGACTCCCCCCCCCTCCCACTGGAGATGGCGACCACTGACGGTGCCGACACGCAGACGCCGACCCCCGCTGGAGATGGCGACCACTGACGTTCGGCCGGACGGCCACAAGCCAGACGCCGCGGTACTTTGCATCGGGAACGGTGCTCCGGCCGCCCGGGGTCTAACCCGCACTTTGTTCGGGAGTTGTATCAGGTGGGTATGCTCCTGTGAATTCGCTCGCTTCCTGTTGTTCAGCCTCTGTCCAGGCTGAATTTCCTCTGTCCAGGTTGGGGTCGCGAAGCGTTTGGTTCTGGGAAATGTCGTTGGGCTATGACTGACTTTCTCAGTGACCCTAATCAATCCAACAATTGTATTTTCTGCAATAAATGTGTATGTTTTACGGGCAACGTGAAGTCCTGGAGTGAAGACCTGCGTATGATGGTCGGCGGTTTTCGACCACCCGACTTGCACGTCAAGAATAGTTTAAAGTAATAAATATATATATATATATATGTATGTATGTATATATATTGGCTGACCTGCCAGGTTAATCGATAACGCCGCTCCGGAAAATGACGCTCATTTCAATCGGAATAAAATGGCTTGCGCGATATTCAAGATACTGACTGCACTGACAGGTGCTGACGTCATCTAGGTGGAAATCTGCAGAATCTCGAGAGATCTCCACCTATGCCCTTCGTCATTACCTTTATAGAAATGGGATAGAACAAAGGCTTAAATGAGCTCGCTTTGGTCACGTGCATGTTCGTTGTGCATCACATTTACAGCTGAACTTACATTAAGTCAAACTATTGACGTGTCGAGCCATGTGACTTCGATTCAGAAGACAAAGGAAACAAATTACGTACCTATTTAAAACACTCGTTACTAATCTGTACCGTATTTTATTGGAGCTTTCACGACGGAACAACTTATTCTAGGTCATACGGCCAATGCCTCACACAGATTTGTAACGGCGGTGAGAACAGACAGAACACAAAACCTTTCGGTTGAGAGACCAGCGTTGTATCCCTGGACTAGCATCTCCTTTTCGTGTCGTTTTTCATTCGTATAGTTCCAACATTTGATACAGTTGATGAAAAGGCGAGGTCATGTCGCGGCACAATCTTGGTGAATATATATAAGGGCCACATATGCCATGCACGGCCGCCCCGCTTCGCGGTGGTGCCTGCTTGGTGCAACCGTGGTGCCTGCTCTGTGCAGCCGTGATGCCCGCTCGGTGCGGCATTGTGCCCATTCGGTGCGGCATTGTGCCCATTCGGTGCGGCAGTGCCCGCTCGGTGCGACATTGTGCCCGCTCGGTGCGGCAGTGCCCGCTTGGTGCGGCACTTGTGATTGGGTGATATAGATAGTTTATCAAGCTTTCGGCCCATCTCGCTTCTACCCCACTTTTCAAATATTTGGAAACGTTTTGTGCAGCAACTCGCTGGATACCTCTCACCAAACAACATTCTGTCTCCTCACCAATATGCGTACAGATCTAGTCACTGCACAGAGGATGCCGTGCTCGGTGCTGTGCCTTCGATACTTCGATACTTCGATCGAATCAACTTCAACACCGACAGAGGCGAACTTTCAACCATATCAGGGGATTTGAGCAAAGCCTTTGACAGCGTCGACCACGACATCCTCCTTCAAAAACTTTGATGGTACGGCCTCGACCTCACTGTCTAACATCACCGAACATCGTACGTTGACGACACGGCCAGCTGCTTGACCACGCCATTCGGATCATGAAAATCTGTACAATCGCAAAACACGCTTGGAACACGCGCTCTAAATTCCTCACATGATTTTGGTCATTATCACTCAAGATCAAACCTACCAAAACGGACTTAACTTGCATTGGCTCTTGGTAAACCATAACAAGCTGCAGATTTCCAGTTTAAAGTTGCAAAACCATCACAGGCCGTCAAGCTGGTGTGTGTTTTCATAGATCCGTTCTATCGCGGGGGACGCCTCACACAGGTCGCCCGGAAGTGCAACTGCCTGCTGATCTCCTATCAGTCCCATCACCACTTTACTAAGGACACTGAAATTACTGGTTCAAACGCATGTCTCCCCGCATATCACTTATGTTGAATGATGTCACCGCACTTCTTTAGTGCGGTGAAGTGTCGCTCAGCCGACATGACAACACAGACGTGGACGCGAGGGACGGCGAGGCCTCCGTTATCCCGCACGTTCATCAGATGCATGACTTCGGCCGGTGGACGGTCCTCTCCATTGCACAGCACTGCTCCAACGCACGCAGCCATTTCACACCACGCTCCTCCACCAGTTTACGGCACACATACCCAGCGATGTACCCGGCACAATTCTCCGCAAATGCAGAGAAGTTATCTCCCATCTCCAGGGCATGCTGTACGACTGCTGGCATCGGCCTGCTTTCGCCCTCCTGAACCCGTTGACGCGTTGGACGCCGAATGTCCAGCAGACCGTGGTCGTCGCTGTCCTGTGGCTCGCAGTCCCCTGTGGCTAATGGTGAGATTAAGTTGCCCAGGGTGAGACGTCGTATGACTTGGCGCAGCTGTTCGCCCTCTGTGTTGTAGCCACCCTCATATTTATGAGAAATTTAGCAGTAAAATACGTACAGATGGCACGCAATCTGGTTCCCAGAATCGCCTTGGTGACCAAGACGCTTGATACAACCCCATGCACAGCACGATTTCACCATTTTTCGTCTTATATATATATAGGTCAATGATAAAATTGAATGTAGTAACTTTGAAATAGTTACTACATTCAATTTAATATGCCATCATGCATGCACAATGCCCGTCAGCGCCTGTGAACCTACCAAAGTCGTTTGTGGCAACCATGAGATGATAAAACTCATAAAGACTATCTTGTTATGTGGGCTTTGAGTAGCCGGTAGGCTGTGTCAGCCAAGATACCTTATTATAGAAAATCGGTAAAAATGCATGTAAGTCAGTGAGTATTGAAGGAAAACCTTCGAGCCCAATTCGACTCAGCTACCAAACTAACTTCATGTGGCTAGGTGTGAGCGGCCTGGGTTGCGCGGATGTGCGTATTGCGGCCGCGGTAACTTGAGGATGCCTTCGCTCTGATAAGACCAGAAGAAGAAGCATACCTGCCTACCTTACCTTTTCGTTTAGTGTTTCGAGCGGACAGCTCTCTGTAGCGCTACTAGTTTTTTAACACCACAAAATGCCGACCGTTGGCGTGAAACGTGACCTGCTTTTTGAAGCCTTGGGGAGGTCGTACAGTAAGTTGTTGATTGTCCTGCAATGCTTAGGTAGGTAAGTAGGTACCTACCTAGGTACCCACCTAGGTAAGTAGGGGAAGAGGGGGGGGGGGGTTTCTGAACACTTACGGCATTATGCAACAAATAGCTCTACTGCTGCTTCTGTATGGCTGAACCAGTAATTGTACTGTGTTTACTGAACACAAAAATGAACAAGCTATCCATATTCAAACAGTTCCTTTCAATGCAAATCCTCTAACCACTTGCAAAGAGGAACTTTAAAACAGATAATTATTTTATAGTGGTGTGCCGTATTCTGAACACAAAATGTTGTTGTTCAGGATTACCTCACTGTAGCTGTTGTGGTACAAGCTATTAGTAGTCACTAAAAAATGCTGGTGTAATTGCACAACAAAATTGAAAGTGACTTCCTTATGGTTTCCTTAAGCCAACTGCTATTGGAAGCCTAAAATGGTTCCTGTGAACTTCACAACCTCCGTACACAAAGAATAGGTAGAACTATGTGATCAGACTTTCATATTATGGTACTGACAGGTCCATCATTTATGAATACCACCATCTTTTTGTTATTTATGCACTGAACATGATGTGGGAGATGACTAAAGGTAGGTGTTCAGGAAAAAATAATGTGTTCAGATACCCCTCTCTTCCCCTAGGTAGGTACTTGCTTAGACACTAAAGTAGGTACCTAGGCACTTGCTTAGGCACTTAGGTACATGTAATGCATCAACCTAGCTGGCTATGTGATGGCATTAGGCTTTTGTTGTCTGCCTCAAATTAGGTAAAGACTTAATCATTATTTCTTAATTTTGTTTCCATGGCTGATCCTTACTTTTTCTTTGGAGATGGAAAACATTCCAATACAGTGTCATCTATGTCACATTCCTGTTCTCTGTGCCATAATTTATCTATCCTTGACCTGTCATTGCTGAGACATGATGAGGGGGAAATTCAACACTCCAGACAGTTTATTCAGTAAATGTACAGTTTAAGGTAATTTCTGATTTGTTGGAATTTGTTATTTGAGTGAATTTTATGAATGTGCTGAACATGTGACCACTCATTTCCTCTGCAAATGCATACTTTTCAGTTGGGAGACAAAATAACACCCCAAAAGTGGCTTGAAGTTGGGTAATATATCACAAAATGCAATGTTCAAAGTAAAGAAAAATGATGTAGCATAACTTAACCTAACCTAGCCTAACCTTCCATGCAAGGAGGCAAATTCTCTTTTAAAAATGGAAAATTTGCAAACAATTTTTTCTCAATAATTTTCCAATTAAGAAACCTAACCTAACTGAACCTAAGCTAGCCTGAGTTGTTTTTGGAGAAAAACAACTTTCTAAAAAAATGTTCAATTGTTGTACAATTTCTTTTCTAGTTTACAACAAAGCCTAACCTAACCTAACTTAACCAAACCTAACCCCTTTGTGTGCTTCATAAAAGTAAAATGTGTGCAAAGCATGTTGTGGTTACCTTAAACTGCAATAATACCATTTGTTCTAAACCTCTTTGTGTCAAAAATGCTTGGTTTCTTGCTTTCATTTCCCATGTAATGCACACTTGTGACTCTGGAGGGAGCAATGTCCACTTTTTCCCCACCACTCTTTTGGCATGTGACTGATGTGAATGCCATGGACCTGTGATGGGGGAGCTGCTCCCTGTAGTGTCACCACCAGTTGTATTTAAATGTTTGGCAGACATCCCAGGAGCTCGTTTGGGCCCTCTGAGGCATTCATTTGACTTCCCCCAGGCTTGCAGCTGCCATGTTTTGTAGACTTGCCTAGGAACCTAGTAAACAGCAATTTTGTTTACCTTGGACTCAATGTGGCAGTTCAAAAATTGAATGTTGAGCAAACATCACTTCTTCATCTTTTTATACTCAAAATTGCATTGGAAATGAAGAAACTGGTCATATTTCCTGCAGGAATGCATGTTCCTATCGCAATCACATTTATAAACATATTTTTATAATTTTCACTATGTTTCACTATGTTGACCTGACCTCATGGCAACAATACTTGAGCAAACTTCATGAGCATGACACATTATGGGCGCTGTATGACCAACGCAGTCGATGCGCCCTTAAGCCCAAATAACCAACCATGAGCATGACACCAGCTCACATATCTCACATATCTCACACATTATTTGTGTGCAATGCTGCTGGGAGATATGTGACATCTTCTGTTGTGCCATTACCAAAAATGTATGGCTGTAAAGTGAATGACAGCATACAAATAAAAGATCATGGTGTATGTCCTGATGAAATTGTGTTCATGAGGTCACTGAAGTGTGCCTCATTTGTGAGCTATTTTAAGTTGTTTATGCATCAGTCATTCAGATGTGTTTGGCACAGCCAATAATGTGGTAAGCAGGTGTCAATAAGTTTAGCTATTTTGTGTTGTCTTTTTGTATCTGCATAGTGAAGCCATGTTGTATGATTTAGTTAGAATTATGATGGCATGGCTGGAATGTATGATCATGAATGTATGATGACAAACATTCATGTTATGTTTGTTCCAGCTGAAGAAGAATTCAATGATCTATGTTTTGAATATGGGTTGGAGTTGGATGAAGTGGTAAGTCATCAGCACCAGGGGTGTGGACCTGGGAAAATCTTTGGTGTGGTAAATCATATTCATGGAAGAAAAATGTATGAGCCGTCTTTATTCATAGCATGAATAAAGACCATTGCTAGGTGGTGGGTGGGTGAATGTGTTCTCAATTATTTGTTAAACTGTGGGTGGGTGGAATGTCTTGCTTGAAGGTATTGATGTGCATGCTGTACCATGTTTCTTGTTTTTGAATGACATCTGTCATACATGCACTATGGGAGTTGACAGACTTGTTTGCTACAGTTTAAGCTTTGACATGACATTGGCAGATATGTAGTCATCTTTCAACTAACCTTAATAGCATGATATTGAGCCAACAGTAGGGCATGACCTCCATTGCAGTTCAAGTATCGAGGATACTTCATTCCATCCCCTATCCTCCGTTCTTGAGGATCCATTCCTGGTCTATTTAATCACATGCTTCCATCCTCATCATTCAATTCCCTAGAATTCCATTCCAGAGGATCCATTCCAGATCCATTTCATCACAAGCTTCAATACCTGAGGATCCATTCCTGAGGATCCATCCCCAGTTGACTCCATCCTATACATCGATCCCCATCGTTCCATTCCATAGAATCCATTCCTGAGGATCCATTCCAGATCTATTCCATCACTAGCTTCCATTCCAGAGCATTCGTTCCAGAGGATCCATTCCCGAGGATCGATTCCCGATTGACTCCTTCCTATACTTCCATCGCCGTCGTTTCATTCCCGATCCTGGTGTGTGTTGGCGTGCCCAGCCGCCATCTTGTCACGCTGCCGTGCCCTACTGTCGGCCGCAGACCACCGAGAAGCAGATGATCTGCCGCGAGCAGGGCGGCGACCGGTCGTCGGGCGCCTCCGAGGACGTCATCTTCAAGGTGGACATCCCGGCCAACCGCTACGACCTGCTCTGCCTCGAGGGCCTGGCGCGCGGCCTGCTCGTCTTCCAGGGAAAGTGAGCCGGGCCGAGGGCTGACCGTGCTGGGCGGTCGGAACAGAGCTGGCGGCGTGCTGGTCATCTGCGGACGCTGCACACAGTTCTGGGCGGACTCGCAACCGAAGTTGCCGTGTGTTGGCGTTTGATTGTTCGAAGGGATGAAGTCGTAGGATCGTACCCTCTCGTGGGATGATGGGAGTCGTAGGATCGTACCCTCTCGTGGGATGATGGGAGTCGTGGGATCGTACCCTCCCTTGGAATGATGGGGTCGTGGGATCGTACCCACCCATGGGATAATATCCACTTTTGGTTGTTCGGGTCTTGATTTGTGATACGTGTATCTGTGAGGGTGTTTTTTTGCAGCACTTATGCTTTTGTGGTAGGGATTTCACAAGCCAGGAACAATTCGTTGGAATGGCTCGAAATGTTCAAAGGACGGGACACGTTCGAAAGCTGTGCTTCGAGCCTGCAGATTACAAATAGGTAGCCTGAAAACATATCGATAGTATTTTGAAACGTACCACGTTCGATTTTACAAATGCTTTTATTGATCTGGTCGGCCTCTCACGCTATGGTTATGCACGGCGCAGCTGTCTGATTCGGTGCGTATCAAAGCATCAAGCTCCAGGCGGCAGTGGCCACTTGAATGCGCCACTTTGGACCTCTCACAGTGGGCGTTCCATAGCTTCATGAGCCCTGGTCATCCACGTCTTGACGTGGCGTGTGTAGTCAGCCGTATGTGATCATGATGTGACGTGTAGCGACGCGCCGTCCGAGCATTAACCGCCCTGGAGCCAGACTACAGCCACGATGTGCCATCAAACATCCGATCGTCTGATGTGCGATCACATGCAAACAGTTGGTTTGCAATGGATACGTCAGCCTAGTCCTCCATGAAGGCCCTCAGAAAGTCAGAGCCGTCGGAAGGCGCTGCCATGTGGATATTTTGCACTTTGTTCGCACCTGGCTGGTGCCAGCTTGCCATTGCCCAGGGCCACATAAACATGCGACAAGGGTTGCGATGTCGGAGAGTGTACACTGCTCGTGCACTGCCTGAGCTGTGCGCACCGACTCCGTGAGAGGCGCCGGTGATGTGCGGAAAGGCAGCTGGAGGCAAACTTCTGTTTGCTCACTGCACACTCCCCAGCATCGCAATCCCTCGGAGATGTTCTGTATAGAACCGGGCAACTGCAAGACACCCCAAACCAGATGCGAACCAAACGCAAGATACGCACATTCGAGCACTTCAACGACTGTGACGTTGGAGGGTTCTCGTGGAGAACTGGACTGATATACCGACTAGACCAGACTGGCGACTGCGAATTCACCGGCTGAGGTGTATCATGCATCAGGCATTTGATGCAACATCGTCATCGTAGACTGGGCCCAGTGACAGTGAACAGTACCAGGGTTTTATCAATTGTTGCATCCACTGTGGAGACTCCAAAGCGGTGCAACCTGCTGCATATGTCTGCATAGCATTTCAGGAGATGATGGATACAAAATTGGACACCGCATAACCATACCCCAAGTGGCCAACCTTGCCAATCGAAAGAGTACAAAACATTTTCTGTTTCGAGAAACGATCGACAGATTTTGAAGAAATAAAGCTTGCATTCGCGAACAAGAGATGCACAGCTTTCGAATGTTTGTCTTGTCCATTGAGCACGCCGGACCTAGCCAAGTAACTCTGCAAACTGAAAGCAAAGATTAACGCAATGATGTATGATATGCGTACTTGTCTGTGTCGTCGCCTCTGATTACATGTGTGTGATGAGTGATTGCATAAGTAATGATTGTGCGACTATTAATTATGACTATGAACTTCACGGGCGTTTTGCGGTAAGCGTTTGCCAAACGTCAGCACAATTCGCGATGCATACCGATGGGGCTGCAGTCTACAGCTCGTGTGTAAATTTTGCAGACTGGCCATTCCCCGGTACCGAGCAATAAACCCAGCCAGTGGCGCCATGCAGCGATTAATTATCAAACCACAGGTGAGGATAGCTACCGCCAGAACGGGAATCCACGATAGCTGAAGACCGGGAGTGTTCAACTTGACCATCACTACACAAACTTGTTCAGTGGATGCATATGGGTTTGGATAAATATGAGGCTCATCGTCATGGGTAAAAAGATAAGATACTAGGCTTGCTTGTTTTCATCTATCTATAGCTGTCTATCTCGCTGGCTAGATGAATCCATTTATACGCCTTCCCCTTGATGTGACCAATTTCGTTAGTTCCCCGTTCGGCTGGTGGTCTGTATGCTATGATCTGTGACGCTGACAATGTTCCCCGTGCCTCAGACTGCGCAGGTGCGACCTCACGCCGTAGCCGCCATACTGCGTGGCATCACCTTTACCCAGGCCATATACGACAGCTTCATTGATCTCCAGGACAAGCTGCACCAGAACCTGTGCAGGTCAGCGCAGCCCACACCGCGACCTGTGCAGGTCAGCGCAGGTTACACCGCGACCTGTGTAGGTCAGCGCAGGCTACACCGCGACCTGTGTAGGTCAGCGCAGCCCACACCGCAACATGTGTAGATCAGCGCAGGTTACACCGCGACCTGTGCAGGTCAGCACAGCCCACACCGTGACCTGTGTAGGTCGGCGCAGGTTACACCGCGACCTGTGTAGGTCAGCGCAGCCCATACCGTGACCTGTGTAGGTCAGCACAGGCTACACCACAACCGTGTACGACTACACCCCTTTTAGATCATCTCAGCTTTCGCTGCATAGTTCAGAACAGGCTACATCAGAACCTGTGTAGGTCAGGGAAGGCCACACCAGAACCTGTGTAGGCTAGGGTAAGCCACACCAGAACCTGTGTAGGTCAGGGCGGACTACACCAGAACCTGTGTAGGTCAGGGCGGACCACACCAGAACCTGTGTATGTCAGGGTAGGCCGCACCAGAACCTGTAGGTCAGGACACGCCGCACCAGAACCTGTCCAGGTCAGGGCAGGCCGCACCAGCATTAGGTGAGAACAGGCTGCACATGAGGCCAAGACAGGCTATACCAGAATGTGTTCAGGCCAGAACAGAAATCAAGTCCTTGTCTAGGTCAGGGCGAGCTGCACCGGGACTACAGGCCCGCGCAATATGCCAGTGCCCCGCACCCCACCCACCCGACACCCAATGCCCCCTTGTCACGTGATGCGTTGTGGCGCTGTTTGGCACCGTTTATATGGAGCTCTCGCTAACTGGCCGTACGGGCAGGAAGCGTCGTCTGGTCGCCACCGGCACCCATGACCTGGACACTGTGTGATGCCGCTTAACTGGGCGTACGGGCAGGAAGCGCAGCCTGGTCGCCACCGGCACCCATGACCTGGACACTGTGTGATGCCGCTTAACTGGGCGTACGGGCAGGAAGCGCAGTCTGGTCGCCATCGGCACCCATGACCTGGACACTGTGCGAGGCCCGTTTACGTACGACGCGCGCGCGCCGTCCGAGATCAAGTTCCGACCGCTGGGGCAGGAGCGTCCATACACGGCCGCTCAGCTCATGGACATGTACGCGGTGAGTGGAGTGACCGGTATATGTGTGGATCCTTGCTCGCAAAAGGCCTTGCAAGAAAAAGTATTCCCCATATCCTCGAATCCATTTTGGTGCGCCAAGGCTTTAAAAAAAAATGTTAGCATTGCTGCCCGCCTGTGTTGAGCCATCAGCGGTCCGCTTGAGGCGTATATACCATTCTACACAATAATAATGTAAAGCAGTTCGTAATTCAGTGCAGTGCTATAAAACGTCTTCGCATTCAGCATTCTAAACCAAATTAGTTGACCTTTCTTGAGTGCACAACATACTAACTGATGTATAGCGTCTTTTTCAAGTTGAATTTCCAAAATATGTTCAAAGTGCTGGAGTTACCTGTATGACAGCTGAGCGGAGAGCAGTAAGGAAACAAGGAATATTTTGGTGTAGGGACAAAGCCACAACAAAATAGGGGGTTTTGCGCATTTCGCCAACACCCACTATCTATTCGCGGATCCAGAAAGAGGGAGTGAGAGTGGCCATCCCTTGTGTGGTTCCCACTTTTTCTTGCAAATATAACTAAAAATACGGACCTAGCGACGGCTGGGTCTAGCCAGCCAGTCAGCAGCCAGCCAGCTAGCCAGCAGTGACCCAGCTGGAATCCCGACATTTTTATAGTGTACGCCCATTGTGTCTTATGTCTACGCCCATGTCGTTTCATGGCAAGATGCCGCCCACGCCGACAGGCACCGGTGGGCGGAGCCACCCGACCCCAGCCACCGCACCGCGTGTGTATACTGTGGCTATGCGCACGGTAGAACTGTTCCATGTCGGACATTGGCTCGCGCTAAGAATCTCTTTCACCAGCTAAATGATTCGCAGCACCAACTTTCTAATGGACGCTAAATGACCAAACCTGGTCGATGCACCCTAAGACTCGAATAACCAACCAACCAACCAGCCAACTTTCTACCTGTTTGTCACCCTGTGTGGCTCGTAATCAGCACATAGTTGCATCTGAGCGTGTAATATTTTATAACGGACCATTAGCGGATCTTTGCAGCACTGTGCTACTCGTACAATATCATCGGTCATCGCAGCCCTACGGTTTATGGAAGGGTGTGTCAGTCCGTTTTAGTGTGGGGTGACGAAGCCGTCGGTTAGCTCGGCATGGTCCTGTGCACTAACTGGCTTCCTCACAGCACTTGTGCGTGACACAACAATACTCGTCGCTGGATTTTGCGTGATGATGACCAACGAACTCTAGCAGGCGTATAATAGCCGGATCGTATGCGCACCCATATCATCTGGTCTTGCACCGAGATGAAGCTCTCCGTGTCTCCATAAGTTTGCTGTAAGCTAGTCTACCCAAACTCCGTTGCACCGCTAACGCGTCTGATGGTCTCTGCTCGGTTGTGCTGGCTGTGTATGAGGAGGAGACGGTGTGTGGGTGACGTGCTGTAGCGGTGCCTGGTTGTGCTGGCTGTGGGGGAGGAGGAGGTGTGTGGGTGACGTGCTGTAGCGGTGCCCGGTTGTGCTGGCTGTGTGGGAGGAGGAGAAGGAGAGTGGTTGTGTGGGAGGAGAGACAAGGTGTGTGGGTGACGTGCTGAAGCGGTGCCCGGTTGTGCTGGCTGTGTGGGAGGAGGAGGAGACGGTGTGTGGGTGACCTGCTGAAGCGGTGCCCGATTGTGCTGGCTGTGTGGGAGGAGAAGGAGAGTGGTTGTGTGGGTGGAGAGACAAGGTGTGTGGGTGACGCCGCGTGTGCTCGCCAGACCGACAGCCACCTGAAGGCCTACCTGCCGATCATCAGCGGCTCGGCCGTGTACCCGGTGATCTGCGACGCGGACGGCGTGGTGCTCAGCATGCCGCCCATCATCAACGGCCACCACTCGCGCATCACACTCAACACTCGAAACGTGCTCATCGAGTGCACCGCCACCGACCTGACCAAGGTGACGGCCGATTCATTGTTCTGATCAAGGTGGCGGCCGGCCACCGGTCTGACCAATGTGACGACCGGCCACCGATCTGACCAATGTGACGGCCGGCTCATTGTTTTGGCCAAGGTGACGGCCGGCCACCGACCTGACCAAGGTGACGGCCGACTAACCGTCCGGTGACGCGGACGATGTACCAGTACCCCATGATGATAGCACTATCAGACGATGGGATGCGTAGACTATTAATGCAAGCACCAGAAAACAAGGGAACATTCAGAGAAGCACCAGCAGACAGTGAGGCATTCAGAGAAATGTCTCAGGACGTACGAAACATGAAGAGAAGCACGAGTAGACTTGTTGGATAGCAATATAAAGCCAGGGGACGCGTGGAACATAAACAAAAACGGCGGACTCACGACACAGTACAAACACCGGTAGACGCATGTAGCTCAGTGCTAGCGCCATTGGACACGCGAGGAAGTGATGCAAACACCAGGGATTACGTGCAACAACAATGCAAACGGCAGAAGCCACGCACAACTTTTGGCTACCAGCTATGCAGCACACAAGTTACAAGGTTACACAGCACACAAGCTACATGGTTACACAGCACACGAGCTACATGGTTGCACAGCATACAGGCTACATGGTTACACAGCACACAAGCTACATGGTTACACAGTACACGAGCTACATGGTTGCACAGCATGCAGGCTACATGGTTACACAGCACACAAGCTACATGGTTACACAGCACACTAGCTACATGGTTACACAGCACACGAGCTACATGGTTGCACAGCATGCAGGCTACATGGTTACACAAGCTACACGATTACACAGCATACAAGCTACATGGTTACACAGCACACAAGCTGCATGGTTACAGAGCATACAAGCTACATGGTTACACAGCGTACAGACTACATGGTTGCACAGCATATAAGCCACACAGTTACACAGCATACAAACTACACAGTTATACATCATACAAGCTACACGGTTACACAGCATATGAGCTACATGGTTACACAGCATACAAACTACACTGTTACACAGCACACAAGCTACACTGTTGCACAGCACACAAGCTACACTGTTACACAGCACACAAGCTACACTGATACACAGCACACAAGCTACATGGTTACACAACATAAAAGGTACATGGTTACACAGCATACAAGCTACACGGTTACACAGCACGCGAACTACATAGCTGCACAACGCCCAAGTTACACAGTTGCGCGTGTAATAATTTCACGACGAAGTGCCATCTATATGGGCAGGTTGCGGGTCGCTGGCTTATCCTTCATCGGTCGTCAGATCGCAGGTCACGCTGAGTCGGTGGTCAGGTCACGGGTCACTGAATCACGTTGGCACTCGAATATGTGACACTCATGTCTGGTCTGATCAGGCTGTGGTTTCGTCGTGAAGATCGACAAGACACGCTTATACACGCGTGCACAGGCAGTGTGACACCAGTCTTGGAGATACAGAAACTGAATAGAGCATTGCCAGTATGCTCGGCAGTTGACAGCTGCTGATGTTTGTAAAATCCTGCAGATGTTTGTTAGATATGTAGTGCGGTTGAAGTATGTAAATTGTGTGCAGGTCGAGATAGTGCTGGACACGCTGGTGTGTATGTTCACTCAGTGTTCGGCTGAAAATGTCGATTGTTTGCAGGCCAAGATAGTGCTGGACACGCTGGTGTGTAAGCTCATTTAGTATTCGGCTGAAGTCTGTCGATTGTTTGCAGGCCAAGATAGTGCTGGACACACTGGTGTGTATGTTCAGTCAGTACTGCCGAGATGCGTATACTGTGGAGTCAGTCCAGGTGGAGTACCCGGACAGCACCAAGCACGTCTATCCCACGCTCAATTACCGCAAAGAGACGATCGATGTCGCCACCGTCAACAAGAGCATCGGTATCAAGTAAGCTCCGCGCGAGAGGGTGGGCTGTGAGTAGAAGGGACGGGTGGAGGAGGGGAAGTTCGGCGTTTACCCAAGGCTGGTAGGCTGAAGGCAGGGATGGAGATGCACGGCTTCTGAATTTTGAATGCCGGAAAACTGTGCACTCCGAACATTGGTTCCGGACTTGGTTGCTGGAGGCGACAATCCTGGTTTTCTTTAGTCCGTAGATCTTGTTTTAAAACAACTGCTTTTATATATAATCTGTGCGTGTCGTAGCGGCTACGATTCTTGCATGGAACGCGTCGAATTCCTCTAGCATGTCGGAAAAAAACATCCAGATTTTCTGGCAGGAAGCGTTGTTTGGTTCATTATGGTCTAACCAAATTATGCATAAAAGCTTGCCGGTGTTGCAAAAGCTTCGCGTGAGTTGTGTTTATATTCATTGTACAACCTTTCCCAAGCGCCAATTTTGCAACCTCATGACTAGGAAAGTTGTCAGTAAGCATTCACAGTTGGGCATGTAATGTACACATGTACACAAATGTACACACAGTTGAGTACACAAACACTGCTACACCACCATTGTCAGTACTTACTTTTTTTGCCTAGATATTGATGATTTGGGCATCTCAAGAGAGCGATAGGTGATTTAATCTCAATCGCATAATATTTAAGAGCAAAGCATAGGCCTGCTAGTATGAGAAGTAAGAGGAGCAACCCTTACATTGTCCTGCCCGTGATATATTGAAGCAAACGGTGAGCATCCATGAGCAAGTGAGCCTTCATCACCGAATATAAAATAATTTGCAATGCCGTATTTGATGTCACTGTTTGGGACAGTGTCCTGATTTTTTTTGTAGGGTGGAGGGGGAGTATGATGTCAAAAAAGCCAACCGATGTTTAATAAATATGCGAATGTATATGGATATTGTCCATTGCTGAGTTACTTCCTATGACTTTTGTTGACTATTTATTTATGGCGATGATGTCTGTGGTGTATTTGCTGCATTTACCAGATGGCAGTGTTGCTACCAGAAACCACAAGTGCTTTTAAAGATGCAATTATTTTTTTTAATGAAGATGAGATGATGCACTTAGAGAAGAAGCAGGTATAACTTGGGTAGCTTGGGGCAGATGTCAATTGGGCTTGTTCTAAGTTGGTCAGGTACTTTGGGCAGAACAAACATTGAACGCTCACGTTGCGGAGGGAGGGGGAGGGTGCAATTTAACACGACTAATGCTTTTTGTTGATCACTTTTATACTTAATACTCCTAGATGGTTCAAGATGGTTCAGCTTGAAATTTCGTATGCTTCCCTGTAATTGATGATCGCGCAATGTCAAAGTCGTTCCAGTCTATCAAGATAACAGGTATATACAGAGATAACAGGTAGGCTCATTCTTCTTAGAGTATTGGATGTGAGGTGGAGGCATCACAGCCCGTTTGCTGAAGTTGAAACAGACGTTCAGCTTAACGGACACGGGATGACGTTGAAATGTCAGGGGTTATCAACTTCTGTAAACTGTTGCCATTGCATAAGCTGTCAGATGGCACGACGTGTGGCGAAGCCTGTTTGCTATTGATGAAGTTGAATACAGCCGACATATGACGACAGTTTGACCGACAGAGCTAGGGCAAGAGAGGGCGGTAGGGACTCGGCCGATCTAGGGCAAAAGGCAGGCGGTAGAGATCCGGCCGGGTTAGGACAAGGAAAGACAGTTTGGATCCAGCCCAGTTGGGGTAGGAGTGGGCGGTAGGGATCCGATGCTGCCGGCCAGCTTCAAGCATCACGCCGTTATCGGTAGGGAACTTGTGGACTGACCGCGTCTATCTCTGCAACCCATGGCGTCCACATACTCGGCTACTGCTGGTGGAGCAGCGGGCGCACTAGTGTGCCAAGTGCCTCAACAAGCCCGCTTGCGAGCGGGGAATGCAAACATAATAGTGACAATGTCGTAATCGACGAGGCTAGTGGGCTAGTAAAAAAATCGCAAAATTTAAGCGGGGGAGGAGAAACCGGGATTTGCAGCGTTCAGAGTGTTCCAGCTGATGTGGCTAAGCGCGATGTCCGGGTGGTCTGTGGTGATGTTCTGGTGACCTGTGGTGGTGTTCTGGTGATTTGTTGCGATGTTCTGGTGACCTGTGCGGCGGGCGCAGCGCGTCGCTGCAGCAGCTGGCCGACCTGCTGACGCGCATGTGTCTGACGTGCGCCACCGACGGCGACCGGCTGACGGTGGAGGTGCCGCCCACGCGACACGACATCCTGCACGCCTGCGACGTGGTCGAGGACGTGGCCATCGCGTTCGGCTACAACAACGTGGAGCGGTCGATACCGCAGGTCGGCGTCATCGCCGTGCAGGTCAGCGGCGCCGGGGGCGGGGCTGAACTCGGTCGAGTCTTGTCAGCTCTGTCAGCTGACAACGGTGCAGCCTTGTCAGTGCTGTCAGCTGACAACAGTTGAGCCTTGTCAGTGCTGTCAGCTGACAACAGTTGAGCCTTGTCAGTACTGTCATCTGACAGGAGTTCAGCTTTGTCAGCTCTGTCAGCTGACAACAGTGCAGCCTTGTCGGTGCTGTCAGCTGACAACAGTTGAGTCCGCTATGGCTGGTGCTGTCGGCAGGAGCCTCGAGTGGGATGTGGGATGGGTCAATAGTTTGTGACTGGTGTTTGTATCGCCGTCTGACGTTCCCGGGCGGTTGTGTCCGCTGACCTGTGTGTCGGTTCAGACCCTCTGGTGGGGTGGGGGATGGGTCGTGTGTGTTGATGTTTGTATCGCCGTCTGACGTGACCTCGGGCGGTTGAGTCCGCTATGACTGGTGTGCCGACAGGACCCCCTGTTGGGGTTGGAGTGGGTCGTGGCAGGACCATCTGGTGGGGTGGGGATGGGTCGTGTGTGTTGGTGTTTGTATCGCCGTCTGACGTGTCCCCGGGGTTGGTTTTTGGGGGGTGGTGTTTGTATGCGCTGTCCCCGGGCGGTTGGTCCGCTATGGCTGGTGTGTCGGCAGGACCATCTGGTGGGGTGGGGATGGGTCGTGTGTGTTGGTGTTTGTATCGCCGTCTGACGTGTCCCGGGCGGTTGAGTCCGCTGTGGCTGGTGTGTGGCAGGACCATCTGGTGGGGTGGGGATGGGTCGTGTGTGCTGGTGTTTGTATCGCCGTCTGACGTGTCCCCGGGCGGTTGAGTCCGCTATGGCTGGTGTGTCGGCAGGACCATCTGGTGGGGGGGGATGGGTCGTGTGTGGTGTTTGTATCGCCGTCTGACGTGTCCCCGGGCGGTTGGTCCGCTATGGCTGGTGTCGGCAGGACCATCTGGTGGGGTGGGGATGGGTCGTGTGTGTTGGTGTTCGTATCGCCGTCTGACGTGTCCCCGGGCGGTTGAGTCCGCTATGGCTGGTGTGTCGGCAGGACCATCTGGTGGGGTGGGGATGGGTCGTGTGTGCTGGTGTTTGTATCGCCGTCTGACGTGTCCCCGGGCGGTTGAGTCCACTATGGCTGGTGTGTCGGCAGGACCATCTGGTGGGGTGGGGTGTGCTGGTGTTTGTATCGCCGTCTGACGTGTCCCCGGGCGGTTGAGTCCGCTATGGCTGGTGTGTCGGCAGGACCATCTGGTGGGGTGGGGATGGGTCGTGTGTGGTGTTTGTATCGCCGTCTGACGTTCCGGCGGTTGAGTCCGCTATGGCTGGTGTGTCGGCAGGACCATCTGGTGGGGTGGGGATGGGTCGTGTGTTGGTTGTATCGCCGTCTGACGTGTCCCGGGCGGTTGAGTCCGCTATGGCTGGTGTGTCGGCAGGACCATCTGGTGGGGTGGGGATGGGTCGTGTGTGCTGGTGTTTGTATCGCCGTCTGACGTGTCCCCGGGCGGTTGAGTCCGCTATGGCTGGTGTGTCGGCAGGACCATCTGGTGGGGTGGGGATGGGTCGTGTGTGCTGGTGTTTGTATCGCCGTCTGACGTGTCCCCGGGCGGTTGAGTCCGCTATGGCTGGTGTGTCGGCAGGACCATCTGGTGGGGTGGGGATGGGTCTGTGTGCTGGTGTTTGTATCGCCGTCTGACGTGTCCCCGGGCGGTTGAGTCGCTATGGCTGGTGTGTCGGCAGGACCATCTGGTGGGGTGGGGATGGGTCGTGTGTGCTGGTGTTTGTATCGCCGTCTGACGTGTCCCCGGGCGGTTGAGTCCGCTATGGCTGGTGTGTCGGCAGGACCATCTGGTGGGGTGGGGATGGGTCGTGTGTGCTGGTGTTTGTATCGCCGTCTGACGTGTCCCCGGGCGGTTGAGTCCGCTATGGCTGGTGTGTCGGCAGGACCATCTGGTGGGGTGGGGATGGGTCGTGTGTGCTGGTGTTTGTATCGCCGTCTGACGTGTCCCCGGGCGGTTGAGTCCGCTATGGCTGGTGTGTCGGCAGGACCATCTGGTGGGGTGGGGATGGGTCGTGTGTGCTGGTGTTTGTATCGCCGTCTGACGTGTCCCCGGGCGGTTGAGTCCGCTATGGCTGGTGTGTCGGCAGGACCATCTGGTGGGGTGGGGATGGGTCGTGTGTGCTGGTGTTTGTATCGCCGTCTGACGTGTCCCCGGGCGGTTGAGTCCGCTATGGCTGGTGTGTCGGCAGGACCATCGGTGGGGTGGGGATGGGTCGTGTGTGCTGGTGTTTGTATCGCCGTCTGACGTGTCCCCGGGCGGTTGAGTCCACTATGGCTGGTGTGTCGGCAGGACCCTCGAGTGGGATGGGGATGGGTCGTGTGTGTTGATGTTTGTATCGCCGTCTGACGTGTCCACGGGCGGTTGAGTCCACTATGGCTGGTGTGCCGGCAGGACCCCCTGAACAAGCTGTCGGACCAAATTCGGCACCAGGTGGCTGAGTCGGGCTTCACCGAGACGCTCACGTTCTCACTGGTGAGTTGCCGGCGGTGAGAGGGCCGCTGGCCGGGGAGTGGCGTTGGGGAGCGACGATAGCACACAGCGGCTATACGGTCGGGGTATGAAGGTTAGCTCATGTCGGGGATGGGGGGGGAGGAGATTTTGTGCCCATTTTGTCTCTGGGAAGCGGATAGCAATGATGCAGCATGTTGGTCGGGACTACCAGGAGCACTCATATTTGGAGGCGATAACATACCAATACATGACACATACCCATTTTGGACGTACCCTGTCCCAGGATCTTCATTTTCACAAGCATGTAAACATAAGTTGCAAAAATATGTTAACACGCGCCCTGGAGGGCCTCTGAGAATTACGCGCACTGGAGGGGGGGCGGATTCCGCCCCCCCCCTAAGATCTCGGCTCCTAGTAAAGCTGGAGAAACGAAATTCGCAGGGTGGATGGGCACGGTAGTAAACTCTATTGTGTGCAATTTTTGTGACCCTAGGTCAATATCTTCAAGGTCAAATGTGGTCAGATTGGCAAAATTTTCCGGTTTTGCGTGGCTTGGCTTGTCATCGTTATGGATCGCTGTGATTGTGTTTAAATGCTCAAAAATGGGCATCAATGATGTTTTGGACATTACTAATGATGCAATGCAGATCCTAGACCCAACATTTGACCTCAGGTCACCTATATAGCACCACTTTATCAGGTCAGTTACCTGTTCCAGTTACCGGAACCGGCCGCCCGCCCGACTGCTCCGTCGGGCAGCTCGGAGCAATCGGCTTCGTGAAGAAGGGAGTGAAGTACATGAATAAAGTATGGAAACGCAATGACAAACAGTACAAATGACAACCAGTAGTGCATTTATGGCAACATTCCAGTTGATCAAGTTTGGTTCCATTAACCTGTCATGAACTTGACCTGACTTGACCTTGGTGACCTAACATGACCTTGAAACTATACAGCATATCAATATGCATCAAACAAGTCCCTAGTGTTGCCTAGAACACTTCCCTTTTGTCAGTATACTGGGAGCGCATCTGCGCCGATTTTTGTGGTCTGGAGCTATAACATTTTTTGAATTTAGCGGCCCCTAACTTGAAAAATTTTCGGGCGATTTCTATTTTTCTTTCTTTAAACGACGCGCCGTTCATTTTTAAGCAGGTACACCGAAAATCGCGTATATCGACCGGTAAAATCTGCAGTTATTTGCGAAAAACCGGAGGGGTGGGCGGATTTCGCCCCCCCCCCTCCAGTGCGCGTGTTAACAGAGCACTTGGTCTACTGTACCCTATTGCAAAATGCATACCCAGACCGATTCTAGATCAGATATACACCACATACTTCAGAACTCACTTTGACTACTGAGATGTTATTTACGATGGACATATTACTATCCAAGACGTAACACGATTAGAGACTCTTCAAGCCAGAGCAGGAATGGGCGCTGAATGACCATCGCAGTCGATGCGCCCCAAAGCCCAAATAACCAACCAAGCCAGAGCAGGACGACAAGTAGCCGCGACACTCTTTAGATCATCTACTGACAAAATTCGACTCGACTTAGGATGGACTTCACTATATACCAGACGAAGCATACACAAGCTGATACTTTATCATAAATTAAGCAACTCAGAACAGAACACACCATACTATATCAGTACTATCATACCTCAAACACGTGTGCACGAAATAGGTCGGGAACTTCGTAACGCCAGCCATCACACAGTAGCTGCAAACCATACGTCATCCTTTAAAACATCGTTCTTCCCAGCTACTGGATGTCTCTGGAACAGCCTAAGCGAAAGCACACGCCATCTCCCCATATCTTCTTCAAAAAAGCGATTGCGCAGCAGTTCGGTGTTCCCAGTTCACCAAAATTCTACTATTTTTGATCAAAGAAAGGAAACTCCCTCCACACCAGACTTAGGGTTGATGTGTCTCATCTAAACTCCCATCGATTTCGAATTAAAAAACGTGCATCTCCCGAATGTTCTTGCGGCTGCCAAACGAAAATGTTCGACACCTAATTCTAGATTGTCCAAACCACATTCGCCCCCGAATAAACTATTCAACAACATTTCACATCTCTGCCATAATTTTCCAGAATTCCAGCCACTAACCAAGCTTCATACCCTGCTACATGGGGACGGATTGAGCGATAAAGACGGTCGGGTGGTGGCTTGCCATTTTCATAACTGTTTAATCGAAACCCATATATTTGGTATGAACTAACATTGACAACCAGTTAACAATGGCCTAACGTTGCACTAAATTGGGGTCGTGAACCATGCTGGATTGGGCGGTGGCTTCGCAGATGATCTGTGGTGTCGGCGGTTAGGGATATATCAGAGCATATCCCATTGAGAATTGTGTACTAATGTTTATCTTTCACTTCAGTGTCATTCCACACCTTCAGATAGGTGCCATGATTTAAGCACCAAGTGTTTTTGCACCACTCTGATAAAATATATAATGGAACTGTAAGATTGATTACAATAAACGTTTTGATGATGATTATGATGGTGATCAGTATAGGTAGCCAGTTCACATTGCGTTCCGCTACCTCTTCGTCGTGTTTCCCGTTTATAGACAGGTATGGTCCGTTCATTCATCAATGTAGAAGTTTTAATGTATTATTTCGTGTATGTATGCATGCACTACTTACGCGCTCATATGCACTAGTGGGCACACAAATGAGATGTGTTAATAGAATGTACAAAGCAAAGGATTGGAAGAGCCTACAAAGCAACAGCTTTGAGCAAATATTCGTGGTAAAGCAACGTTTCAAACGAATTGTAGTCTTGTGTACGTATGAGCGTGGTGTTCTCCGGCGTGTGGGGATGGTGCTCTC
Organism: Ashinkailepas kermadecensis; assembly: GCA_034440615.1. NCBI lineage: Eukaryota > Metazoa > Arthropoda > Thecostraca > Neolepadidae > Ashinkailepas > Ashinkailepas kermadecensis. The sequence continues at coordinate 658,070 of JAOTOM010005005.1, forward strand.
CGACGTGTGGGGATGGTATTCTCCGACGTGTGGGGGTGGTGTTCTTCGGCGTGTGGGGATGGTGTTCTCCCGCGTGGATGGTGGGGATGGTGTTCTCCTGAGGATGGTGTTCTCGGGCGTGCGGGGATGGTGTTCTGCGGCGTGCGGGGATGGTGTTCTGCGGCGCACGTCCTCTCGGCCAGTCGTCGTCAACTACCGACGCTGACGTCGGCACGGACAGCGAGCCGGTGTCGAACCGCCCCGGGCGGGGACCTGTGCCGCCACGCAGCGAGGACTGAAAGAGGCGTCCGCATCCGCCGCAGGCCAAAGAGCCTACCAAACTGAATGGCCAAACTGCCAAAACGGCCAGACACAGGACGCGAACAGACACGGACGCCTTCCATTTCCATCGTGTGTTTCCTTGTGTGTGTGTGTGTCTGTGTGCATACTGGACCCCCAATTTGCCCAGACTCGCAGCACTATGCATCCTGTTTTCTGATGATGCCCGTAGCTGTTGAACACGGCGCCTGCGTCTGGCGTGTTTCGCTCTCCGCGGTCCAGCTCCATGTCGACCCTGCAACTTTCTGACTACCACTGATGTTCGTGGCATGTGTGTGGTTCGTTAGTGAGTTATTGGGGCTTTAGGGCGCATCGACTACATCGGTCACGTGTGTGCGGTTCAGTGGTCGCGTTTATCTAGCCGCGCGACGGCACGACACAATGCCGGCGGACGCGTCCCCGGTGCAGGTTGAGGTCGCCTCGCCTGCCGCCTGTGCGCTGTTGAGTGCTGCCTGTTTCGGTGCTGCAGCTGGTGTCGGGTATTGGCGCCGTATATGCCGTGATATTGGCGCGCTGCGTGGGACTGCGTTCGCTGTCCGGTCTCCGTGCTGCCGTGCTGGCTGGTGTGGGTTGGTATATGCCGTGTGGCGCGCTGCGTGGGGCTTTGTTCGTTGTCTGTTTTTTGTGTTTTTTTTGTGCACCTGGTGTCGGGTATTAGCGCCGTATATGCCGTTATATTGGCGCGCTGCGTGGGACTGCGTTCAATGTCCGGTCTCTGCTGCTCGTTCGCTGTCGGTTGCTGCCTGTTTCGGTGCTGCAGCTGGTGTCGGGTATTGGCGCCGTATATGCCGTGATATTGGCGCGCTGCGTGGGACTGCGTTCGCTGTCCGGTCTCCGTGCTGCCTGTTTCGGTGCTGCAGCTGGTGTCGGGTATTGGCGCCGTATATGCCGTTGACTGCGTCTTCGGTTCGTGTGTTTTTGTGGCGCCGTATATGTGATATTGGGCGCTGCGTGGGACTGCGTTCGCTGTCCGGTCTCCGTGCTGCCTGTTTCGGTGCTGCAGCTGGTGTCGGGTATTGGCGCCGTATATGCCGTGATATTGGCGCGCTGCGTGGGACTGCGCTCGCTGTCCGGCCGGTCCGCCTCCGTTCTGCTGACGACCGTTTTGCAGTGTTCGCGGGACGACGTGGGCGCCAAGATGCGCCGCGACATCGCCAGCCTGCCGGCCGTGCACGTCGCCAACCCGAAGACGCTCGAGTTCCAGGTGCGGCCGCCCGCCACGTTAGACACGCTGCGGCTCATCAAGTGCGCTGATGGCGCCCTGAGTGTGTAATGCTCGCTGATTGTGAATGGCTTTCTCTGTTATTTTACGCTCTTGGTTTATACATCCTGAGTAGTGCTGCCGTTTGTTCTGTGTCGGTAATTGCATATCTGTGTGAATTGTATACAAGTATAGCATACGAAAAGAGGTATGTGTAAAGAATATATAAATAAGAATATACAATATATCAGTGAATGTATGTAAGGAAGTATGTATATATATATATATCAATATAATTATTAATATTATTATTATTATATCTATATATAAGTTGTATATATAAAAGCGAACCTACCGTGTGCTATTGACCCGGTGTCCGCAGGTGCTGCGCACAACATTGGTTCCCGGTCTGCTTCGCACTCTGGCCGCCAACCGGAAGATGCCACTTCCGCTGCGGCTGTTTGAAGTGTCCGACGTGGTGCTGAAGGACCGCGTGTCTGGTGAGTGCGCCGACGGGAGATATTGTCGGCCCGTACAGCCGACACGGCTGACATGCGTTGAATGTGACGTTATAAATTTTAAGAATACAAAACAGATTCAAAAATTAGAAATTAGACGTTCTTAGATAAAGTAGTAGGTGATAGAAAGGGGCGTTGTTAAATGCACCACCACCCATTGTCGGGTGACACGAGCGTTCACACCGTGAAAACCAGTGATTCAGACTACCGCTACGTCGACACTGAATGCATGCGAAACACGGTGGCACTCTCAGCCGAGGAATAGAAGCGGGCTGGCGGCTGACGCGTGTCCGCTCGCCGCCAGAGACGGGCGCCCGGAATGAGCGCCGTCTGTCGGCGGTCAACTACAGCAAGACGTCCGGCTTCGAGGTGATCCACGGCCTGCTGGACCGCGTGATGCAGCTGCTGGAGGTGGCCAACGACCCTGTGAACGGCTACTGTCTCCGTCCCGCCGACGGTCAGTGCTGTGTCGACGGCCACGCTCCTCTTTTGGCGCAGCAGGTGCATCGCCATCACCATCGCCATAGCCATAGCCATAGCCATAGCCATCACCATCACCATCACCATCACCATCACAATCACAATCACAATCACAATCACAATCACAATCACAATCACAATCACAATCACAATCACCATCACCATCACCATCACCATCACCATCACCATCACCATCACCATCACCATCACCATCACCATCACCATCACCATCACCATCACCATCACCATCACCATCACCATCACCATCACCATCACCATCACCATCACCATCACCATCACCATCACCATCACCAACCAACCAACGAACCACCCAGCCGACCCCAAACTACCAACCAACCAACCACCCAGCCTCCAACTACCAGCCATCACCACCAACCAACCAACCAACCAACCAACCAACCAACCAACCAACCAACCAACCAACCAACCAACCAACCAACCAACCAACCAACCAACCAACCAACCAACCAACCAATCGCCAACCACCACCGCCGTCAGATGTGCGTGCTTGTGGCCATCATGAGTGTGATCTCTGAAGGGCTTGGGGCGTGTCCCCCATGCTTGGGCCGGCTCTACGCTCATGCGTGGGACGGTTTCGGCACACGCATGTGCTTTTCACTCCCTGAAATTGCGGCCTCCATTAATCATCCGATGGTGCAACTATGGCGTGATGTGAAATTAATGATGGCTGCTGCTCGCAGGTGTGGACTTCTTTGTGGCTGGGTCTCGTAACCTGGTGACCGCCACGTATGGGGTGCACCGGTATCGTTCTCAACCTCCGGTACTGCTCTGGCAGTGTACCGATATGCTATAGCGTTATGCCACTGCTATGCCGAACATGTATCCTGTATAGTGTCCGTTCTGCCCCTGTACCAGCACCGTTTCGCCTCTGTACAGGTACTATTGGTTCTATAACGCTGCTTCCATGTTCTGTGTTGGTGCAGTCAGCCTCCACACCGGTACGGTTCTGCCGCGTACCGGGGTACGGTTCAGTTTTGTACGGGCTGTGTACGGTGGGAACCTGTTGTTCGGTGCGAGCCGGCCAGCGGGACGCGGGTGCCGTTTTGACGGTGTGCCCTGCCTGCCGCAGACCCGTCCTACTTCGCCGGCCAGCGGGACGCGGGTGCCGTTTTGACGGTGTGCCCTGCCTGCCGCAGACCCGTCCTACTTCGCCGGCCGGTGCGCAGACGTGCTGGCGCACGGCGAGCCGGTGGGCCGGATCGGCGTGCTGCACCCGGACGTGATCGGCCGGTTCGAGCTGAACATGCCGTGCTCGGCGCTGGAGCTCTGTCTGGAGCCGTTCCTCTGACCGACGCGCGCGCTGACACCAATACACGTCGGCACACGTCACGTGACCTTTGACTGCTGCCGACTGGCAGACTGTGATGTCGGTGGTGGGCTTTGTGGCCGGGTTCCTGGGCGCCAAGCAGAATTGTGGTGTACTGTGTGTGGCAGCGTGGTGGGAATGAGCTGGCCCACCCTCGAGCAGGAGCGATGTCGAGCGATGTCGAGCAGGAGCGATGCAGGAGTTGTGTGTTCGGACACGCCGCCACGCGCCTCCGAGACTATTCTCGGAAGACATACACCACCAAAACTACGACAAGCGTTGCTTTGGTGGTGGGATGCCTGATACGCAAGATTCCGCATTTACTGCCGGGTGAGGTAAAAAGTATTTCATTGTACGCCAACATCGACTGGTCGCAGCTGAGTTAGCAAAAAGCACGATTGTCGCGGCGTGGTGCGTGGGGTGTGCGCGTGCTGCACTGAGTGCAGGTCTATTGCACCCCTTCTGGAGCTAGGGATGCCTGCAGCCTATTGTCGCGGCGTGGTGCGTGGGGTGTGCGCGTGCTGCACTGAGTGCAGGTCTATTGCACCCCTTCTGGAGCTAGGGATGCCTGCAGCCTATATGTCAGAGAGAGAGAGAGAGACAGAGACACAGACACAGACACAGACACAGACACAGACAGACAGAGACACAGACACAGACACAGACACAGACAGAGACAGAGACACAGACAGAGACAGAGATACAGACAGAGACAGAGACAGAGACACAGACAGAGACAGAGACACATACACAGACAGAGACAGGGAGACACAGACAGAGACGGGGAGAGATAAATGAGATAGATCAGATAGATGAGAGAGAGAGCATACCTGAAATTTCTTGATAATGTGCGGCCGACAGGGAATCAGCCGCTTTTGGCGTAGTCAGTGAAGTGCCGTGCAGTGCAGTGAAATGCGGAGCAGTGCGGACAGTCAGTCGCGCGAATCTGTTTTAAGCGGGCACCTCCGGATTTTGAACGACACGTGCGGTAGCCATCAAATTTGGTGAACATCTGTTCACCAAGACTGCCGTGAAGCCTATCCGGAACTAGTCCAGGGATGGGCGCCGGGGTGCGTGCGTGTTGCACGTGCACGTTTCTGCGCCTTCATTTCTCAATGTAGTTTAAAGGTGAGTTGTGTTATTTCTGAACAGAGGCATCCTGAGCAACAGGTTCCTGTTGCAGACATTCTGAACAGGGCCCCGGGGGGCCTCACGAATGCATTTCTCCTGGACAAGAGGCCCGGTGGGCAGGCAGGGCTCTACTAAACAACAACCTTCATGTGCAGTACCTTCTGGACGAGGTCGTGTTTGCTATAACAGGATCCTACTGGACGAAGGTTCGACTAAGCAAGGAGCATATTGAACACGAAGAGGCCCATGTCACAGCCAAGGAGAGGGAGCTTGGGGCCAAGGCTCCTTCTTAGCAACTGCAAATAAACTAGATCAAAAAAGACATTTTAGGGTTCTTACCATCCAAACCAGGTGTTTTCGGCGCGCTTTGTGCGCCGAAAGCGGTCTATTTCTGCTTCTTCTTTTTTTTGGGGGGGGTCAGACCCCTTTAGAAAATCCTGGCTGCGCCCCTGAACAAGGCTCTCCTAAACAACGCGCTTGGTGAGCAGAGTTATCCTTCCAAGGAGCCTTGTAAACAAGTGCCACATTAAAAGGGCCTCTTAGATCATTGTGGGCCTTCCATACAAACAATTTCTGGCTTACCAATAGCGTTAATGTTCGTGTATAGTAGCGAATATCAGTGTGAAGCCACCCCTGGAGGCCACTTCACGTTTTCCGTGTAGGGGCCGCGGTAGCTCAGTCGGTAGAGTGTTGGACTCTTGATCGCAAGATTGTGGGTTCGAATCTCGTAACCGGCTGCATTACCAAGTCCACCCGCGACCAATCGACGTGAGAGGTTGGCGACGCTACATGAATTAGCAGTTGAATTCGTCGTAAAAGAACCCAAGGTTCTTCTTCTTCAGGACATGGGCCTCCTCAAATATCAGAGGGGAGTGTGACGTGGCGGGCGGCACTTGGGCGCTCTCGCCGTCCAACTTCAGTGAGTCGGACGTGCGGCGGCAGTAGGGATGTCCATTGCCACTGGCGCTGGATCCGACTGTCATCCATGCCCGTGATCGTATCGATTTGCCGACGCGGTTGATTTGTCGAGTTGCCCGACGCTGTTGGCTAATTTTCTGAGCGCGCTCACGATTTGATGAGGTCCGCTTATCCTCAGTCACGGTCACCTCGCCCCGAATGCCACTTTTTAGCAATTCAGTAATCACCTGTCCACCTGCCCAACCCACACAACGCGTTGTGTGGGTTGGGCAGCGACAATAACGGTGGCCACCATCCCGTCATCCCGTCATAGAACAGGAATACTATCTGTGCAAATGGATTTGTATGTGCGCTTTTACACAAATGTTTCTTTCATTACCTAGTCGCATACATCTCTCTTTTTCCCTAACGGCCCTTGTTGTTGCTACTTATTCTCATTGCTGGTTGATTTATCTCTTCTCTATGAGACAGCTTATTGCAGCAGCAAGATGAACACTCATAATTCGAGTGAAACAGTATGCACCTGCCTCGTGCCAAACCAACCTACATGGTTTTCATTATTGGCCATTCATTATTGGCCCTTTGCCGACCAGTGCGCGTCATTGGCCTGGCTTATCTATTGGCGGGGTAATCGAGGCACTTTATGACCTGCACTAAGCACAATAGCACCATCCCCTGAGTTATAATCGTAATCATGATCACAATCATGACATATACCTGGTCTTGTCACGAATGCCGTGTGGCCATGCTATATATTTCTGCCATCGTCATAGCTGGTGTTTGTCATTTTCCAGTCATGATCATTTTCGATGCATCAGTGAACAAAGGTACCGAAATGCACGTATGGAAAGAGTCATTACTCACTGCACTATATAGCTATAGCTTCTATAACTTCTATAACTTAACACTTACTCAGTCGCACTATAACTTCTTATTCATTATATGCATGCATTCGGCCAATTCAGACTATAGATGACCCATGGTGATCCTCCCTTGGTGGTGCGCATGGTTAACATTATAATTTGTCAATAAAACCACTATATTTAAGTGGAAGTTGGGTCATATTCTACCTTCGATGTCCTCAAGAGTCATAGTTTATTTACAACAAAAGACCGAAAAACGTCCCGACTATTTTCGCCCACGCCATACGGCACAGACATCTTTAGATGGCTCCTCTGGATCCTCCCTTGTTGGTACACATGATTAACATTATATTTTGTCAATAAAACCACTATTGAAGTGAAAGCTAGGTTGTATTCTACCTTCGATACCACCAAGAATCGTAGTTTATCTACAACAAGACACCGAAAAGCGTCATGTCTATTTTCGTGCATTCCATACAGTCCATAGCGATAACGAGACACGAGACAACGAACTATTGAAGTCCAAGGGTAGCTTTGATTTCTTACGATGTGAATCGATCTCCTCATGTACTGTTGTCTTGCTTGAAAAGCTTATCGTGCATGTATTATGCACTCACTTTCAGTGTCAGGGATTCTCTTCATCTGATCGGCTCAACATGTTGCTCAGCTAGGACTTTCTATCGACAAACGGGGCCTGAGGTATCTCTGATCGGGCTTGCTATTGATCTAACGGGGCCTCCGATGGATCAACAGGGCCTTCTGTTGGCCATCGGGGTCCTCCCGCGTTTCTGATGTGGTCTTTTGGTCCGGTGAGGCCTACTATTGACCAGCAGGATCTTCTGTTCATTATCGTGGGCTTCCTGTGCTTCTGATGCGGTCATTGCTTGGCCTGGTGGGACCTCGTCTCGTCAGCATGGGGTCTGATAGCGCTGGATGCTATCAAGTGCTTAATTATGAATCGGTCTCCAATAGATATGGATCCGAAAAGAAACGTGGTGAATGAAAATAATGATGTAATCCAGGCTATAACGGAATTAAGTACGCAAATAAAGGAACAGTCAATGGAAACGAATCGGCGAGATCGAAACAGCTAACTTTTGGAAGATGATGCACAACACGAGCAATAGCCATAAACATGAAGTCTCGGCGGTCTGTTTGCGTGGACCGTCTGATCACCCCGATGGTCGGCACGGAACATAGCGAGTGGTAGAGAAGCAACGTGCCTACATTTCGGGCTTGGAAATGGCGGAGGAGTTAGACCAAGGGTACGATATTTACATGTTCCAATCGCAATTAAAAGTAATAAAGTGAGCATACAAAACAACACCCATGGTTTGGAACCCCTTTGTCCATCTTAGGGGCGTACACTTGCGTCCCGATAGACTCCTCTTCTCTCCCATTCTCTTCCAAAATATGGGCTCCTTTCCTATCTCTTTTATCCTTTCTTAGTATATATCTGGAGTTCGTGTGGAACCTCCTACACAAACACGCACGCCCGTAAGTTTAGCAGAGGGTCCAGCAGAGGATTCCACGGATCATTCGGCCTACACTGGACCTCTGGGATCTTCATGAAAACAGCACCATAAATAGCACTAACTACACAAATTGTAATGGTTGCATACGTTTTTCGTCGCACCTAGCCATTGCACCTTTTGAAGTCACCGAAATTTTGAGGTGATGACTCACCTGCCTATTTGTTATATTTGTTCTGCCTATTTGTTAGGCGCACCTGCGCCGCGGCCGGCGTTCAACAAATAGGCAGAACAAATACGAGCGACGCGACGGGGACGCCCCACAGGTCGAGGAAACACGTCGTCGCTGGACATGCGGTGTCCGGCCCGATGTCGCGGCTGCCCGCGAACGGCAGACCACAGCGCGACATGCAGTGTCTGTCGGCAACACATGGGGCCCCAGGGAAATTATGGTTTGTCTTCTCTGCGCACACGAAAGCCGTTTCAAACGACCGCACGATTGTACTCGAGTGTAGCCGATGATCGAGCGGCAGTGCAAGTCCAGCGATGTGCGATTACCGTGCGCAATTGGCAGAATGTGCCCGACCTGGCGTGCAAAATACGACATTGCCGGTGCATGTTTCGCCGGCACGAAACGGCCACACTGACGCGTTTGGACACTCGGAGCGCCCTAAAGCCGAAATAACTAACGAACTAACTGACACGCTTGGACTCGTGGCTGAGGGCTCTCATTAATGGCGGCGTCCTTTATTGACGCTCCGGGCCGACGCGCTCATAACCGCGAGAGGCGTGGTCGCGTGCGTGTGGCGGTGGCGGCCGTATTGAAGGCGGCCGTGGGAGCCGGGCCATCCGGCGGTGGCCGTTGCTGGGAACACCCGCTGGCCGGCGGCGGCGGCGGCGCGCCGCCTGTGGCCGTGTGTGGGACGTGCCGTGCTGCCACCACAGCGTCTGCCGGCCAACTCTCGGAGAGTCGAACACCGCAGCTGTGTCGGAGACTGTTCTTCAGGTCAGGCGGCACCCGCAGCTGTGTCAGAGACCGTCCTGCACGGTAGGTGACACCACGCCGCTGTGTCAGATACCGTCCTCCAGGTCAGGCGACACCCACCGCAGCTGTGTCAGAGACCGTCCTCCACGGTAGGTGACTCCCCACCGCTGTGTCTGCGATCGGATGAGAATCGGAATCGGAATGGAATCCCCACCGGCGTCCCATACATTGGTGACTGGCGGACATGGTGCTGTGCAACCTATACAACGGTTACCACATGTATAACCGGGCACATATAGCATCTGGTCACTGGTAACTGCTCATGGCCTGATATAACCTGGCTAAGGCAGTTTGGCAGTCTGATATCGCCTGACCAGGTGGTCTGGTGGTTTAGACATCGCCTGGTTATAAGGCAGTCCGACAACATAGATAGCACTCGGTCAGGTAGTTTGGCATTCTGATACCACTTGGACAGGTGGTCTGGGGGTGTAGGCATGACTTAGTTCAGAAGTCTGAATGTCTAATGTTTTGGTCTGTCACCAAGGTGAGGCATATTTTCATCCAGGCAAATTCGGGTCGCATTAGAGGCATTCATTCGTTCCATGGGTAAAGATATCCCCTTTGGACAAATTAACGTCGTCATGCACAGCATGTGAACGTGCTGATGACCCTTGTCTGATCGATTGCAGGAGCCGTCGGGAGCGGGCAGTTGCTCAGCGCACAACCGCGGCTCCAGCCAGCCAGTAGCCATGCAGCAGCTGGGCGACTGGCCAGACTACGACCTGGTGAACAACACCCTAGTGGTGGCCACCTTTCACGTGAGCCTGCTGCGCCAACTGTCGCCGCTCTGTTTTACATACCAAGTCGGTCGTATTATTATTAGTATTGAAGTAGCAAAATTGGAAAACATTTGTTGTAGACGTGTTCTGGGATGTTTTTTTCTTTTAAAAAGGGAAACATAGAGAAGAACCGGGAGAAGTGAGCCTCAGGAGAACTGGGACGAGTGTTTTCGCCTAAAATACGCTGCGCGCGGTTGTCTCGACCGATATAGAACGCTTTTCGCACCAGGCGATTTAACCATGCACGTGCGCGTGCACGTGAGACATGGCTAAAACACACTTGTTCAAGGGTCATTACCCATCGATTAGATTACTACAAGTCCAACTTGTGTAGCTTGGAACCACTGCCTTATTGCGACAGATATTAAGGGTAGTTACGCATCGATTAGATTAATACAAGTCCAACTTGTGTGGCTTGGAACCACTGCCTTATTGCGACAAATATTCAGGGTAGTTGCGCTTGTATTCCCTCCATGGATGTTGCCGTCGTCTTCATGGGACGGTGACCACTAGCGCAACCAGGGGGGCAAGGGGCCATGGCCCCCGAAATTTTTGGGGCCCGGTCCGAGCCAGGGCCCGCGAAGCGGGCCCCTGGCTCGGAGTGGGCCACCCTACTCAGAGCCCTGGCTAGGGCCCGCGAAGCGGATCTGTGGCTCGAATCAGGGGCCCTTTGAACCAACTGAAAATCTGGGGGCCCGTTTTAACCAGGGCCCGCCTCGAACCGGGGCCCATTTTGATTCAGGGGCCCGCATTGAACCAATAGCCCGCTTAGAACCAGGGGCCCGCTTCAACCTGGGGCCCTGTCTTGAACCAGGGGCTCTCTGGAACCAGGGGCCCGCTTCGAACCGGGCCCACTTTGATCCAGGGGCCCGCATTGAACCAATAGCCCGCTTAGAACCAGGGGCCCGCTTTTACCTGGGGCCCCGCCTCGTTTTAGTTTTTACAAACATAGGGGCCCGCTCAAAGTAAGTGCATGTTTTCCGCAGACTTTTTAAAAACATGAGGGGGCCCGCTTGCGAGCGGGCCCGCTCTCCAACCGTGCCCCCCGAACTGAAATCCTGGTTGCGCCACTGACGGTGACCTTGAACTTCAAGCCTCCTTGTCTGAAGGGAAAAATGGCACAGGAGTATGCCACTCTTCCATCAGAAAACCTCAGTGCCAGTAATATTGCAAGACGCATCCTTCCTTCCAACTATGAGGGACACGCGTCCTTCCAACATTTGTTTCCGACTGCAGGGACAGTGGAAGTTCTTTTTGTCTAAATGGGGGGGGGGACAAGATCGTCATCATATGCCCTGCCTAACCCGTCTAAAAATACGTGTTCTCGGATTTCGACCACTGTACCTTGTATGATGCGCAATGGTGCTTCTTTGCTTTTCCCCTCATTTTCTCCAAATATTGTAATTTGTGGGAGCAGCCATTGCCCATTGCTTGCCCCAAATTGGACGGGGTAGAGCAGCTGTACCATGCCCCTCCCTCCCCGCTTCCGCTGTCCTTATCTGAGCCGGTGAGTTGTATACACTTCTAGCATGTTGTGGGCAGTGGCGCAGCCAGGAATTTCTTCAGGGGGCCGACGAGAAAAGAAACAATGAAATAGAAAATGTGTAGGCGTGCAAAACGCTCCCAAAATTTGGTTTTGCGTGGTGAAAATCTCCGAATTTCCTGTTTAATTCAGTGTAATTTTGGTTGCTAAGGGGGAGGGGTCACCCTTTCTCAAGCGATAATTAGGCTCTGCCTCGGTATGCGGATGAAGTGGAACACACATGCCCCACCTCTTCCGGTTTTTCCCCGTCCTCTGGACTTATATCAGCTCTTTTGCTCTTGAAGATGTTGCAACTTGTCTTGTCTTGTCTTCTGCAAACTTTAGAGCACCACTTTGGAGCATCATATGTGCTTGTGTGCGGGCGATGCTTGGAAGAAAGCTAAAAATTCGATCCGTTCGAAGAAAAACAGAAACATGTGGTCGGCTATTTTTTTGCAGAATATACACTTTTGAGTATCGCATACCCTGTCGCAAGTGTGGGAAATGACTGCCCTAGTTTGTGGCAGTCATGGCTTCGGACACGAATATCCCTGCGTGACCGTGACATGTCTAATGAACCTCGACTTCGGCGCCAACGTGCAGCACTGATGCTCATTCTGTTCGCCGCCGGGTGTCTTCACTCGCGACGAAGCGGCATCAGCAGCTCTTCTCGCCGACACTGACGGCGCAGCGCAACACGAACATGTGGTTCGATTCGTATGTGCTGTGTCACTCGCTCACATCTGAGTCGTGTAGCCACCGGGCATCGTGGCAATATTAACACCCTTTTACCTGTTTGAATTGAAAACTGTTCACATGTTCTGTTTACTCCTTTTAGCTCATGGCGTGTCCTGTAAACGGCTGAATATGTTGTTCGAGATTATGGACAATAAATAATAAATAAAGGAATGAATAAATAAATAAATGAATAAATGAAGAGCCCGGTGTACGTTGGCTGCTCGACCTGCTGCAGAACCCGCCGTACACGCTGGTGGACCCGATGCGGCCGAGGCACGTGAGCGGCTTCCTGGCCGACTTGATGACGTTGCTGGCGCAGGCGGTAGGCGTCACGCTGAGCTACGACACCAACACCACCGTCGGCGACTTCGGCGTGCTCAGGCCCGACGGCAGCTACTCCGGTCTGGTCGGCAGACTCGTCAACAGGGTAAGCTCTCGGTCTGGCCAGCAGGGTGAGGTCTTGATCCGGTCGATAACGTGGGGCTTCCAGACGTCTCTCACTAAACCACTCTCAGCTCGCATTATCGGCACAGAATGCGCAAGGAACGTATAATGCAGTTAATTTACGAATATGTGTAATGCATTGGTGTGGTGTGTATGATGTGCTCACCACTGGACGGCCATTGGTCCGGTGGTGATCACGTGACTAACAGCCAGCAGACACCAGGTGTCCTGTCACCACCCACACTAACATGCGTGCTTTGCACATGTTTAGTTTGCAACGACCTCATTGGCATTGGAATGGATATATTTGGTTCGATATGGATGGATGTTTTTGTTGTGATGCTTTCACCATTTCGTGTTCGTATTTTCCCCCAAATTCTACGTCGTGAAAGAAGCATTGAAGGCACACTAAGTGACAACCTCGTGATTTGTGACTACAGCTGGCCTGAAGATTATACCGTTGCTGGTAATAATTTTCTCACATAGCCACGGCAATCGAACCGCAGAAATGAGAGAGTCACCACAGAACGGTTCAAAATGGAACCCAGAACACGGACCAACAAACAACCACTTCGGCAACCATTCCATCCCCTGACCTCCCGTATGTAACTGCCCTTGCTGCAGTCTACTGAGCCGGCGCCGACTGGCTGCAGTGTGCCCAACTGGAACTGCCGACGCCCCAAAGTCCCTCGCCGTTCGACCAACTCACTCCTCCACTTTCATCCCGCACAATAATGGCGACGACCCGGCGGATGTACTTGTTTTACAATACAACACATGCATATACTATGCTATACATATACTATATTATATTATGTACTATGCATATACTATGCTATACATATACTATATTATATTATGTACTATGCATATACTATCTACTATATATATACTATGTTATGCATATACTTTTTACTGTACATATGGCACATACTCTACATATACTATATACTATACACATGATATACATATACTATGCATATACCTTACATATACTATATACTATGTATATGTTATATACTATACATATACTATATGCTATACATATACCATATACCATAAATATAACATACACTATACATACTATACCAGACCGACTGCATCTCCTCGTCGGGGGCTCCGCAGACGGCACACCTGGCGCTGGCGCCCATGAGCTGGCACTTCGACCGCAGTCGGGTGGTGGACTACGCGGGAAAGGTTCCCGTCGCCACCGAGCAGTACACCTTCCTGGTGCCGGGCCGTCCGCGCGCCAGCATCAACAACCTCGCCGCCCTGCTGACTCCCTTCGACCGTGACGTCTGGATTTGTCTCTGTGAGTGTGCCTCTGTCTCGGCGAGACGGTAGATTTGTGGTTGAGAGACTGGGCTTGTGTCGGATTTGTATGATACATTCAGCGAAGATAATGCTTGACGGCTTTAACCTGCTGCTTACAGTCTGCGGAATGCTGATCTGGCATATCGTTCTCACTGCGTGCTGATTGTGAGTAAGGCCTTCTCGGGTCTACTCTCGTACATGCACGAATCATTTATACATGAGTGACCCGGATCGACCTGATCTGATCTGCCCTGACCCGACCCGACCCGACCCGACCCGACCCAACCCAACCAAACCCAACCCGACCCGACCCGACCCGACCCGACCCAACCCGACCCGACCCGACCCGACCCGACCCGACCCGACCCGACCCGACTAGACCAGACCAGACCAGACCCGACCCGTCCCTTCCATCCGACCCGACCCGACCCAACCCGACCCGGCCCGGCTCGGCTCAGCCCGGCTCGGTGCGACCGGATAAAGCCGTCACACATTTGAAACCTTTGTAAATTTTGCTGCCGCTGCATTTAAAGTTATATTTTCTCTCCTGATAATTGGAGTACCGCCCTTAATTTTACTTCAGCTCAATCTTGCTCTCCACCTTTCTCCCGAAATACTTGAATTCCTTGGCTCACGTGACAGGCCAGTTGCCCGCCTGTCACATGGTTGCGTCACGTCACGTGACCTGAGCACAGTGAGATCAGGTGGGCAGCTGTGGCTTGTGACAATGGAACAGAACACTCTCATTGCATTTGCTGCACTTGGGAAGAGTCTGGTTAGTAAGATGGAAGCTGTGCGTTGTGGAGGTATGCCCAAAACCTCAACCTACGAAGCACGATTTCTTCAATGCCTGTTTTCCTCATGGCTACCTCCTATTGTCTTAGCTGAAGTTTCACATCCCTCGGGATGCTGCTAAATATCCAATCGGATCTGCCACTTTGGATATGCTTCGAGACTCTTGGTCTAAGGTATGTTGCAGTAATGATAGGTACCGGTCACCCCTGGCTGGCGGCATGGTTTTGCCGCAGCATCCGCTTCTCATTACCCCGAATGTAAAACATGACTGAGAATCCATTCGAAAACAACCCGTTTAACACGCTTCTGGATCCTATCGAAATCGTCCAATGTTGACGATACCAGATGGGAAACCTTTGAGGATGACGTTGGGCATAGTGCTATAAGAATGAGCTAGGAGAGTTTGCTAGGATTAACAATTTCCTCTCCGGGCGTGTATGGATATGTTGCACAGGGATGAATGTGGCGATAGGTTCGCAGTTAAAAGCATTGCATGTATCGGAAGCCAAATCATCCGAATCAAACTGCCACACATAAAAGCACATCCAGCGCCACGGGCTTCCTTCGACCCATCAGTAAAAAGGACTTAATGAAGTCCTTATAATCAAAGAGATGTTCCACGCATTTGAGATGGACTCGGGAGAACTGGTGTAGCTCCTTTCATCCTTGCATTAATTCAAGATCGGAGATGAAAACAACCGGATCCCACTGTAGGTTGGAATCTGTGCTTATTCGAAGCCTTCCTGAACACGTGCACCCGGCAAGGTTTCGCAGCGGTGGTACGATTCCTATGAAATCCTGCCACTACTGCTGGCGAAAGCAACATATCCGATCCTAGAATACACGTAAGCCGTAGTACTTTGGTGACGCAGTTCAACGTCAACTTCGCTCTCCCCAAGTCCAACAGCGATCCAGTTTGAATCTGTCGGCAAGTTCGCAGTATGCGAAGTACGAGCAGCTCTTGCTGTGATAAGCATTCAGGCATAGTGAACGAAATTGATGAGTTCTTTACGGATGCCAGAGCAGACTAAGAAGCATGCCAGCGCAGTCGACTACAGACCTTACCAGGATCCAGTACCAGTATACCAGATATACCAGATATACCAGTATACCAGATACCAGTATAGTTTGCGGGTGCATCGGTCCGCAACATGTGTTGTTCTCGACATCATTCTCAGTGTGTTCATTCGTTTGAGATATTTCAGTTTCAAAGGTCTGATTTGATTGTCGGTTAGCTTGTGGTCGAAACGTGGACCGGGGAACTTGGTTCGCAGCATTGGTGGCAATAACGATAACGTGTAGACAAGGCTCAGTATCACTACAGTCCCTTGGTCGCCTACAAAATTCGAACACATTTGGTTTTGTTCGTTGAAAACCTAAAGCCACTCATCATCCTCAATTTCGTTAGCTTGCCCAAGCACAGCTGCAGTCGTCGCTCTGAGGGGCCCCAGCGGAGAAATTGCACCGTACCACAAAGTCGTCTGCAAAAAACGAAAAGTCCAATGCTGGGCAGCAAGCACTTCTCGCTGTCTTTAATCCTCACAGTGCTCGGCGGGAGGGGTGAATTTGACCCCTCTGATATTTTTCTGGGGTAGCTCTTCAACCGCTCACGTTATCGTTTTCCAATTGGGCATGCCTTCTAAGCATCATTTATTAATATTTTGTTCATAAATCCGTCCTAGCCTCTTTAACCGGAGCTAGGGAATATCAAAGTCAGGTTACGTAGGGACCATTATTGGATGCAAGGTGCCCGAGATCCGGAGAACTCTCGGAACGTGGGGAGAGGAGAAGGAGGAGGAAGGGGTTATCCAGATGAACACCTTCCCCTAAGCCAAATCCTGCTTACACCATTGGTGGCATGTCAATCCGATCTTGCGTCTCCTGTGTGTGGTACACCGGGGTCCGGTCTTGTCTCTCGTACATGATACGTTGATTTCAACTTATATCCGCAGTGTGCGGTATGCTGCTGGCCGCCATCTTGCTCCGTGTGACCGTCACCCAGACCGTGCCTCGAGATCAGGAGGACAACGATGCGTTCGGCGTGGTGTCCAGCGTGGTTCACGTCTACGCCTGCGTGGTGCAGCAGGTAAGCGTGTGACCGTGACCTTGACCGTCGGCCAGCTTCGGCAGCCTGATAAATGGCTAACGCCTGTCGGCCAATGGTGGTTTGCGATCTTCGTTCACGAGAAATGTATTGATCGGTCGGACATTCGGTACTGCGCCGCGTGCTTCCTTATCCACGTCTGGGCATGTGCAAATATATGCACCATGCATGTGTATGAGGTAGACGCATTTATCCAGAAAATGATATTATCACGCTCTGACGTGATTGTTTGGCATTTGGACCTCCCGAGACTATTCTGAGTGAGGTGGTAGCAATGGTATGTGGTCTACGCCGCGGAATGGCCTCCCGGGACTGCTCCGAGTGAGGTGGTAGCAGTGATACACCTGTGCCGCGAAATATCTTGCCAGACGATCCAATTCTCTTGCTGTGCAATGTTGCATCCAAACGGTGCACCCTGAAAGGCTGCAGCTTCGGTTTGACACGGGCTGCCCGGCGCTGTATTGGCCGCAGGGATGGTCCACCACACCCAGCCGACCCTCCTCACGCCTGGTGGTGCTGTGTGTGACAGGGGTGGTCCACCACACCCAGCCGACCCTCCTCACGCCTGGTGATGCTGTGTGTGACAGGGGTGGTCCACCACACCCAGCCGACCCTCCTCACGCCTGGTGGTGCTGTGTGTGACAGGGGTGGTCCACCACACCCAGTCGACCCTCCTCACGCCTGGTGGTGCTGTGTGTGACAGGGGTGGTCCACCACACCCAGTCGACCCTCCTCACGCCTGGTGGTGCTGTGTGTGACAGGGGTGGTCCACCACACCCAGCCGACCCTCCTCACGCCTGGTGGTGCTGTGTGTGACAGGGGTGGTCCACCACACCCAGCCGACCCTCCTCACGCCTGGTGGTGCTGTGTGTGACAGGGGTGGTCCACCACACCCAGTCGACCCTCCTCACGCCTGGTGGTGCTGTGTGTGACAGGGGTGGTCCACCACACCCAGCCGACCCTCCTCACGCCTGGTGGTGCTGTGTGTGACAGGGGTGGTCCACCACACCCAGCCGACCCTCCTCACGCCTGGTGGTGCTGTGTGTGACAGGGGTGGTCCACCACACCCAGTCGACCCTCCTCACGCCTGGTGGTGCTGTGTGTGACAGGGGTGGTCCACCACACCCAGCCGACCCTCCTCACGCCTGGTGGTGCTGTGTGTGACAGGGGTGGTCCACCACACCCAGCCGACCCTCCTCACGCCTGGTGGTGCTGTGTGTGACAGGGGTGGTCCACCACACCCAGCCGACCCTCCTCACGCCTGGTGGTGCTGTGTGCGACAGGGGTGGTCCACCACACCCAGCCGACCCTCCTCACGCCTGGTGATGCTGTGTGTGACAGGGGTGGTCCACCACACCCAGCCGACCCTCCTCACGCCTGGTGGTGCTGTGTGCGACAGGGATGGTCCACCACACCCAGCCGACCCTCCTCACGCCTGGTGGTGCTGTGTGCGACAGGGGTGGTCCACCATATCCAGCCGACCCTCCTCACGCCTGGTGGTGCTGTGTGTGACAGGGATGGTCCACCACACCCAGCCGACCCTCCTCACGCCTGGTGGTGCTGTGTGTGACAGTGGTGGTCCACCACACCCAGCCGACCCTCCTCACGCCTGGTGGTGCTATGTGTGACAGTGGTGGTCCACCATATCCAGCCGACCCTCCTCACGCCTGGTGGTGCTGTGTGTGACAGGGATGGTCCACCACACCCAGCCGACCCTACCTCACGCCTGGTGATGCTGTGTGTGACAGGGGTGGTCCACCACACCCAGCCGACCCTCCTCACGCCTGGTGGTGCTATGTGTGACAGTGGTGGTCCACCACACCCAGCCACCCTCCTCACGCCTGGTGTGCCCCCTGTGTGTGTGCGACAGGGGTGGTCCACCATATCCAGCCGACCCTCCTCACGCCTGGTGGTGCTGTGTGCGACAGGGATGGTCCACCATATCCAGCCGACCCTCCTCACGCCTGGTGGTGCTGTGTGCGACAGGGATGGTCCACCACACCCAGTCGACCCTCCTCACGCCTGGTGGTGCTGTGTGCGACAGGGATGGTCCACCATATCCAGCCGACCCTCCTCACGCCTGGTGGTGCTGTGTGCGACAGGGATGGTCCACCACACCCAGTCGACCCTCCTCACGCCTGGTGGTGCTGTGTGCGACAGGGGTGGTCCACCATATCCAGCCGACCCTCCTCACGCCTGGTGGTGCTGTGTGCGACAGGGATGGTCCACCACACCCAGTCGACCCTCCTCACGCCTGGTGGTGCTGTGTGCGACAGGGGTGGTCCACCATATCCAGCCGACCCTCCTCACGCCTGGTGCTGCTGTGTGCGACAGGGATGGTCCACCACACCCAGTCGACCCTCCTCACGCCTGGTGGTGCTGTGTGCGACAGGGGTGGTCCACCATATCCAGCCGACCCTCCTCACGCCTGGTGTGCTGTGTGCGACAGGGACGGTCCACCACACCCATCACCCTCCTCACGCCTGTTGCTTGGCGATAGAGATTCCACCACACCCAGCCGACCCTCCTCACGCCTGGTGGTGGTGTGCGAGGTGTCCACACACCCAGCCGACCCTTCTCACGCCTGGTGGTGCTGTGTGCGACAGGGATGGTCCACCACACCCAGCCGACCCTTCTCACGCCTGGTGGTGCTGTGTGCGACAGGGGTGGTCCACCACACCCAGCCGACCCTACTTTGCTTTGCGAAGATGTCCACTACACCCAGCGACCCTTCTCACGCCTTGGTGCTGTGTGCGACAGTGTCCACCACACCCAGCCGACCCTCCTCACACCTGGTGGTGCTGTGTGTGACAGGGATGGTCCACCACACCCAGTCGACCCTCCTCACGCCTGGTGGTGCTGTGTGCGACAGGGGTGGTCCACCATATCCAGCCGACCCTCACGCCTGGTGGTGCTGTGTGTGGCAGGGATGGTCCACCACACCCAGCTCGGCCGCCTGTGATCTTTACAGTGGTGGTCCACCACACCCAGCCGACCCTCCTCACGCCTGGTGGTGGTGTGCGACAGGGGTGGTCCACCACACCCAGCCGACCCTTCTCACGCCTGGTGGTGCTGTGTGCGACAGGGATGGTCCACTACACCCAGCCGACCCTCCTCACGCCTGGTGATGCTGACCAGCCGCTTGCTCGGCATCCTCATCTACATCGAGTACACGGCCACTCTCATCTCGGTGATGACGGTGACGCGCACCACAGCCGATGTCAGCTCTGTGGAGGACTTTGTCAGCCGGCGGGATTGGTCCCTGCTGGTCCAGCCCGGCCTGTCCTACACCAGCGACTGGAAGGTCAGAGAGAGGTCAGATCCGTGCTGGTCCAGCCCGGCCTGTCATACACCAGCGACTGGAAGGTCAGAGAGAGGTCAGATCCGCACTGATCCATCCCGGCCTGTCCTACACCAGCGACTGGAAGGTCAGTGAGAGGTCAGATCCGTGCTGGTCCAGCCCGGCCTGTCATACACCAACGACTGGAAGGTCAGAGAGAGGTCAGATCCGCACTGATCCAGCCCGGCCTGTCCTACACCAGCGACTGGAAGGTCAGGGAGAGGTCAGATCCTCACTGATCTAGTCCGGCCTGTCCTGCACCAGCGACTGGAAGGTCAGGGAGAGGTCAGATCCTCACTGATCCAGCCCGGCCTGTCATACACCAGCGACTGGAAGGTCAGAGAGAGGTCAGAGAGAGGTCAGATCCGCACTGATCCAGCCCGGCCTGTCCTACACCAGCGACTGGAAGGTCAGTGAGAGGTCAGATCCGCACTGATCCAGCCCGGTCTGTCCTACACCAGCGACTGGAAGGTCAGAGAGAGGTCAGAGAGAGGTCAGATCCTCACTGGTCCAGCCCGGCCTGTCCTACACCAGCGACTGGAAGGTCAGTGAGAGGTCAGATCCGCACTGATCCAGCCCGGCCTGTCCTACACCAGCGACTGGAAGGTCAGAGAGAGGTCAGATCCTCACTGATCCAGCCCGGCCTGTCATACACCAGCGACTGGAAGGTCAGTGAGAGGTCAGATCCGTGCTGGTCCAGCCCGGCCTGTCATACACCAACGACTGGAAGGTCAGAGAGAGGTCAGATCCGCACTGATCCAGCCCGGCCTGTCATACACCAGCGACTGGAAGGTCAGAGAGAGGTCAGATCCTCACTGATCCAGCCCGGCCTGTCATACACCAGCGACTGGAAGGTCAGAGAGAGGTCAGATCCTCACTGATCCAGCCCGGCCTGTCATACACCAGCGATTGGAAGGTCAGAGAGAGGTCCGATCCGCACTGATGCAGTCCGACCTGGCCTACACCAGCGACTGGAAGGTCAGTGAGAGGTCAGATCCGTGCTGGTCCAGCCCTGCCTGTCCTGCACTAGCAACTGGAAGGCGAGTGAAAAACTAATCCCTTTTCATGGCGCTCCCGGACATTTGACAAACAAAACTTAGGGCGATTGTCAGTAGCTGGCTGTAAAATGTTCCGTCCCCGTGAAACACTGTCGTACATTTATCCCCAGCTGGAGCGCAAGTCAGAATTAGCCATGGCTTTCAAATACGGTTTTTAAGGTGATTGTGGTGATGCTAGTGCCATTGTGTGTCCCCCCACCCACGCCCACCCATACGACTTTGACGTAACCTTTGTTTGGGTTAATGGGGAAGGCACAAGCAAAACATACATAGGAATCACGGAGCGATATATCTCTCGTGTGGATCAGGTTGTGAACACTTCGTTAAGGTAGTGTTAACTGGATGGCAGTGTCCATGCACCAACGACAGAACAGCCAAAACAGCATTAAAACGAGAAGTTTTTGCCAAAGCTATTTGATCTGGTATGCCTTCGGCGACCCGCAATGCACATTTTACAGGCATTTTGTGTGTGATGCCCCTGGGTCTAGTGATTACACTGAATGTCATTGATGCAGCCTCTGCCGGAAGTGTCCCGAGTTGAACCAAGCACGCCGCAGCTATGACGTTCACCGTGCGCGACGAGCCGTGGTTCGGCGGCGCCGAGACTCAACAGAGCCGACGCTGTGTTGTCAGACGAGCAAGGAGGCGTCGCTGCGGCAGCTGCACCAGCGTCTGGAGAGCGGCCGAGGTGTGACGCTGCTCACGCCTCAAACTGTCCACCGCATGCTCGAGCCCAACACGGTCTCGTTCTTCGCACTGAACCAGGTGACCGGCACCGAACACCGCTTCACTCGACGTTTTCTTCGCCTCGCAAAGTCACTCTCCTGTTCATGTTCTCCGCTTCCTCATCCACGGCTGACGTTTGCCCGGTAAAGTAAATTTACGGAAAATTCCGTTCTCGGTTTCAGCGTCAACATTAACTCCAGAATGACTTGTGAGCCGGGAAAGATCGTCTGGGTTGAAGTTGGGTCAATCTCGATGACCTTCGAAAGACCCGTGATGGGCATTGGCTGGTTAGCTAAGTTTTCTATCACACCTCCACATCTAGCGTTGGCTATTCGAGGGCAATAAGTGATAATAATAACAGACAATCGGGGATTTCGACAAAAGAAGCGGCCGGACATATCCTTATTATGACGCTTCAGGTCACCAACCTGTCACATCTTCAAATTTGCTACTCCATGAGGTCAGCAAAGGCCGCCCATCATCTACGTCAAGTGACCGCGTACTAACTCGTGCCGTTTTCTCGTGGTTGCGAAACAAGCCTTAGGATACTTACAGGGATTCTAGGGACGTTCGTAGCAAGCGTCAGGGTAGCTGTGGGGTGGCTAGGGGACGCTGCGACAGTTGGCAAATTGCTGGACATGGGCGAGGGGCAACATTCTTGTTCTGTTCTTAGCTTCTGTGCAATAAGACGGCGTGTATCTCAGTATCTCTGTGAGCCTGACGGCAACAAGCCATCAGCGAAGTGGCGAGTGGTGTCGCCGGTCCAGACGACCTCGGCTCGTCTCCTCGCTGCTACGTTACCCGACATCCAACCGTTCACAGACGTACATCTCGACCAGAGGAAGCCCGGGTGCTGGTGACGTCACTAGGCGTCAAGTTCAGGCGTCGTCTCGCAATCACGGAAGCCGGGTTGGTGGGTTACCAAACATTCCAACCGTTCACAGCGTACTCTTCGACCAGCGGAAGCCAATCGGGGCGTACCAGACATTCAGGCGTTCACGGCGTACATTGACTCACGAAGCGGGTGCTGACGTGTTGTTAAACATTCCAATAACAGGTACATCTCGACCAGAGGAAGCCCGGGTGCTGGTGACGTCACCAGACATCCAACCGTTCACAGGCGTACATCTCGATCAGAGAAAGAGCCTGTGTGCTGGTGGCGCTGCCCATCCGTGAGAGCCCAGGCCAGTCGCTTGTCTCCAACGCCGACCACGCCGCAGGGGTGCCGCAGTTCCTCACCATGCAGAAGCACATGCGACTGAAGTCGAAAATCGACAAAGTGTAGGTTTGCTGGTTGATTCGCCGATTGTGTTCAGTGGAAAATGGAAATCCGCAGGAATTTCATTCGCTGTCAATGCGGGGCGGCGTAGCTAACTCACTGCCAATGTGGGGAGCTAACTCACTCAATGTGGGGAGCTAATTCACTGTCAATGTGGGGAGCTAACTCACTGCCAACGCGGGGAGCTAACTCACTGTCAATGTGGGGAGCTAATTCACTGCCAATGTGGGGAGCTAACTCACTGCCAATGTGGGGAGCTAACTCACTGTCAATGTGGGGAGCTAACTCACTGTCAATGTGGGGAGCTAGCTCACTTCCAACGCGGGGAGCTAGCTCACTGCCAACGCGGGGAGCTAACTCGTTGTCAATGTGGGAGCTAACTCACTGTCTATGTGGGGAGCTAACTCACTGCCAATGTGGGGAACTAACTCACTGTCAATGTGGGTAGCTAACTCACTGCCAACGCGGGGAGCTAACTCACTGTCAATGTGGGGAGCTAATTCACTGTCAATGTGGGGAGCTAATTCACTGCCAATGTGGGGAGCTAACTCACTGTCAATGTGGGGAGCTAATTCACTGCCAATGTGGAGAGCCAACTCACTGTCAATGTGGGGAGCTAACTCACTGCCAATGCAGGTTATGAATCCATCCCACCAGCCCATATCGTAAAATACTGGAGCCCTGCAATATGCTTGCAATATGACTGTCCTATATTTGTCATATATTGGCATGTCCTAATGTGTCCTATATTTGTAATAAGCTCCTATTTATACGTTCGTAGTAGTTGATTCTCATAGGTGTGGTGAAGAGCAATAGTAGTCGATATTTGTCGGGGTGAGGAGAGAATGGAGCGATGTTTCACTGCGCAAGGACCGAGCTGTATGAAATGCCGATTGGGAGTGGTCGAAGGGAAGAAGAACTCGTCTTGCGCCACTAACGTTTAGTGTTAAAATGGCTCACAGTCGAGGAATCTCCCTGCTCTCCCACACGTTCTTGCAAGATTTGCCGCATGCCAACCATCCACAACACCGAGATGCCGCATCCGCGTTACTCTCCATCTTTCCATGAATGCGCTGGACGTAAAGCTCTGACATGTTAACAAGCCAAGCAGTTGGTGCTAACCACTGATCTCCCGTCGATGTGAAGGGATCTCAACTCGACTAACGTGTTGGCGTGGTGTTTCAGTATGCAGTCCATGTACCAGTCAGGAACAATAGACAGTCTGTTCAACCGGTGGTTCTGGAACTCGACGAATCGACATTGCAGCATGTCGGCCAAGTTCCGACCACTGGCCTTTGACGACCTCCTCGCAATTGTCTACATGATACCTGCCGGTGAGGTGAAGGGTAGCCTATTGCTTACATGACCGCCGCAGGTGAGGTGAAGGGTAGCCTATTGTCTGCATGATACCTGCCGGTGAGGTGAAGGGTAGCCTATTGTCTACATGATACCTGCTGGCGAGGTGAAGGGAGGCCTATCGTCTACATGGTATCTGCCGGTGAGGTGAAGAGTAGCCTATTGCATACATGATCCCCCAGGGGAGGTGATGGGTAGCATATTGTCCACATAATCCCCGCAGGTGAGGGGTAGCATATTGTCCGCATAATCCCCGCCGATGAGGGGTAGTCTATTGTCCACATGATCCCCGCTGGTGATGGGTAGCCTATTGTCCACATGATCCCCGCAGATGAGGGGTAGCCTATTGTCCACATGATCCCCGCAGATGAGGGGTAGTCTATTGTCCACATGATCCCCGCTGGTGATGGGTAGCCTATTGTCCACATGATCCCCGCCGATGAGGGGTAGTCTATTGTCCACATGATCCCCGCAGATGAGGGGTAGCCTATTGTCTACATGATCCACCGCTGGTGAGGGCTGGTTGGGTGCTCAGAAGCGGCTAACTCACCGAGTGGGGGGGGGGGGCAGTCAGTCATCGATGACGCTACGATTCGGCCGATTCACAGCGACACTTCCAGCCGTCTCGGATTCCCGCCAGCCTCAAAACCGGCGAGTGGGTCGCTTTTACCTCGAGAATATAATCCACATTCTGCCACATAATATGTATCCATATATGTCACAATGTTTGACACATTAGAACCAGAGAAGGGAGATATGCTCCTGTGGGCTGGGGAAACCCCACACATATTGTGCCAAAGTGCATACGTATAAAATCCAGACGATGGCCTACATGTGCTGTATTCGTCCACCTGACTTTTAATAGATAGTTATCTCGGCTTAAAGGCGCTTTAACCACCAAATGTGATCACTTAGCACCCATAACGTTCACTTAGTAAGTCAGAGCCACATGAAAAGTGTTATCGAGGCGAGTATATGACCTGAAATCTGCTCGCTGTCGGATATCGAAATATGCTTCCAGGATGCATGATTTCCGAGTCGCCCGCTGGCACGTCTCCATCTGTTAGATTATGTGCTATTTCCATAGCAACAACCTTCGCTCCCTTGATAAAAGTGTTGGTACGATAAAAACACGCGTCACGCCGTCAGGGCTCCTATGCAGCGGGAACACTGGCGTCTCTCATTCCCATGCAGAAGGTGTTGGTGGGTAGCATGTGTGTGGCCGATACGCAATCGACACAGGGTCGCCTAGGGTCTGCGATGTCACGACGACCATGCGTTCCAGCTCGTCTGCCACTTGGCATTCACACATGATAACATTCCAGAGATGTTCTGTCCGTGGTGGTGCTGGTGTTCAGCGGTGTTCTCCCGCCGTAGGTGTGGTCATAAGCCTGCTGGTGCTCTTGCTGGAGCACCTGGCCGTCTACTGCGTCAACAGCACCGACATCCACTACTGGTCGCGTGACTCTCGACCAGTGGAGCACCAGCTGTGGAGGATGTGATGTAAGCCCGCTGACGGCCGGCCGTGTGGGGTGTGGAGCACCAGCTGTGGAGGATGTGATATAATCCCTCTGAAGAGCCCGCGACGAGCCCGTCCCTGCCCCGCGACGAAGTGTGATCTAACTATCCAGAAGTAAAGAAGCAATTTCTGCATAGTTGATGAACTTCAGCCAGTTTGTTCCTGCGTATAGGCTAGATGCATTATCAAAATATCCCATCAGTATAAGGCGCTTGCATGGGCGCTGCATGTGTGAACATGAGTGCTACACAACCTCGTGCGTTGTTAAATCTCTGTGTCTGTCACGACTCGTGAGTGCTACACATCCTCGGGCGTTGTTAAGTCTGTGTGTCACGACTCGTGAGTGCTACACGACCTCGGGCGTTGTTAAATATGTGTGCCACGACTCGTGAGTGCTACACATCCTCGGGCGTTGTTAAATATGTGTGCCGCGACTCGTGAGTGCTACACGACCTCGGGCGTTGTTAAGTCTGTGTGTCACGACTCGTGAGTGCTACACATCCTCGGGCGTTGTTAAATATGTGTGCCACGACTCGTGAGTGCTACACGACCTCGGGCGTTGTTAAATATGTGTGCCACGACTCGTGAGTGCTACACATCCTCGGGCGTTGTTAAGTCTGTGTGTCACGACTCGTGAGTGCTACACATCCTCGGGCGTTGTTAAGTCTGTGTGTCACGACTCGTGAGTGCTACACATCCTCGGGCGTTGTTAAGTCTGTGTGTCACGACTCGTGAGTGCTACACATCCTCGGGCGTTGTTAAATATGTGTGCCGCGACTCGTGAGTGCTACACATCCTCGGGCGTTGTTAAATATGTGTGCCGCGACTCGTGAGTGCTACACGACCTCGGGCGTTGTTAAATATGTGTGCCGCGACTCGTGAGTGCTACACGACCTCGGGCGTTGTTAAATATGTGTGCCGCGACTCGTGAGTGCTACACATCCTCGGGCGTTGTTAAGTCTGTGTGTCACGACTCGTGAGTGCTACACATCCTCGGGCGTTGTTAAGTCTGTGTGTCACGACTCGTGAGTGCTACACGACCTCGGGCGTTGTTAAATATGTGTGCCGCGACTCGTGAGTGCTACACGACCTCGGGCGTTGTTAAGTCTGTGTGTCACGACTCGTGAGTGCTACACATCCTCGGGCGTTGTTAAGTCTGTGTGTCACGACTCGTGAGTGCTACACATCCTCGGGCGTTGTTAAATATGTGTGCCGCGACTCGTGAGTGCTACACATCCTCGGGCGTTGTTAAATATGTGTGCCGCGACTCGTGAGTGCTACACATCCTCGGGCGTTGTTAAGTCTGTGTGTCACGACTCGTGAGTGCTACACATCCTCGGGCGTTGTTAAATATGTGTGCCGCGACTCGTGAGTGCTACACATCCTCGGGCGTTGTTAAATATGTGTGCCGCGACTCGTGAGTGCTACACATCCTCGGGCGTTGTTAAATCTGTGTGCCGCGACTCGTGAGTGCTACACATCCTCGGGCGTTGTTAAGTCTGTGTGTCACGACTCGTGAGTGCTACACATCCTCGGGCGTTGTTAAATATGTGTGTCACGACTCGTGAGTGCTACACATCCTCGGGCGTTGTTAAGTCTGTGTGTCACGACTCGTGAGTGCTACACATCCTCGGGCGTTGTTAAGTCTGTGTGTCACGACTCGTGAGTGCTACACATCCTCGGGCGTTGTTAAGTCTGTGTGTCACGACTCGTGAGTGCTACACGACCTCGGGCGTTGTTAAGTCTGTGTGCCACGACTCGTGAGTGATGCACAACCTCTGGTGTTGTTGAATCTCGGTGTCTGTCAGTCATGGGCGATGTACTATGACTAGGTCACAAATTATGCATTGGCTATTATGCAATTCACTGCATGATTTTTCTTTCCAGTATAGTGTCAATATGTCGTTGATATAAAAGGAAATGTCTTAGGACCTAAGCCAGAGATGGCTTTCGTGTCATTCCTATGCAAAGCATGCTTTATTTCTCTTGTACATTGTACGTAAAATATGCATGCATGTACGTATGTATGCATGTATGCATGTGCATATGTAGAAGAAAAGTATTGTATGAAGTGCTTATGCAGCCACTCGCCTTCAAGTATGTGCGTAGTGATAGTGATTTTTGATGCGATGCAATCACAAAATAGCATTATTAAAGGCAGGTACAAAAAGCGCCATCCCACCCTGGGGCTGAAACGCGAACCCGCGATACTGACCAAGCTCTTTGCCCATCTACCACTGGGACTGATGGAGAGTGCCTGCTGTGGTGCGAAGTGCCTGCTGTGGTGCGAAGTGCATGATAAGCCGCCCGTGTGCCGGAATGTCGTAGCAAACCCCTTTATTTGAACAAAGGTTGAGAGTACTTCCGGAAGAATATCGTGCTGGAGGTTGGGTGCATGTGAAGCTGACGAGAGCAGACGTGGCTCTTAGTGAACAAAGAGCTGTAAATGCTGCATTGCACCGTGACATGCTGTTAAAAGTTGTCTGTGAGTGGAAATGCCGCCGCCAGCCGATTTTTAATCAAAGATTAACAGCACCCCATGCATAATATCACGCAAAAATGAGAACAAGAAAACTGAAAAGATCACATTTGATTCTGAATAAGGGAATTAGGACTCGAAACGGTACAGCAAGAAAGTTACTACGGTTTCAAAACCGTTCCAGTCACGCCGGGTCGGCCAACCCTGGTGAGCATTTGTACCATGTACACCATGTACACCATGTACACCATGTACACCATGTACACCATGTACACCATGTACACCATGTACACCATGCACACCATGTACACCGTGTACACCATGCACACCATGCACACCATGTACACCATGTACACCATGTACACCATGTACACGGGAGTGGACTCGCTCCGACTTCGTCCACACTCGAAATCAGTCCAAAAAATTGACCTGGAATCAGGGAATTTGCTTTCATACAGATGAATAGCATTGATGCTGCCTGGCACTTGAGTGGTGATACCCAGCCCTCTGACGTTTGGTCCACTGGGCACACCTTTTTTTCCCCATAAAATGCATTTGTAAAATTATTAGTGCCAGTTGTTGTGCACCTGGCAGATCATCGCTCCCACCTGATTTAGTGCTGTTGCCCTCCTTCGTGCCCTCCTGAGTGCCCAATGCCCTTTTGTATTGGGCACTCAGGTGCCCATACTCACCAAAATGCCTGCACCTATATGTATCCTGCCAACCTTTTCTGAGTGCCCTTTCAGCCATTGGTGTCCTCATACCATCATGTCCTCATTGGTGTCCTCCTAAGTGCCTCGAGTTTCCTGCCCCCCCCCCTTAGGTACATATCCTCTTGTGTGTCGCTCTGAGTATCCATACCCTCTTCAGTGCCCTCCTATGTGCTCCATTGAGTGTCCTGCCTTTCTGGATGCCTTGCTCTCATTAATGCTCTGCCCATCTTGGTGCCCTGTGCTCATTAATGTCCTGCCATCCTAACTGCCTTCCTGTGTGCCCTACACTCTTTAGTGCCAACCCCGGAGCCATAATGAGTGTCCTGCCATTCTGGGTGCCATGCCCCATCCAGATCTCTGCCCTGCTTAGTGCCATGATCTTCTTATGATGTCATACCCTACTTATGGCCTTGTCCTTAGTACTCCGCTCCCCTAGTTTCATGTTCTATATATCGCCCTGGCCTAAGTGTCCGTTTTCCTCATAAACCTGCCTTCTTTAGTGCTCTGAGTGCCAACCCCGGCAAGTGCCCTATTCTACTTAGCGCCCCGTAATTATAATGTCCCTGACTTACTTAGTATCCTGTCCTTCTTTCATCAGCGCTCTTCTCTACTTAGTGCTTCGCCCTACATAGTACCCCACCACCTTTAGTGCCTTGCCTTCAGATGTATTCTCCTCAGTGGCATACCCTTCATTGGGCCTTCAAAAAGTCGTACCGAGTGCTCTGCTCGCCTTAGTACCTACCCTGTCCTACTTATTGCCCTACCTCCACAATGTTCTACCCCCCCCCCTGAATGCTCTACGCATCTGTCCTATGGT
Source organism: Ashinkailepas kermadecensis (assembly GCA_034440615.1). NCBI lineage: Eukaryota > Metazoa > Arthropoda > Thecostraca > Neolepadidae > Ashinkailepas > Ashinkailepas kermadecensis. Next base: position 688,347 of record JAOTOM010005005.1, read on the forward strand.
ATTAACCATACCTTCTTTAGCGCTCTGTCCTCCAGAGTCCTCTTCTTGGCGCTCTACCAGTTGTAATGTCTGAGTGCCATAGCCTCTTTAGCACCCTCCTAAACCCTCCAAAATGCTCCGCTGAGTTCCTTACCCCAATGACCCAATGGCTGCTAGGTATTCTCCTGGGTGCCCTACCCTCCGTAAAGCTCTTCTAAGTCCCCCACGGATGGTTCTCATCCACTTAGATTTCTGCTCTGCTTAGCACTCCGTCTCCTTTACACGCACACCTGAGGAGGCGGTCGGAATTCACCCCCCCCCCCCCTCCTTGATTTTCGACGATATCTCATGAGCGGGCGGGAATATTGTAATGCCATCTTGCGACTGTTAAAGTGATAAGCGCATCCAGTGCAAAAGATCGAAATCCGTCGGTAAACATAGGAACTGCGGGGATGCAAGTCGACCGACCGGCCAGCGGCTGGCCGCCGGCCGCCGAGCGTTCAAGGTCATACAGGGTCCGTCAGTGCGGTGGTGCGGCGGCATATCTCTACCCAATTTGACCATGGAGGCATTGATATAGGGGCATGGAATTCATACCAAAGCGAGTTCACTACCGCTGCAGTTTACCATCCAAATGTTGTGGTTCTAGCTTGAGCAGTTCTTAGGGGGCGAATCCGCCCCTCATCCGGTGGGCGTTATGCGCGAGGCCCTCCGGCGCGCGTGTTGATGCCTTGCCATAGCACGTGCCTACACTCATCAGTGCCCTGCTCCACTTAGTGACCTGCGTAACTCTGCTGTTGCTTCTCAGTTTGCGGCCCGACCTGCTGATTTGTGCACCCTGGACGGTACTGGCCGCCTCACCGAATGGCGAATTTAATGGAGCCGTGTTTCATATTTACTCAGTTTCCTACACTATGATCGATGTCTCCTAATGGATCTTTTTACCTACGTCCTACCTTGGCTTATTGAGATTTAGTGCTAATGCACCAGTTTCTTCTGTTCTGAGCGGATCAAATTGCGATCTGGACTTGGTATTGTATTTATATTTGTGTAGTTTATTTACTGGTTTCGCAAACAGGGAAGCCTCGCTAGTAGGAAATGAGTGATGTTTTGAAAGCATGTCATAATAACACAATATACGCAAGTAGACATACTGTTTTGGCATCAAACTGTGCTATTAAATGCACGCCCCTAATTTAAAATACAGTTGATACATTCTAAAACATCTCCAAGTCAAAGAGCTTCGTGAAGGAGCCCCTTCGAGATACAATAGTTAAGTCAAGTGCAGGTGCCATTTTCATTCGGTGCAAGTTTTCTTTTACTCAAGTGCTACCCAATGGAAAACTAAAAAGATATACCATGCGCTAAATGCTATGAAAGCACACAAGGACAATGCATTGGACACTTCCGAATGCTGTGAAGTGACGAACCTGTCAAACTGCGGCAGCTTGAATCAAACCACGCACGTTTGTTACAATTATATTCAGCACCTCCAAGTAGTTAAGACCGCGCACACTCGCACACCATCCAACGAATAACGGCGCGGCGTCGCACACAACGGCGCGGTGTTGCACACAACGGCGCGGTGTCGCACCGGCACATTTCGGCGCAGCTTCACGCGGCGACGTGCGACCACTTCACACGCGCCGGCGCAATGGCAGTGTGCGGCGCGCGCCTCTCGCCGGCCGCCGCCAGGCGGCTCCACTGGTCACACGGGTGTTCCGTACGCCTGCTGCTCGGCCGGCCGAGCGGGCCGGCGGCCGGACGACGCGCGCCACCGGCCGCGTCTGTGTGGCGCGAAACTCGGCCGCCGGCGGCCCGCCCGACCGGCCCGGGTTAATATCACAGTATTATGACGGTCTTCGCACTGGGGTAGTCGCCGACTATGTACACCACACGTCCGGAGCCGACGGCCGGGTCAGTACGGTCGGCGGCCGCGAGGCACGTGTGGGTCACGCGTCCGGCGGGACAACACCGGGACACGCGCCTCACGTGACACCACGTGTGACGCGGAGACGCCGCCGGCATAGCGGCGGCGGTCGCCTCCGTCCGGCGGCCATCAGCGGACCGAGCGAGTCGAGACCCGCTCGCCCGGCCACGACCCACACCACAGCACCGCCTGAAGCCAGACTGTCTGCGAAGTAACGACTGGTGCACGGCGGGGTATCAGTGTGGCCCAACCATTGGCAGGCCACTCAATGTCGTGTAAAATGGCACACACTCGTCCCGATGATAAAACGGCTGATTAGACACAGCGCGTCACTCGCTGCCGACTCCAGTATCAAGATGGACTTCGCAAGTCTCAAGTATTCTGAGCGGCTGGGAAGTACGAGCCGCGTTAAGAGCCGAACGCTGAGGCAGTAGTGATGAAATCTTCGTATAAAATGTTTTAAATACCTACATCTAGCTGCCTGAAGAGAGTACTAACTAAAGCACGTAATACTAGCCGGTGCGCAGGCGAGATGTTGCACGTACGGCTGAAGGACGGGCACTTCTGAGCTGGCAGACCGCCAGTTCTCTCGTCGGTGGCGGTCGGCGACTCATAATGCGCCGCGTACGCCGCCTGTGTCGCGGCCGCCTCGACAAATCCAGCGCACTCCACTCCGGTCCACTCCAGGCACTCCAGTCGACCGCGGCCAAGCACCGGCCCCGGAAACAGCCGCGACCGAAGGACGAAAGGCACGTGCGTGCGAACTCTGCGCTGCGCGGGCCGTTCACCGCTGCAGAAGCTCGCGCGCGTCGCAAGCAGCCGGCCTCCTCACACGCACACACGCGCACACACACACACACCGCACACTCAGGCACACAATTTGGCACAGGGCGTGCCGTTGTCCACTCATGGCACGGTTCAGTGTTCACCCGTCAGTGACCGGAAGTGATCGTCTCCGGCTCTGGCCGTGTCCGGACGGCCGTGCTCGGCGGCCGTGCTCGGCGGCCGTGTCCGGCGGCCGTGTCCGGCGGCCGTGCTCGGCGGCCGTGTCCGGCGGCCGTGTCTGGCTCTGGCCGTGTCTGGCTCTGGCCGTGTCCGGATGGCCGTATCTGGCTCTGGCCATGTCCGGATGACCGTGTCCGGATAACCGTGTCCGGATAACCATGTCCGGACCGCGCCCACACAGCGGCTCGAGTGGACGGCAAAGGTGCCGCCCAGAGGCGACACCAGCACAACAGACACACCACGTGGCTAGGACGGCCGCTAGCGGCTGATATTTGACTTGAGTGTGGGGTCTGGCCGCCGCCGCTTGAAGAAGCCCAGCTTCCAGAGGATGAGCGCGATGATGGCCAGCAGCAACAGGCCGGCCAGCACAGAGACGACGATCGCCCAGATGGGCACGCCGCCGCCCTCCGCCTCCCGCGGCAGGTCGGGGTAGGCCACCGACTCGGCCTGCGACAAAGGTCAGGTCAGGTCACGCCGCACAGATCGCGGAATGGTACCACCGACCTGCTGTCGGTGGAAGTCGGTGTCAAGCAGGGTCGGAAGAGGAACGCCGAGTTCTGTCGCCGACTCATTCTGTGGCGAGAAGTCGGCGCAACGCAATGGGAAGGCGAGGTGAGGCCGATGCAAACAATGCGGCCGTACGTTGCGTCGGATAACTTTTGCCAAATGTAATGTCTTTAGTTGCGCTACCAGGTTGGCTCGACTTGGACAGTCGTACCGCTGCTGCCGACAGCAAGCATCCCGCCGGATAGGAAGTCGTAACCGTAAACAGTGACTACAGCACAGAGTGATCTTACAGCACTGAACCGTCCCTCAGTCATCCACACCCACCGTGTCAACGTCGTCGGAGATGTCCTGCAGCTTCTCCAGCGCCGGATCCATCTGCAGCGTGGCGCGCGACTTGATGGACACCCACGACACGTCCGGGTAGTCCTCCACCAGGGTGCTGTTCCAGATGCGGCCCTGCACGTGCACCAGCGCGTACTTGTTCTCCGGCAGGTTGTGGATGCGACAGCGGAACCGGATGCACTTGGCCGAGTTGCGCTCGCAGTCCTGCGGCAAGACGAGGCGTCACGCGAGGGGAGACGACCGAGACGAGGGCCGAGACGAGGGCCGAGACGAGGACCGAGACGAGGACCGAGACGAGGACCGAGACGAGGACCGAGACGAGGGCCGAGACGAGGACCGAGACGAGGACCGAGACGAGGACCGAGACGAGGACCGTGTGATCGTCACGTCGCGTACACACGCGCTTGGCCTGGTACACGAGCAGTGAGACGGTAGTGAGACGAGATGAGCGGGAAGCGGGGGCCCAAGGAGGCCCAATTTATACGGGAAATGAGTGTCGAATTGGATCTTGAAAATAAAAAGTGCATTTCAACAGCGCAAGGATATGACCATTTTTCCATTAACCATATATTGGTTCCCAAAAAGGGTTATGCAGAGTAGTCTGCGGAAAATCTCCGAGGCTACGTAACCATCACTTGGATTGTACTGAAAAGTACCGAATTAAACTAGTGACATATAAGCATCGAAGAATCACTTGGACGCATTCGTGTAAAGACAAGTGGTTAGTTACGCTTTCTTCCGCCAACGTGTGGTGGAGTCAGAATTAATATGAACCCGTTGGTGGCATAATATTCAGTCCACATAATTTTGGCTGTTAAGGATCCAGGATGGATCCGCTGCATTTGTTTTGTATGCAAACATTATGCGACCTCGAATCGGTCAACAATCTTTTGCGTTGATTACTTACAGAAGGAGAAATGGCAAATGTGCTATGAAGTCTGTGTTGAAGCCTCAGAAATATATCACGCACAGTGCAGACCCGGGCCATAAACTGATGCACACCTACACGTTGATACACACGCATATGACGCTTCAGGTATGAAATCAAGTGCATTCTCACCATGTATATGACCTGATGCACTTTTCCGGACTGCGTCGTCACCGCCTCTGGCATCACCACCATCTCCTGCTCCCGTTTGCGTCTGCGCAGGCCGACATCGTGCCGCGAGTCGGTCTCCTGCTCGCGGCGCGCCCCTTGCCCGTCCCTGCGCGTGCGCCGCTCCTCCTCGGAGATGTCTTCGCGCTCGTAGCCGCCGTTCAGCTGGCGATGTGCCGAGTACTGGCGTCGTGTGCCGCCGCTGACGTCCTCCACGCTCTCGGTGCCGCCGGCGACACGGCGTGCGCTCAGCTCGTCCCTGCGCGCCTCCAGGTCGTCGGTGGGTCGGTCGGTGATGCCCGGGTACGGCCGGCGCGACTCGTAGCGCCGCTGGAACGTGTACGATTGGTTGCCGCCGGTGGCGCCGCCGTACGGCCGCCGGCGGCGGTAGTAGCCGCGCCGTCGGCCGCCAGGGCGGCCGGCGGCGCGTGGCCGGCCGGTCGGCCCGTCGAACTCGCCGTAGTACTGGTCGTCGCCGTAGCCGCCGCTCACGCGTCGGCCGTCCGACCGGTCCAGGTAAGTGCCGCTCGAGCCGGAGCCCGTGCGGCCGCCGGAGCTCGAGCTCGTGTAGCCGTCAGAACCGCCGGAGCTGGAGAAACCGGAGCGGCTGGAGTTGCGGAATTGCGTCCGGCCGCCGGAGGCGGCGAAACGGCCGCTGTCCAGCGTGCTGGTGCGGAACCCTTGGCCGGCACCGTAGCGGCGCTGCAGCTCGTCATCTTCCCGCCGTCCGGCGCCATAGCGGCCCTCCAACTCGTCACCGCCGCCCAGCGTGCTAGTGCGGAACCCTTGACCGGCGCCGTAGCGGCGCCGCAGCTCGTCGTCGTCCGCCTGTCCGGCGGCGGCGGCGCCGCTCTGGCTCGTCTGGTACGTCCTTCTCGTCTCCACCTGCAGTCCCTGGCCGCCGGTGGATACACCACCAGTCCGACTCGCCTCGGAGCCGCGCCTCTCCGAGTCGAACGTGCCGCCTGTCTGCCGGTAGTCGTCTTCCTTGTCGCCGTCGACGCGCGAATGGGTGCGTCGCGAACCGCCGCTCCTCTCGTACGACGAGGACGAGGACGAGGACGAGGACGAGTCGGAGTCGACCGGCCGCCAGCGCCGGTACTCGTCGTCCGGCTTGCGTCGGCGGCTGTCGACCGTGTTGAGGCCGCCGCTCAGGTCGGTCTTGCGCACGCCGGCGTCCTCCACCACCACGCGATCGTGGCGGTCGCCGCCTAACGCGCCGCCGCCGCGCGAGCCGCTCGACGAGCTGACGGACGAGCTGCTGGACGAGCTCGTGTGCGTCCGGGAACTGGTGGACGACGACGAGCCAGAGCTCGAGTTCGAAATGGACCCCGAAGAGGACGATGAGGAGGAGCCGCCTCGCGAAGACGTGGACGAAGACTGTCTGCCGCTGCTGGACGAGGCCTGATATCCATCGACGTAGGCGCCGACCACGCTCACCGGCGACGGCTCCTTCTGGCGCTGCTGCAGGTTCAGCGGGTTCACGTGCACCTTCTCCAGGAAGCACTCTCCGTCGCCTGTCACGGGACAGACAACGTGTCAGTGGGTGGAGACCTTGCCTTTCCTGGCACGTCCTTCACAGATGCACAATGCGTATCTATGGACCAGTCCAATAAAACAGATTAATAAACGGCTCGCCGCTTCGCGACTCACCCGCACTGCATCTTATTGGACTCGTCCATAAATATATACTGACGTGGCCTAACCAATGCATATGTACCATTGCACTACAGTCGCTTTAGGATATAGCTTTATATAATCAGTGTCCTGAATGCAGATAAATATTTCAACCCTCTCAAAGAAACAAGACGGTGGCTGAATCGGTGTGGCAAGACTTCGTTCATGGCAAGACTTCGTTCACTCACTCGCTCGCTCACCCAATCTGAATGAACGCAGCGCCTCAACGTGTCGACTCGCTTGGAAGCCGATTCAACAGTATGCCCATGGACAATTTTGTGACAGCGAGTGAGTGAGCCAAAATGGTGCCTGGATTAATGCTAGTCATTAATGCTAGTTGCTGGCATTAATTATACATTAATTCACGGATTACTTCTTGGTGGAGGCATTACAGTAATTCAGCTTTCGGTATAATGATAGGGGAATCAAACTAGACAAAATCCACTAATTTGGTCGAGCGCGTACCGAACAACTTAAATTACAGGCGAATTCAAGTAAGGACAATCAACTTGTCAAGGAACAACGAAAAATCCATTGTGTCAATGGCATAGCAAGTCACAAGCATCCGCAATTCAATTAATGCAAAAAAAGTTCGTCATGCAATTATCCGAACAATACCTGAACACACACGATGCAAATGAGCTGACTTCTGACCTTCCGGGCTTATCACCCGCAGCTAACCTTTCCCAACTAGCCTCCCCAGCTGATCTTTCCCCAACTAGCCTCCTCAGCTGGCCTTCCATTCGGTCGCTCGACCAGCCACAATGCACTCATGACTGCACTTAGATCACTCGATTCCTCTCAGGACACGTTGACTGCGCTCGTGTCACCTCAACTGCCTTCATGTTACCCGGCCTCCCCCTGTGCCGTACTGACCTCAGGTCATCCAAATCTCCCTCTGACCACCAAAATTGTCATCAGGCAACACCAATTGTCCTAAGATTATCTTAACTGCCTTCAGAATACCCCAGCTGTTCTGGGGTAGCGTAAGCCATGCTCAGGGCGCCCATGCTTTTATCAGGCTACTGAAACTGCCCTCAGGACATCCATACTTTTCTGAGGCTACTAAAACTGTCTTCAGGAGTCAGACTTTTCTCAGGCTTCTTTCACGGGTTCTTGAAGTGTTCTCAGCTCACCCCGACCTGCCCTCAGGCTGTCCCGGCTTCCTAAATGTCCTCATGCCAGCCGGCCCACCACGAGTCATCCTACCCGACCCCTACCTTCAGCCGGCATAGCTGACCGAAGCCTTCTCCACACCCCCGCAGGGTTGCCCAGTCCGTAAGCCCGCCTGTGAGTCATCACATACAACTTCAGCCCACACAACTGCCACAAAGTCAGCCTGTCTTCTCTTGAGCCACAACTGCTTTGCAGCTCTTCACCCCACTCGCCACCTGCCAGAAAAGAACACCCACCGTGCAGCGTGCACCAGCTCAAGGCCTGGCACCCGGTCGCCGCGCGACCTCGCGACTCACCTTCGACGATGGGCGGCCGCGTCATGTAGAGCAGCCACTTGCCCTGGTCGCCGGTGCTCTGCACCTGCGCCGGCCAGTCGATGTACACGTCCACCCACTCGATGGTGGATGGGCCGGCGTTGTACACCTCGTACGTGTGGGACACCGGACTGCCGATCTCGTCCAGGTACTTGATGGCCGCCTCGCCGCGCACCTCGCCTCCGTAGAACGACTGCTCCTGCTGCGCCACTCTGCAGGTGGTGGTGGCACGTCATTTGGGCGGGGTGCCACGTCACCGGAGGCGAGGTGGCACGTCATCACAGACAGGGTGGCACGTCATCACAGGCAGGGTGGTACGTCATCACAGACAGGGTGGTACGTCATCACAGACAGGGTGGTACGTCATCACAGCCAGGGTCGTACGTCATCACAGACGGGGTGGTACGTCATCACAGACAGGGTGGCACGTCATCACAGACAGGGTGGCACGTCATCACAGACAGGGTGGTACGTCATCACAGCCAGGGTCGTACGTCATCACAGACAGGGTGGCACGTCATCACAGACAGGGTGGCACGTCATCACAGACAGGGTGGCACGTCATCACAGACATGGTGGTGCGTCATCACAGACAGGGTGGCACGTCATCACAGACATGGTGGTACGTCATCACAGACAGGGTGGCACGTCATCACAGACAGGGTAACACGTCATCACGGACAGGGTGACACGTCATCACAGACAGGGTGGCACGTCATCACAGACAGGGTGGCACGTCATCACAGACAGGGTGGTACGTCATCACAGACAGGGTGGCACGCCATACAGACAGGGTGGCACGTCAAGGGGGTGCCACGTCACCGGGGGGGGTGGCACGTCATCACAGACAGGGTGGCACGTCATCACAGACAGGGTGGCACGTCATCACAGACAGGGTGGTCACGTCATCACAGACAGGGTGGCACGTCATCACAGACATGGTGGTACGTCATCACAGACAGGGTGGTACGTCATCACAGACAGGGTAATACGTCATCACGGACAGGGTGGCACGTCATCACAGACAGGGTGGTACGTCATCACAGACAGGGTGGCACGTCATCACAGACAGGGTGGTACGTCATCACAGACAGGGTGGCACGTCATCACAGACAGGGTGGTGCGTCATCACAGACAGGGTGGTACGTCATCACAGACAGGGTGGCACGTCATCACAGACAGGGTGGTACGTCATCACAGACAGGGTGGCACGTCATCACAGACAGGGTGGTACGTCATCACAGACAGGGTGGCACGTCATCACAGACAGGGTGGTACGTCATCACAGACAGGGTGGCACGTCATCACAGACAGGGTGGTACGTCATCACAGACAGGGTGGCACGTCATCACAGACAGGGTGGTACGTCATCACAGACAGGGTGGCACGTCATCACAGACAGGGTGGCACGTCATCACAGACAGGGTGGTACGTCATCACAGACAGGGTGGTACGTCATCACAGACAGGGTGGCACGTCATCACAGACAGGGTGGCACGTCATCACAGACAGGGTGGCACGCCATCACAGACAGGGTGGTACGTCATCACAGACAGGGTGGCACGTCATCACAGACAGGGTGGCACGTCATCACAGACAGGGTGGCACGTCATCACAGACAGGGTGGCACGTCATCACAGACAGGGTGGTGCGTCATCACATACAGGGTGGCACGTATCACAGACAGGGTGGTACGTCATCACAGACAGGGTGGCACGTCATCACAGACAGGGTGGCACGTCATCACAGACAGGGTGGCACGTCATCACAGACAGGGTGGTACGTCATCACAGACAGGGTGGTACGTCATCACAGACAGGGTGGTACGTCATCACAGACAGGGTGGTACGTCATCACAGACAGGGTGGCACGTCATCACAGACAGGGTGGCACGTCATCACAGACAGGGTGGCACGTCATCACAGACAGGGTGGTACGTCATCACAGACAGGGTGGTACGTCATCACAGACAGGGTGGTACGTCATCACAGACAGGGTGGCACGTCATCACAGACAGGGTGGCACGTCATCACAGACAGGGTGGTACGTCATCACAGACAGGGTGGCACGTCATCACAGACAGGGTGGTACGTCATCACAGACAGGGTGGTACGTCATCACAGACAGGGTGACACGTCATCACAGACAGGGTGACACGTCATCACAGACAGGGTGGCACGTCATCACAGACAGGGTGGCACGTTATCACAGACAGGGTGGCACGTTATCACAGACAGGGTGACACGTCAATGGGAGTGGGGTGCCACCTCACCGGAGGCGACGTTCTCCCTACCCCACACACCCAGCTGTTCTCCCGAACCACACCCCCTTCATGAGCCCTACACCCACTCTTCCCAACCGCACCCTCTGCCCTACCACACACCCACTCTTCCCAACCGCACCCTCTGCCCTACCACACACCCACTCTTCCCAACCGCTCCCCCTGCCCTGATTCCACACCCAGGGGTGTCACTTTGTATGAGCTAAGAGGGGCAACTGGCGCCCCAATAATTAACTTGGGCCCCCAATCATAGATTCCCACAATCAGACCGAAGCCAAACCATTGAGCCTATGGAGGCGCCCTTCCAAAACGCTGGAGTGCTCCCCACCCCCGCTCAACGAGCTCTTATTTCAATGACAAAAATGTTATCAAAAGCATTAGTTGGCATCACAATCAACTTCACGAAGCGACACCGATGACCACACCTCCTCCCTCCGGCGGTGCCGCAGCCACTCACCCGCTGACAGAGATCTCGCTGCGCTTGGCGACGCGCGCGCGGATGAAGAGGTTCGGCTGCTGGTTCACCGCCTCCGAGGTGGTGTTAGTGCTGAAGCCGATGGCGATCAGGTCGTCGTCGTCGTCCAGCTGGCGCACGTCGAAGCGCAGCACCATGTCGCGTCGGCCGCTCTCCACCGGGTTGCCCAGGTAGCAGACGAGCGTCTCCGAGTCCAGCGTGGTGCACACCACGTTGTCCTGCGGTGCGGGCGGGGCACGTGTTGGGTTCACCTGTTGCCTGCAGGCCCCGCCGACCAGTCGGCACTGCAGTGGCACATCGAACAGCCGCCGATGGTTGAATGACAGGCAAAAGAAGCGCTTTGTATAGTCGCTGAATGCTGCACAATGGCGCGGTATTGCGTTCACACTCTCGCAATCTTTCTCGTACTTTCTCACTCTCTCATTCATTCACTTACTCTCAATCTTTTTTCCCCTTTAACTATACATACAAAGGACTATACCACGTACATACATACCTACACACATGCATATATACACCACATACATAGTGTGCATGTGTATAGGTATGTATGTACGTGATAGTATATCCAGGAAAGCAACCACCAGCCGTGCACAGGTACGGAGGAGTATGAGGGCCGACTAAAACTACAGCTCACTAGAATCTGGAAAACATCCAATACAACACCTGTGGCATGATACAAGAGAGCAGATAAAACAGCGCGGTCAGGCACACTCTTCACAGGGACTGTAAGCAGTGTATTTAGCTGGCGGGGAAAGTACACCTGATTTATGTCTGCTATAACATATAGCAGCATGCCTGCTACTATTTGCCCGGCCACCAGCTAAGCTCAGAGAATGCAATCGCAACGTTCAGTTCGATATACTATCGAGCCATTCCACTAGCATGATGGACTACTAATTATTCAGGGTCGAGTGAGAGGGAGATGCGTTATAACATGGACCGACTAATGCTAGCTACTGCGAATGATACCTGGACGCCGGCACCAGCGAACCATGCCGGCCTCTGTTTACCAGAGTGCCCATGCTGTCCGTGCAGGGGCACGATGGCACCGGGTCGTCTCTCATGCGACACTAGCTAACGCCAAAATATCCAGCAACACGTCCAACGACACAGCGGACTCACGAAGCCGCAGCTCGGCACGCCCCACGCGAAGCCTCGGTCGGAATCGTTTACCTGCGTCCATAGTGCAACGGGCAGACGGGGGGTAGTGGGGTGGCAGAGAGGTGGGGCGTTAGTAAGGTAAGAGGGCGGACGTCAGGGAAGGGTGGGGTGGGCGTTGTGGGCAGACAGGGAGGTGGGGCGTTAGTGGAAGGTAAGCAGAGAGGCGGCGCGTTAGTGAAGGGTAGGCAGAGAGGTAGGGCGTTAGTAAGAGGTAAGCAGAGAGGCGGAACGTCAGGGAAGGGTAAGCAGAGAGGTGGAACGCTGACGTTAGTGAAGGCAGACAGGGAGGTGGGGTGTTAGTGAAGGGTAAGCAGAGAGGCGGAGCGTTAGCGTTAGTGAGGGACGGAAAGAGAGGTGGGGCGTTGCGAAGGGTAAGCGGAGATGTGGAGCGGCAACATCAGTGAAGGGTAAGCAGAGGTGGAGCGTTAGCGTTTGTGAAGCGTGGACAGACGGGTAGGGTGTTAGCGATGGGTGAGCAGAGAGGTGGAACGTTAACGTCAGTGAAGGGTGGACGGAGAGGTAGGGTGCTAGTGAAGGGCAGATGACGATGTGGGGCGTTAGTGGTGTGTATGTAGAGAGGTGGGTCATTGGTGAAAACCAGACAGAGAGGTGGGGCGTTGTTGTGAAGGGTAGATAGATAAGTGCAGCTGTCAGCTTCCGCTTCGTTGCTTTAACGAAGATCTGCGTTCAAGATAGGTGTTATGAAGATGGATAAAAGACGGGTGATATGCAAATGAGTGTCACTGATCCCTTTCTTCAATATCCATTTTAATCATAACCGTTGGGATGATGAAGTAGCACTTGTCCGCTGAGAACGAAAGCTTTCTGCATTCAATGTAGTCCACTTTAATGAACACGACCCTACCTCCTGGTTCATGACAGCAACCAGCGCCCGTTCTCACAACTGCGAGTTGTCTGTGTTTGCCACCATCGCTGACGGTGCATTTAGCAATGTGTGTGATTGATTCGCTGACTGCATACATGACCCGAACACAACTACAACACACAGCACAGGTACCAAACATCAACTATGGCATACGGCACTGACGTTATGGTCACATGTGTCACGTAAGTGTCACCGACTGCTATCGAGATTAATAAACTACCGTCCATTTAGTTAGTTAATGGGGTTTGATGGTGCATGGAGCAAAATTACCGTGCATGAACCAATGGTATAAGCATGCAAGACTCCGGAGAGAGAGAGGGAGAGAGACTAGTTTTCAATTGCAGAAAATGCCAAAATCACCCGCCGAATGGAAGCGAACTTCTGGATCCCAGTAAGCTTTCCGAGGCAGTGTGCTTGGCTACATGTCTTTGACAGCGCCTCTTGCCGGTTGTGTCTCAATACCAGGCGTATGGTGACGTTGGAACGCAAAGTAAAGTGCACAATGCCGTCCAAGTGCTCCACAACCGCACTATAACCGTGCTACAACCAGCGGTTTCTGCGTTCTGCCAACACACAGATTCTGGCCGCAGTATTACTCGAGCCAAAGACGCTGATGTTGCATCCACTCAACATATTCATCCATCACCCACGGATATCGGAGGCTCCTAGACCTGCGCACTGCTGGTACTGCAGGTCTGTCGGGTCCATACTGCGGGTACTGGAGCTCCGCAATGCTGGCTACCGGGGCGTCATTGCTTGGTTGCCCGCATTCCAATTTTCCACCGGCTGTCAGCGGCACTAGCACGAAGGTGTACGTCAGCAGGGTGGACACGCTAGAGACGAGCGTGGCGCGGTGCACGTGGAAGAAGTCGTGGTCTCCGACCGTCGCCAGGTCGCGGGCCACGTGCAGTGTCGTGCAGCCACTGTGTCCGCGCAGAGGCAGCGCGAACACGTCCAGCTGCCGCCGCCACACGTCCAGAACCTCGCCAGCCCAGCAACCAGCCAGCCAGCAGGAGACGGAGCGGAGCTGGTGCTGACCGGCGCCTCGGCGTCTCAGCCGGTCGGGCAACCAACCAGCCAGCAGGAGACGGAGCGAAGCTGGTGCTGACCGGCGCCTCGGCGTCTCAGCCGGTCGGGCAGGTCTCCTGATCGGAGCTCAACGTCTCGGCCGGCCAGTCGGGCCGATCGAGACCGACCGGCGACCAGCGTCTCGGTCGGTCGGCTGGTCGGGCCGATCCGCTGCCGCCGAACCGGCCGCCTCAGCGGCGATGCACGGCGCACCAGCCGTCCGCACCGGCCGATATATCGAGCTCGCAACTTCAGGCGCTACTGGGCTCGTCCCCAGCCAGCTGGACGTCGATGGACGCATGACTGGTGCACACCAAACGCTGGGCCGCGATAGAATCGTCAATACCTTACTGCGCTCAAATGCAATAGGCATATGGAGCTGCCTGTAGGGTTTGCGAATAGCTCAACAAGCCATTGAGGAGCTTTGCAACAGTGGGTGGCGCTGCACCTTCATAGCTGTGGTGCATGCGATGCGCCCATAGAGAGCAGCTCCAAAACAGTGGTGAATAAAGTGTAGCGGGGCGCTCGTCACAGCCAGACACCATCGCGTGAGCCTATCAGTTCAGGTGGAGGAGCCGAGTCAATTAGGCTAACATGCCCGGCACATAGTCATGGTCATCAGTCACCCCACAATGAACACATAGAAAAGACAGGGTGACAAACAAATGCGCCAGCTAAATTATCGAGCCCGCATCGAACAAAATGTAAAAAAAGATACATTGTAGTTGTTTCTTGTATTGTATTGCAGTTTAGGGGCGCATCGACTGCATAGGTCATACAGCTTGTAGTTGTTTCTATCGAGGTTTACTACACAAACGGCGTGGTGTCG
>JAOTOM010005006.1:0-15000 GCA_034440615.1 Ashinkailepas kermadecensis
ATTAACCTCTGACCCTTCCCAGGTCAGTGACCTTTGATAACCTTGACATCAATTTTGTACGAGACGTTTACAAAAATACATGTAGGAAGGCACCATAGGTTTTGTGTTTGCGTCTGTCCATTCAGCTGCTATTCCGGAATAACATTAGGGCGGGGGTCTCGAGAGCCTGCACCGCCTGTCGAAGGTAAAGCCCGGGCTTTCATTCCAGCGGTTGTACACTGGGTAATTGTGGAGTAAAACTTGGTCTAGATATCGCATTTATCGCTTTCTTGTGGTACACGTTAGATTCATAACGCAGCATGTTTATATATTTAGTAAAAAATCAGGTACCCCAAGGTCCAGAGGAACAACAATAATTCCTGTGATGCTAAAATAAAAAGCAAGATTATGTTCTCCGAATGTGATGGGTGAAAACTGTCCTCCAAATCCCAGGTTACAAAGTGCAAATGCAACCCTGATCCAACGTCACTTTGTCTCGGAGCTGCTAGTTAAGACCATGGAGAATGTAAGTTAGGCCTTGTAATCGGTGTGTGTCGAATCTCGTCATATTTAAAAAGCGCCTTCTTGACATCATGCCGCTTCAAATGGAAAAATTGGTTTATATCCTGAGCATATCACGAACATAAAATTAAGTTACAGGCCATATCGGACGGGAAAAGGTGCATTTCGAAAGGAAAACAGGAAAAATGAATGCATGAAACAATCACAACACAAAACCGCAACAGTTTTATACACCATGAGATAGTAAAATGACAAGACAATGGAAACAAATGTATTTCCATGACAAAGTGATGTGCGTTTAAGGCTAATAAAAGAATATGATTGTTTTAAGGCCCTGTGTCTAATCCTTGCATGTGCTTCCTATCTGTGCAAAAGATAATTATGGTTCGTGATAAGAACAAGTTTTTTGCATTTATTGGTAAATTATCGTGACACATAAATTGATGAGGAAACTTCTCCCCCACATGGTGTGTCCCTCCCTTCACGTGATTCAAGTGATGCAGATGACTCACGCATGTGATACATACTAACCTGTTCCACGCGCCACATCCTTTTTTTTTCGCTGCGTTGCACCAGCTTAATTGCTAGTTCAGATAGGCAAGATAAGTACTTTCGAGTCTTCAGACACAGTTTTCAGTTCAAATGCGACCTACCGCGAACATACTGAGGTTCTGTTGTCGTCGCCTCTGGCGATACCGACCCCAAACTGACAGTGACATGCTGTCTTCTGTCCCCTAAACTACAACATCCTGAGACCTGCACCCGATAGTCCTTTTAAGGTGTGGGATTCCCCATGACGTAATTAAGTGTCGAGGCAAATCAAGCTGGATTGAAGGTCCCAAGCTAACTGACTATGTAATGCTAATCGGATCGGCCAGGAATGATATTGAGCTATAGTTTTGTTGACCACCGTATTAGATATGTCTCCGAACACCATCTATCCGGAAAATTTACATCGCTAGTTTTCTCAATTTCGGAGAGTTTGGGGAGGACGGGCGAAATCCGCTTACCTTATCACCGTGTGTTGTGAGCTATTCGGAGTCGCCCTCCATTGTGTGTGTTCAGATGTAAAAGTTCACAGTCTCATATAAAATAGCATGTTCCATCGGGTATAGCCCTCACCACGCGAGGGCTTTTTCCATCCAACCTGACAACAACTAGGCTATACGACCAGCGCAGTCGATGCGCCACTAAGCCCCTGACACCGACTTATGGCCACGAAAGTATTCCGCTAGGTGGATCCAAATTCGGATCCAGTGTGACAAAGTGGTATGCACTTGGCAACTGAAAGTTTTAGCAATGTAGCTGTGTCGGAATAACCCTATTACGGGAGGATTTCGATTGGCCGCGAAAAGTGCGAGGGCACTATGTGCCCCTCCCCACTGCACTAGATTTCGCAAACTAACCGGCCGATTTTCTCGTCGAAGACGGCAATCGATTTCTTGTGGCGTGATCTGCGTTTTTATCAAATGAAGCGTTGTAGGTTTTGACAGGCGAATAGAGAACCCCACAAAAACGCAAAAAATATGGGATTTTCCAGATCCTACTCTTGTATTTCACAGCCGATTTTGTTATACCCGACGCTATTCTTCAGCCAATGAAGCGGTTTTGTTGAGCTTCATTTAAAACACAACGACTTTCGAAAATTATTGACGAGTCCAAGGCACTTGGGGCATGATGACATATCTTGTCTTCCCTTACTTCCAATTTTCAGAAGCAAAGTTGTGATGGTACAGGTAATTCAGGACATTCAGGTTCACAGGTATGTGCAGGATAACAATAGCACACTTTGGCGATGGCAGAATCAGCAAATTGAAAAAGGGAAGAAATTTGTTAGAGATAATGGCGATTAAATATCCGTACCATCTTAAGTCCATGCCTGATTTGGAACCTTTTGGGATGGGCGCTGTATGACTTCTGCAGTTGATGCGCTACTAAATCCGAATAACAACGAACCTTTTGGGATGAACATTTTCTTCGTTAACATTGTCTTCAGAGGTAGTGTCGGGAACGTCGGGATGAGTTTATCCTCACAATCCGATACACACAGACTAAGCTAGCGAGTTCTTAAAATTGATAATTGAAGCAAAACTTTACTCCCAGGAATTTACCCTGGTACCGCACGTTGATAGTAAGATACATTGAAAACTGCTCGACTATGTTAAGTCTTCCACCCAAATCTTCAAGCAGCATTTACATGGCTGTCTGTCCCTAAATATGCACAGTTTGGCAAATGTACCCCACTCATGTTAGCAGTACTTGGAACCACACTTGACGGGAAATTATTTTCAACCCATGAGGAACTTAGATAAACGCCGTGGAACAATTATTGTCCACGCAACTCACGAGAAGTGCCCAATTGACGCATTTTAGTCAAATCAAGCCTGCTGTAAAAACATACCCGGAACCGCCCCGGACAAACAAAAATCTGAAGTTCCTAATGGTGTGCCAAGTATCTTCATGATGTTCATCAGTAGTTTAAAAATACAAATTTCAAGGATTATATTTATCTGCAGAACCAAACTCAGCCATTATATCCCCCCCCCCCACAGACATACCCATCCTGCATCTGTCCCTGATAAGCGTGTAAGTTCTAAGCTTTCAGATAATCTGCTCACTAGCCCCGTAAAAGGTGTTGCAAAGTTTCCCCGGTAATATCCGAGTCAATTGCAATCAGAATGAAGACAACCTAAGTCTTCCTAAAAAACATCACCCGGAATTGCTCTTGACTATAAAATATTATTTCGAATTTCTTGAGAGCTTGATCACATAATCGTTCATGTAGCTCTGTAGTTCTTCAATTGTCACTAGTTGCTTGAGTTCCTTTTCTTACCAACGCTGGGGGCGCGTCTGGTAAGCATACGAACTACATACTCTCAAGTCAATGACCTTTCAACATTAACTGCCAAGTTCGGTGAAGAACACTTTCGAAGATACAGACGAAAGAAACCAACATGTTGCGATGTGGCAAAAACAAAAATGTTGGGCATGCCTCGGAAATATAATTCTTTGGACCCCGGACCAAAGTAGAGAGTTAAGAAACTGGCTCCTTTTTTCGCAAAAAGATGTTAGGAAGAGTCACTACGTTTCGGGGTAGTTACTCCCAGCGTTCAGGAGCTACAGACAACAGCAGGCTCCACTTTGTACCTCCCTCGTAGTTGGGCTAAATTATTGAGAATCCATCTGATACCTGTCCGATATTGCCTCACGCGCATGCGTCATATACACCGTCAAGTTCGTTACACAAGACCTGCACCGAATGAAACCGTGCTGTTCTGAGCAGAGCACTGGTGACACCTGACGAAATAGATGCTCACAAACACATCGTTCAAGTTTTTTTTTTTTGCTGAACGGTGACAGGAGGGACACCGAACGGTAGTTCGACGCGATATTCTTGTCCACCTTTTCGCGTATAGGGACTATGTCAGCATCCTTCCAGCGCTATGGCAACACACCTTGTTAATGCAGAGGCATTGAACAGCTTACTGCGACCCCCGCAGGCGCCGTCACGTCTGTATCGTCCATCTCCCGGACCCCTGTAGGCGCCGTCACGTCTGTATCGTCCATCTCCCGGACCCCTGTAGGCGCCGTCACGTCTGTATCGTTCATCTCCCGGACCCTTGTAGGCGCCGTCACGTCTGTATCGCTCATCTCCCGGACCAGGCGCCGTCACGTCTGTATCGTCCATCTCCCGGACCCCTGTAGGCGCCGTACGTCTGTATCGTCCATCTCCCGGACCCCTGTAGGCGCGTCACGTCTGTATCGTCCATCTCCCGGACCCCTGTAGGCGCCGTCACGTCTGTATCGTTCATCTCCCGGACCCCTGTAGGCGCCGTCACGTCTGTATCGTCCATCTCCCGGACCCCTGTAGGCGCCGTCACGTCTGTATCGTCCATCTCTCGGACCCCTGTAGGTGCCGTGACGTCTGTATCGCCATCTGTCTCCCGGATTCCCGTATGCTCTGTCATGTCCGTATCGTCATCTGTCTCTCGAACCCCTGTATCTCCGTCTATCTCCCGACCCCTGTATGTTCCGTCATGTCTGTATCGCTGTTTGTCTCCCGGACCCCTGTACGCTCCGTCACGTCTGTCTCCCGGACCCCTGTAGGCGCAGTCTGTCTTCCGGACCCTGTAGGCGCAGTCTGTCTCCCGGATCCTGTATACTATATTGCGTATGTATCTCCGTCCATCTCCCGGACCCATGTAGGCGCCATCACGTCTGTATCGTCGTCTATCTTCCGGACCCCTGTAGATGCAGTCTGTCTCCCGGACCCTGTATACTCTGTTGCGTATGTATCTCCGTCCATCTCCCGGACCCATGTAGGCGCCATCACGTCTATATCGTCGTCAATCTCCCAGACCCCTGTAGGCGCAGTCTGTCTCCCGGACCCTGTATACTCTGTTGCGTATGTATCTCCGTCCATCTCCCGGACCCATGTAGGCGCCGTCATGTCTGTATCGCCGTCTGTTTCTTGGACCCTTGTGTGCTCTGTGAGGTCTGTATCGCCGTCTGTCTCCCGGACCCTGTAGGCGCCGTCTGTCTCCCGGACTCTGTATACTCTATCACGTTTATCGCCGTCTGTCTCTCGGACCTCTATGCTCCGTCACGTCTTTCGCCGTCTGTTTCCCGGACGTCTATGCTCCGTCACGTCTGTCTTCCGGACCTCCATGCTCCGTCACGTCTATCGCCGTCTGTCTCCCGGACCTCTATGCTCCGTCACGTCTGTATTGCCGTCTGTCTCCCGGACCTCTATGCTCCGTCACGTCTGTATCGCCGTCTGTCTCCCGGACCCTGCATACTATGTCACGTCTGTATCGTCGTCTGTCTCCCGGACCCCTTGGACGCTCCGTTAATGTCTGTATGGCCGTCCATATCTCGGACCCCTGTAGGCACCGTCACGTCTGGTCTGTATCACCGTCTGTCTCCGGGATCTCTATGCTCCGTCACGTCTGTCTCCCGGACCCTGCATACTATGTCACGTCTGTATCGCCGTCTGTCTCCCGGACCTCTATGCTCCGTCACGTCTGTATCGCCGTCTGTCTCCCGGCAGCCGGCAGCTTGCAGTGTTCCGTGTGCCTGACGCGCTTCACCTGCCAGTACAACCATCAGCGGCACATGCGCACGCACACGGGCGAGAAGCCGTTCTCGTGTCGCCTGTGTCGGCGCGCCTTCTCCGACCAGGGCAACCTCAAGAAGCACATGCAGAGTCACTCGGGTGAGTCTCCGTGTCGATTGTCGCTGCCACGCCAAGTCGCTCCTGGCTGTCAGCCGGCACCCCTATTGTTCTCCACAGAGTGATTGTCACTCATTGGTGCCGTTAGCAGGAGCTTGAAAAGAAATTCATTGATGAGAACCTAATTTTGGCTACGAGTTATGCTTTTCAGCCGGCAGCTAGAACACCAATTGTATATGAGAAGTAAAAAGTAAACTGCACTTGGGAAGGGAGTGAATTTGCACATGCTTCCTTCACTGCACTTTTGACCATGAATGTCCATCGTTAGTAAAATGTGTGTCCCTCAGTTCATCGACTTCCTGTCAGTGCCTTTGTAGTCGACGCGCCCCTAAACACCAATCCACCACCACCTGTCAGTGTCTGATTGTTAGTCAGTACGGCGAGCTTCTGATGTCCGTGTGTCCGCAGGTGGTGCCGAGGAGCGGTGTCCCGTGTGTGCTGGCTGACGTTCCCGTGTGTCCGCAGGTGGTGCCGAGGAGCGGTGTCCCGTGTGTGCTGGCTGACGTTCCCGTGTGTCCGCAGGTGGTGCCGAGGAGCGGTGTCCCGTGTGTGCTGGCTGACGTTCCCGTGTGTCCGCAGGTGGTGCCGAGGAGCGGTGTCCCGTGTGTGCTGGCTGACGTTCCCGTGTGTCCGCAGGTGGTGCCGAGGAGCGGTGTCCCGTGTGTCCCGAGTCGCGACTGTATCGGTCGGCGGCGACGCTGGCGCAGCATCTACGCGAGTGCCACAACGTGCCGCGGCCGGCGCAACGGCACTCGTGTTCCGCGTGCCAGAAGCACTTCTCGCGCCGGTCCGACCTGCGCCGACACCAGCGCATCCACTCAGGTCGGCCGCACGCACACTTGTCACTGTAGTCTACCATGTACACTGTAAACTATATGCTGTTTGAGGTGTCTGCAAAGGAAATATCTCCATTTTCTTTCATGTTGGTGTGAATTGATTGTTTTCCTATTCTCGTTCGAAGTCGGCACTTAAATTCTGATTCTGTTCCTGGTTATGGAAGTTTTTCAAGGGCACCGATTTCGCTTTTGCTTCACTAAATCAGACATAATCGAGTCGGCCACAATTCTGAAGCAGGTGGTAGCTGAGTGTTTTGCCTGTGTTGTACCGTGCGCCAGCTGCGGCGTCTGACGTGCGCTCGTGTCGTGACAGAGGAGAAGGAGTTCGGCTGCCGGTACTGTTCAGTGACCAGCCGGCGTGTCGACACCCTGGTGCGGCACATGGCTGCCTCGCACGGCCTCAGTCGGGACGAAGCTCGCGCGCAGATCCGCCGACCGAGTGAGATGACTGACGAGGCAGCGTCATCTGTTCATCCCACACGACCTGTCGAACTGGCCGCACCGCCTGCAGAATTGACTAAGTCACTTGCGGAGCTGCCGCAGCCACCTGCTGAACTGCCTCCCGAACTGCCGACACCGCATACCGGCCTGCCGACACCGCATACCGGCCTGCCGACACCGCATACCGGCCTGCCGACACCGCATACCGGCCTGCCGACACCGCATACCGGCCTGCCGACACCGCATACCGGCCTGCCGACACCGCATACCGGCCTGCCGACACCGCATACCGGCCTACCGACACCGCATACCGGCCTACCGACACCACATACCGGCCTACCGACACCACATACCGGCCTACCGACACCGCATACCGGCCTGCCGACACCGCCTACCGGCCTGCCGACACCGCATAGGCCTGCCGACACCGCATACCGGCCTACCGACACCGCATACCGGCCTACCGACACCGCATACCGGCCTACCGACACCGCCTACCGGCCTGCCGACACCGCCTACCGGCCTGCCGACACCGCCTACCGGCCTGCCGGAGCCGTCCAGCCAGCTGCCAGCTGCCGGCCGGCCAGAGCCGTCGGCCCTGCCCGTGGTACCGTCCGAAGGGACCGCGTTCCGGCCAGTGGGTCGGTTAGTGGCGGAGCCTGCCATCGAGCAGCCGGAGCCGGAGCCTGAGCGGGAGCGGCGGTCGCGGCCGCACAGTCACCGGCAGCGCGGCCGTCGCGACTCTGTGCTGAAGTTCTGCCAGCCGACGGGCGGCGACGAGCCGCGGCTGGCCGAGTTACAGCCGGTCCGACTGGACGACGGTCAGCCGCCGTCTGCCGCCCAGCTCATCCACCGCCACCCGGCCTTCGAGAGGTGCTGGGCGCCAGAGTCAATCGGTCTGCACCGGCCGTCCGACCACCGCCTGCCTGACCATCCGACCGACAGTCACGTACCGGGACATTACCCGCCGCTGATGTACCCAGCGCCTGTGCTGTCGGCGTCGGGTCGGGAGCCGCGGCTGGCCTCCGCCGGCCTGGCCGTGCCGCCGCTACTGCAGCCGCTGCGTCATGTGGTGGCAGGCTCGCCGGCCGGCGCCACACAGCTGACCAGCTCGCAGAACTACCTGCGCCAGCTGATCGGCGACGCCGCCTTCGACGGCCTCTCCACCATGTTCGACAACATGCGCAACAACGTAGTGGCCTGTATGTCGGCGCAGCATCGCGCCTCTGGTCAGTGTAGCTCGCCACCGGCGCCACCGTGACAGGCTGGAGGTGACCATGGGTGGTCGGTCAATCGTTCATATGATCAATGGTACTATTGACCAGAGATTGGTAGTCTTTTCTTCCTGACTGGTACTTTTCGGAACAGACTGGTGGGTCTTAGTTGGTGTTGCTAGAACTTAGGCGGTGAAGGTCTAGAAAGCACGAAGTACAAGGCGAAACACGAAGCGCCGTAGTTGGGCCAATGTGTTATGTACCTGACCGGGGAAGGAACGGAAGACGGGTTGGAAGGTTGTACAATGTTTGTACAGGCATTTTTGCACGGCGCGTTTGACGCGCAGAATTGGCTGAAATAAGAATTTTGCGAGGATTACCAACGGATCGATACTGCCATGTGCTGATTTTTTAGCAGGATGCTGATGTTTTTAGCATGCGTAATATTTCTACACAGTTATTTTTATGCATCTACATGTGCTTTTTAGCTTGAGCAGCTTAAGTAGGGCTCTTATCCAAAAGGACATAGGCCGTGCAGGCTGAGAGCTTCCAAGACCAAGTCATGGATGTTCATGTTCTTGTTCTGTGGTATTTCTTGTTTGATTCGAGTGCAATTAACCCTGTCTGCGTCTCCCTTTTGAGTAGGTCGATGCTGCTGCTTGGAGGCTGTGATACATACGGGCGGTTTTCGACGACGTGTTTGTATTGTGGGTCTAACCTTACAGATGGCCTTGGGTGTAACCCTGGTGTGCCGATTTGTGCGTGGTATTCAGCCTTTGTTAGGGCGTTCGATCAGAGAGTGTGGCGGCCGTCTCCCCGTCCGAAGGCCTAGTCGCCAAGCGCAAGAGAACGTAGTCGAGACGTACTCTTTGTCAAAGTCAGGGCCTGGCCTTGTGTGGACCTAGTCCAGTGTTAACCCGACCCAAGCCTCTAGCTGGCCCAGGGGGAAACTGGCGCCAATGGCGTCTGATGGGAGATTCGACTTATCCGTTATAACTGAATACAGAACACCAACTTTTGCCTGTGTGTGGATAGTTACAGATTACGAACACCGTTCGTGCACCATTCCTCAAGATGCGCCCCTAAACCCCGATAACAACAACAACCATGCTTCAAGAGGACCTATGCCTACTCCATTGTGTTGGGCAGCATGGTTTTCACCAGTGAAGTAGAAACACATGCACGAGAAAAGCTGATTTATTATGCAATAGATGGCTCTGAAGAGCGGTTACACCACGCCATCCGGGCGCCAAACATGCCAACTGACAACAAATAAGACCATTACTGCATCACGACCTATTGGCTACGTGACTGCCTATTAAAAAATACGCTCCCTGCTCGGGCATAATGCATCACATCTGGCAAATATTCGCATGGTAGTAAAACCCATTCGGAATCACGAAGTGAAGAGTTGAGGCTGTATCCATAACAGAAGTGGGATCACGAAAAATATCAGAGACGAGGACGACCGGAAGTTTCACCCTACCAAAGGCCTCCGAATCCGCATAGCGGAATTGACGAACCCTCTCATATCCCACGAGCCGTATTCATGCGCTGCGGATGCGTTAAGCTCGCTCGCCAGCCGAGCCAAGTATTTTACAGCCACAGCGGCGCTTACGTTGCGGAGACCGCAGCGGACTTGCGTTTACGTTTATCGGTGGCGTCACCAGGCGCGCTGCCGGCGTCGCCGGGCGGGTTGTAGTTGAAGGGCGGGATGACTGCGGTGGCGTTGGGCCGCGCCTCGGTGGGCGACTGTGCCGGCGACAGCAGCCGCCGCCAGCCCTGCGGCGTGAACACGAGGCGCGCGTCGGCCGAGAGCGGGCCGCGCCGGCTCGGCTCGGCCGGCCGGTTGGCGTTGGCGTCGCTCGTCTGGCCGGGGGCTGCCTTCAACCAAATCCGGCTGTCGCGGCTGGTCGACTGCTGCTGCTGCTGCTGTTTCTGCTGCTGCTGCTGCTTGGCACGACTTTGCTCGATGCGACGCCAGAGCGCCGCCATTTTGCCGGTGGCGACCTCTTCGGGGCGACCGACAGGCGAGCCGCCAGAGCTGGCACTGGAGTTGCTGGCGCTCCGCTGGCCGGCGCGCGGCGCCACTCGCGCACTGATGCTCGAGTTGCTGGCGCTCTGGCAGAGTGTTCGGCCGCGCCGCGGAGATGGCGGCCGCGGGCGGCGCGCGCTCGGCGACTGACTGGAGCAGCGAGCGCGCAGTGACAGCGTGCTCTCGTAGCTGGGAGACTTAGGGATGCGCGAGCGGACGGCCGTCAGTGGCTGGCCGCTGTGTGACTTCGGTGGAGGCCGGCCCGGCTGTACCGGCACGGTGCGCGCCGTCTGACCACCGGGACGGGTCGCTGCCGGCGCGGCTCGCACGTGCTCCGCTTCAGCCTCGGCCTCGGCGGCCGTCTGAGTCTGCGTCGGCTCGTCCAGAGTGAACGTGCCCTGCTTGACCAGCGGTGGTGGTGGTGGCGGCGGCGGGTCGGGACTCTTCGGTTGAGCGACCGAGCAGCCGGCGGCAGCAGCGGCGGCGGCGGCGGCAGCGGCGGCGGCGGCTGGTCTCGGCGCCGCCGTGATCGGACGGGACGGCCGGACAGCGTCCACCCAAGCCGGCCGATGCAGCCGCAGCGATTGTACCGCCACCGGCACGGAGACGGGTCGGCGCGCCGCCGGCCGGCCCGTCGTCGCGGCCGCGGCCGGCCCACGCGTCGCAGCCGCCGCCGTCGGCGTCGAAGCCGGTCGCGGCAGCTCTCGACTCACCACGCCGGCCTTGCCGGCAGAGCCGAACCGCCTGAGGCCAAGCTGCGGGCTGGAGGTGGCGCTGCTGGCCGGACTGGGTGTGGCCGAGCGGGAGCCGCGCGACACGGCGCCCGCTGCCGAGCCGCTCAGCACCTTGCGCAACTGTGTCGTTTTGGTGCCGCGCACCGGGCATGCGGCCGTCGCGCTGGCCGAGCTGGAGCGAGCGATAGCCGGCGGCATCCTGGCCGCAGGCGGTTTGCGCGCCGGCGGTTGTCTGGCGGGCGCCGGTGGGTCACGTCGGACCGCGTCGGAGCGGCGAGGCGCAGAGTACAGCGGCTTCCTCTTGCCTCGTACTCCGCGCGGCTCAGACTCCTCTTCGGCCGGCTCCCGACGCGTCTCCTCGTTCGGCTTGACGATGCGCGGCCGGAGCGGTACCGGCGTGTCGTGCTGCTTTACCTGCGACTCTGACTCGTCCTCGGCAGTCGGTGGCCGTGGCGGCGGCGGCGGCGGCCACCCGGGCCAGCGGCGGCGGCGGCGCCACCCGGGCCAGCGGCGGCGGCGGTGCCACCCGGGCCAGCGGCGGCGGCACGGCCGGGAAGTTGGGCAGTGGCAGGTTGGTGTGGTCGGCACCAGGCATCGACGCTCTGCCGGCCGTGCGAAGGCATACGATGGCCTTCTGCGCTTCCTGCGCGAGTTGCCGCAGGTCCAGCCGGCCGGCCGTGGGCGCCAGCTGACGCGGCGTGTGCAGCGCCCCGTGCGCCAGCTGACGCAGCTCGGTGTTGGTGCGCGGCGCCAGCTCTTCAACGGTGGGCCGCTGGAGGCCGTCGGAGCCCGTCTCCACCGTCTGCGTGCAGTACCGCTCGGGGTCCTGCTGTCGGCGCTGTCGGCACGTGCGCCGCGCCGACGCCGACGCTGTCGACGCGCGGAGGGTTTCGTCCGTGTCGGTGAAGGCCGACTCGGCACCTGGCGTCAGCGTGGTCTCTCCGGCGCTGCTGGTGTCGTCCGAGGCGGCGCCGGGCCGCGTGAAGGTGCGGTACCGGCGCGGACTGGCACGACGGCGGTCGCGCGCCGTCCGCCGGCCGGTCACCGGCGACGGTTCCGCCCAGCACGGGTGCAACGACAGCTCGGGAGGGTCGAGTGGCAGCTCCTCCTGGCCGGCCATCTCGGTGTCGCTGCCCACAGTCTCTGAGCCCGGCCCGGCCACCGTCGAGTCGTACTGCTCGGTTGCGTCAGCCACCTCGTGGAAGAGCGACGGTGGCTCCAGCAGCACCAGGTTCTCAGCGCCGCTCGTCCGAGACTCCATTACCTCGGAGCGCAGACTGTCCACGCTCAGCATGCTGTTCTCCATGTCGAGCTCCTCCATGTAGGAAGGAGGCTTCACCTGATCCAGGAGCGAGTGACAGCTGCTGATGCTGCTCAGGCCCTCGGCGGACTCCTGCATGCTGTGCGGCGCCAGTGCCCGCCGCATCATCTCGGGCACAAAGCGGTTGTTGACGGAAGGTCGCCGCTGGCCGCCCAGCAGCGGCGACCGGCCGTTGCTGAGCGAGCCGCTCGACAGGAAGCCGTTGATGGAGGCGCCGCTGTCCACCATGGACGGCGGTCCGACGCCCTCCAGCAGCTCCAGACTGGACGTCAGGTCACTGCTCTGAGCCATGACGGCGCGCGACATGTCCAGCGCGGCCGCCACCGCCGAAGCGTCGCGTGCCACCACCTGTGACGTGGTCATGCAGTCTGGCGGCGGCGGAGATGGCTCGGCTCGGGGCGGTGCCAGCGCCGCCACCGCCGCCACCGCCGCCGCCGCCGTCCCGTTACCACGCCCCGACACCAGAGACAGAGACAGAGACGGCGGCGGCGGAGGCGCAACCGGCACAGGTCTCGGTGGCGACTCGGCCGCCGACTTGTCCGCCGACTCTCGCGGCGACTCAGCCATCGACTCGCTAGGCGACTGGGCCGACGACTTGCCTCGCTCGGCTGGCGACTTGTCTCGCTCGGCCGGCGAGCTGCGCCTGGGTCGGTCGCGGCGCGGCCGCCGCACGCGTCGCCGGCCCAGACAGCTGGCCTCGGAGCGACTCTTGGGAAGTGCCGCGCAGATGCACCGCTCCAGCATGGCTCGGTCCTCGTCCTCGTCGCTGGCCGGCTCGTCCGAGCTGGCCGAGTCCGAGCCGACACAGGACAGCGGCCGGTCGGCCGACGCACACATCCGCAGTTGCCAGCCGTGTCTGGCGGACGCCTGAGCCGACCCCGCACCTGTCGACAAGGACGCCGGGCCCTGGTACAACATACATACGTGCCGACAGAACACCGCGCGCAACACACAGACGGCACACCGGCCACAGCCACATACACGGGGAAATAACACACCTGAAGAATGGAGGCGGGCGCTACGTGCCGTGTCTGATGAGCGCACACTTGTGTGGTGACCGGTGGAGGTGAAGGACCATACCTGTGAGATGGTCGGTCGATGTGGGAAATCATATCTAAGAGATGATCAGTGGATGCGGGAAGCACACCTGTGGGATGGCAGCTAGAGGCAGGAATCACAACCTTGGGATAGCCGGTGGAGGCGGGAGACCACACATGTGGGGTGGTTTGTGAGGCTGGAGCCACACCTGTGGGGTGGCCGGTAGGATCGGGACCACCCATGTGGGGTGGACGGTGGGGTGTGGACAACACCTGTAGTGTGGACGGTAGGGTGTGGACAACACCTGTAGGGTGGACGGTGGGGTGTGGACTACACCTGTATGGTGGACGGTGGGGTGGGGACCACACCTGTAGGGTGGACGGTGGGGTGGGGACCACACCTGTGAGGTGGCCGGTGGAGGCGGGAGCTGCAGAGGAGCCTGGCTTCCATTCTGCCGGCAGTGTAGCGGTGCTGGCTCTGTGCGGGGATGTCTGGACGTGATCCATGTCTTGCACCACCATTTCTCCTCCCTCGTCACCCGATTGGCGGTCGGAGCGTCTGCAAGGAGACACCGTCAGCCACATCACCGCTGCCGCTCTGTAGCATCTTACGCGATTTCGGTTTGGAAACGCATTATACCTTTAGGGATAATACCAAGGAGCGCATATTGTTTTCCCATGAACGTTGCCTCCACAGTTTGAACACCCTTTACACCACTGATGACACCTAATGCACGTAGCCCTCTTCTGAACTATCAACGTTTTCCCATGACCAGCATCGAATGTCGATAATTGTGGCAAGCATCTGTCCTAGCAGTTCCAGTATAAGCATGCTTCTTTGCCAGTCCATTATGTCTGGGAAACCTACCAAATGACAAGGTATTCACTTGCTTGGCAAAGTAACGTAAAGAGGGGATGGGTATTGAGGTCAAATATTAAACGTGTACCGATAGGAATGGACACCAATGCATACATTTATGTCCACATTCAATGACCCTGCAGGACATTGACGCCAGACGTGTCTGTCGTTGGATCTGTAGTCTGTCGGGTCACGTATCCGTAACCAGTCTGAAGCTTGATGACCATACGAGCGACGTGAAAAGCTCAACAAGGGCCTGCCAGATAGCGAAACGGTGAAATGCTGAACCTGTAAGCTGTCTGTGGCAGGACGCCGTTTCGAGCCCCGTAAGGCGCTGGTGGTCGTGGCGCTGGTATGACAAACAGCCGGGAAGGGTCTCGACTTCCCGGCCGTGGCGCTGCATTGTCGGCAAGCTAAGCTCTCGCTTAAAGCTGTGCCATTAAACTGGACTCCCAGACTGGGTGGTGGGTTCTTGGTCGATGTAAAGGAACAAAACGGGCTCTTTTTCCGTAAAGTAAGCATTCAAATTAAACTTGACTTAAAACAGCTACACTGCTCCGAATGGAAGTCTGCTGCAGCAAGAGACAAAAGGCAACCTTGTCAAGCAACTTTGCACCATATCTCACAAAGACAAAGACAAAGACGTATATTCGGGCCATCCACAATCAACTCGTGGATATTACAGCCCATTGTCGAGTTTTGTCACATATTTAATCAGTGGCGCTCAGGTGGCTGTCACAGCCAGGGACCCACAACGGACTAGGTCCCGGCGACCGGCACATAATGGCG
>JAOTOM010005006.1:20000-212500 GCA_034440615.1 Ashinkailepas kermadecensis
CCCAACTGGATTTACTGACCGGCGAGGCCGTTTTCATGTCAACAGGACACGTCGATCACGCATTGGGTACCAAATTTAGAGCACAGCGCTGCTAAATGAGATAAATGTTCAAAAGTCGGCGGGACGGAGCGTGTCGGTGGGGCAGGTCGGCATTCCGGGGAGACTCCAGCGATAACTGCCAGACTGCGTGTTCGATGGCAGTTTCCACAGTACCGTCAGCCAAAACCGTGCCGGGACGGATGGCCATAGCAGAGACTCATGGCCACCACCGCGGTGAAACCAGGCTATGCCGGCCAGCGACTGGCTAAGCTGTGCACATGCAAATCGGCTTCTGGGATTGAGGCTTTCTAGAAGGCTGGCTGAAGAGGGAAGATGCGACACGAGCAAAATATTTCAGGTTCGGTACGACGGAAATTATTTCATAGATGCAAAGTTAGTTAGTTGGTGGACAAAGTTACTTCGAAGAGCGCCAACAAATCACACTTTCTGTTCCTCGAAAACAACGATAAAAGCTTTGATCAGAACCTACTTCCCTTGATGAGTCTAGGAAACCCCAGCTGTCTAGAGCCTAGGAAGCCCCAGCTGTCTAGAGCCTAGGGAGCCCCAGCTGTCCGAAGCTGGGGAAGCCCTGCTCGCCTGTCACCTACGGGGCCGTGAGCCGCTTCTGTCCACATCGTCGGTCCACTCGGATCGATCGGACGGGCCACAGAGAGCGGCACACACAGCGGCCGTACCTTGACTGTATCCTGGTGAATCATGTGGTCGGCGTCCGGTGGCGACGGCGGCACGTCTCTCGAGACGCCAGAAAGGTGCAACGGCAGCTGACCGGACGGCTGACTCGGCGACTGACCCGGCGACTGACCCGCCTCTGCCGACAGCTGACCCGGCGGCTGGCCCGGCGGCTGACCAGGCAGCTGACTCGGCGACTGACCCGGCAGCTGACCAGGCAGCTGGCCCGACGGCTGACCCGGCGGCTGACCCGCCTCTGCCGACAGCTGACCCGGCGGCTGACCCGGCAGCTGACCCAGCGGCTGACTCGCCTCTGCCGACAGCTGACCCGGCGGCTGGCCCGGCGGCTGACCAGGCAGCTGACCCGGCGACTGACCCGGCGGCTGACCCGGCGACTGACCCGGCAGCTGACCAGGCAGCTGGCTCGACGGCTGACCCGGCGGCTGACCCGCCTCTGCCGACAGCTGACCCGGCGGCTGACCCGGCAGCTGACCCAGCGGCTGACCCGCCTCTGCCGACAGCTGAGCCGGCGGCCAGCAGCTGGCGGCACCCTGCCGACGTGGGCACACCGCGCGGGATCAATGGCGGCGTGACGGCAAGCGCGGCAGTTCTGGCGCGCCGTCACTGCCGCGCCATCGATCGCCACCGCCGGCCGCCGGCAGCCCGGAACCGGCACACCCGAGTTTCCACGCGAATCTCGGAGGCCACGCGCCAACGACGCCGTGGGCCGCAGCCGTCGGCCTACCACGGACGCGATGGCCGGGGTCCGGCTGGCTCCGGGCAACAACGCCGCGAGCTCGGCACCAGCTGAGCCGGGCTGCCGAGGCGAGCGCTCGGCCCTCATCGGCGCGCCAGACTGCCGCGACAAAGGGGCCCTAGCTGGGAGCACCACATCAGATCGATAAGAGCGACATGGGCGTAGCGAGGGGAGTACGTGGGGCGCAGTGGTGGCAGTGGAAGGTGACGACAGCGCGCCGCCAGCGGTCGGCACACTGTCGCTAGTGTGGCCTGTTTCGTGGCGGGTGGGATGGCGGGAGTGCCTGCCACGCCTGTCCTGCTGCCGCAGCGCTCACGCCATTGTGACGCCGCCTCTCATGCCGACGGCGTCTGTGAAGGATTACAGCGGCACATGGGCGTGACTTGGCCACCGCTGGCCCGATCTCACGTGCTAGTGACGCGCCGGCGGTTCCCACGCAACGGAGCGGTGGCCCGGAGCACGGCTTCCTGCCGTCCGGCACGGCGCGACCGCAAGCGATGTGGATCCGCCACTCGCACGTCGCACATTCACTCCGTCAGCACGTGTGACTGAGACCATCGCACCACGATGTGGATCCGCCACTCGCACGTCGCACATGCACTCCGTCAGCACGTGTGACTGAGACCAT
Source organism: Ashinkailepas kermadecensis (assembly GCA_034440615.1). NCBI lineage: Eukaryota > Metazoa > Arthropoda > Thecostraca > Neolepadidae > Ashinkailepas > Ashinkailepas kermadecensis. The sequence continues at coordinate 22,115 of JAOTOM010005006.1, forward strand.
CGCACCACGATGTGGATCCGCCACTCGCACGTCGCACATGCACTCCGTCAGCACGTGTGACTGAGACCATCGCACCACGCATCCGTCCCGCTACTGCTGCAATTATGCATTCCTTTATTTTGGGGCACATGGCCCAGCGAACTATCAGGTGAACAGTGGCATACCGAAGGGGGCATTGGGGAGCTGCTGCCCCCCCCCAGCACCACTCCGGGAGTTTGTGGGGCCCCAAGAATCGCGCCGGGGTTGTGAAAAACTGCGCCAGCTCCCTAAAAATCCTGCTGGGGCTCCCAAAAATCGCACAGGGGCATATCAAAATCACATTGGAGACTCCAAAAAGTCACACATGGGCTCCTGAAATGACGCTATGGCTCTCAAAATCGCGTCAATGCCCCTTAAAATCACATTGGGGGCCCCAAAAAGAGTTCCGGGATCCCTAAAAATGACGCTGTGGGAGGGGCTCGAAAAAGTGGAACCGGGGTCCCTGAACTACTGCCGGTACCGTTGGGCCCCAAAAAGTCGCGTCGGGGGCCCGAAAATCACTCTGGGGCTTCAAAAGGTCGGATCGGGGACCCTGGAAATCATGCTGGGGGCCCAAGAAGTCCCGCCGGTGCCCCTGCAAATGACGCTTGGGACTCCAAAGACGGACTGGGCCCATGAAAATCACGCTGGAACCAAAAGCTCGGGGTAGGGCCCCTGAAATCGCGCTGGGGCCCCCCAAAAGTCAGATCGGGGCCCTGGAAATTACGCTGGGGGCCCAAAAAAGTAGTGCCGATGTCCTTGAAAGTCACGATAGGGGCCCCTGAAAATCACGCTGTGGCCCAATATATACGGCTGGGGCCCATGAAAATCGCGCTTGGGCTTCCAAAACGTCGAACCGGGATCCCTGAAAAACACGCTGTGGGCCTAAAACGTTTGCGCTTGGGCCCTTGAAAATTATGCCGAGGCCAAAGAAGTCGTGCTAGGATTCTTGAAAATCACGACGGGAACCCCGAAAGGTCGGGCTGGGGCACCTGAAAATCACGCTGAACCTGGGAGTACTGCAAGGAGGCATGCATTCTTTCGCGAAGAAATTTTCGATTTTGAAGCCGACAGGGCCGCACGACGTCTGACCAGATCACGGCCACCAGCCTTTCCCTGGCATGCTTTGCAGGAACAGCCGAACAGCCGGAGCCGACTGGCGCGCACCTGTGCAGACAAACAAAACAGGGGAGACAGGAGAGGAAAGGCCGGCCGACACTGAAGTCAGCGACCTCCAGAGCGTGGAAGATTCCAGATCGCCACCAGCTCCAGAAAAACAACAACGTCACGGAGGCCCCAGGCGGCATCCAAAAGGCATGGCCGCCGGAAAATTCCAAATTAAAATGGCGCACTGCCGACCAATCGACACTCGAACCTTTTGCTCGGAGCCGAGAGACTAGTGGAAACTCTATGGGGCGAAAAGAGTATTGTAACAAAAGCTAATTTTGTAATTGTAACAAAAACTGAAGAATCATGAGGAGAATGACTCAGAGGACAGAGGACAAAAGGACCGAGACTCGGACAGAGAGACTGAGAGAGCAGCGCAGGAGCAGGAAAGAGAAGAGTGCCTATAGTTCGGGTGTCCTGGGAGATAGAGATCCTTGATAATTTGAAAACCTGACAGACCTCTAGGATGTTGAGGATGTCAGCAGAAGAAGAGGCCCTGGGAGATGGTGAATTTGGTGAATTGGAGCGACCCCTGAGAGCTGGAGTTTTCCGAGAGTTAGAGGACCAGCTGAAAAGAGGAGTGGTTCCTAGGAGAGCTGGAATACACTCCTTGAAACTGGAGGACTCTTGATAAAAATTGAAGGTCCCTCGAAGTTGGAGATGCCTTTTCAAGCCGGGGTACCCCTTGAAGTTGGTGGGGCCTCATGAAGCTGGGGTGCTTCTTAAACTCGGGTGGCCACATTTGGCTGCATGGGACTGCTTGTAATTCGCTCGCACTTGCAGACGTTGAAGGGCTCCTGAAAGATTAAGTACCGCTGGAGCTCGAGGAGCCCTGGGAGTTGCAGAACATTGCGAATTTGGAAAATTCCATGGTCTTCTAGGAAAATGAATGGGACCACTTAGTGGCCTAGAAGAGCCTCTTCTGACAGCGCCAAGGACCTATTATTGATCCACACGAATGGGTATCATTTTGGTATGCATTTGAAAGGACGCATGCCCCTCCGACCCTCAATGCAAAATCGTCCTCTTAATGCTAATTTATGCCCATCCATAGTTGAGTAAGGAGGCTCGAGAGCTGAATCTGCAATCAATATCTCTTCTCTGGGGTAGTGCAAATAAGATTTTCCCACATACCGCTACTATGCCAAAATATATCCTGTCTGCTCTGTCTGTAGCATCGCAGTCAAAGTCCAACAACGTCTCTGATCCCCAACGACTTACACGTCAAATAGTGGCCTTGTGCTGTTCTAAGGCCCAATAGAGGCTTAAGAACAGCACAGTCCCTCCCCCGCCCTATACAGGCCCAATCACTGGGTTGGCAGACCTTGAACGACATGGAACGCAGTGTTGAACCCGGGGTTCAACATCAATTTGAACGCACTGACACAGCAGTCCAAAGCCGTCCACAGCGGCCCAAGTGCTCCAACAGTCATTCGACACCCTAATGTATTTAGGAATAAGTCTTGAGTCCTGACTAAGACTAAGTCTTCTGGTGCTCAGAACTTCGGCCCATTCATGAGATTTTACCTTCTGGGTGGAATTCTTGAGAGGAATAACAAAATCCAAACTAAGTGGTTCATAAGCTTGCACCATCCTCCAGCATTTTAGCTCTGTCAATTCTCATCCTGTACCCTCTTCTTCAAATACTTTTTGGACCTGCCCACATTGTATCAAACTATGGCATGGACACGGCGCCGATTTCTTTTAGGGAGGGAGGCATTGACCCCATTATTAATTACTCCATCCGCATTATACAATTCTGGTTGTGTTCCCTGGCTGCAATGCACCCCCCTCCTAAAATTCTTTTTCATATCAATGCTAAACAAAACGTAAAAAATATCCCCTTACATTGCATATAACGACATTCGTTTTGGGTCGGCCCTCCTGAACAAAATCCTTGCTGCGCACTTGACAAAATGATCCATGTCAATACACCAAATTACGGACTTCATCGTTGCGAAAATCCGCCGTTGAATCTACCCTTGTGTTTTTCAAAAGTTATCCCTCAGTTTTAAAAATACAGTTACACCCATGGCGACTGGTCATGATGCCATCAAAGAGACCATGTTCCCGTTTCGACACCATGTATGGAATAGCTCTGCTCTGGTTAGAAGGTAAGACCTAGAACGTGTTTGAAGAGCCAAGTATGGATCAAAGTGGCACATAGGATAAATGTAGATCAATGTAGAATCAATCTATATCACTTCATATGACCTCATCCCAAATCACATAGGTCTCCGGATTTCACTCAAAACTCTGGGAGGGAAACTTAATGAATCCAACCGTCTAAGTATCCAGCCGACGTGACGACAGATCAGACGTAGCAGTACATGAGGCATCATCTTTTCAAGACCATTATAGGCAACGTGGCCACTGCTTCAAATAATAGGTACCGCAGCTAGGTCTGTACCGGATATCTACACCGTATCTGGATATTGCGCTTTAGAGAAACCAACAGCATATAGTGCATATGCCAAGGAGGGTAAGCCAAGATACCATTGAACTTTCACCAAGGTCATCATTATATACAACTACGATCACCACGACCATGTAAATGGCGTGCGACTTCGTGTGACATACACTACCAAATATAAACGGTGCACATTACCAATTGCATTTATGATTATTTGTGCTTACCATTACTCTGCTAGTATTACTGCTTCATGTGTACGTACTGTTACTCTATTGCTACCATGCATTACTTCAAGATTGGGTGTTGAGATGAATTGTTTATAAGATGTAACTTCGCAAAATCGTAATTTTTAACTACACCACCAAGGTACTCGACTATGACGTTAACCATATGACGTCAACCATGGCCTCAAAAGACAAGCATGTGCACTCGCAAGAATCGCAAGATGCAAGGCTATCGAATATCGTTCAAATAATGCAAATCTATGGATTAGATGACGATATAAATTGGTAGGGATGTGCATGAGCGTCACCACCGCTCGAACTGGGGTCCCTGGGGACCGGACCCTACCTGATATACTTTGGTGGGGTCCGACCACACCTGGAAAACTGGTAAGCCTCGGGAAAACAGGCCATCTTCCTGAAGCTTCGCAGGTTCCGCTTAAGGCGACCTCTGAATCGGGTGGATGTCTCGCCCGACGGTCTCGCCACGGGTCAGCCGTGTGGGTCAACCGTCGCGGTCAAAGCCATTATGGCCCGCGGCGTGCCGACGAGTGGGTCGTCCGCCTGTCTGACCTATCCTGAATGATGTGCTACCTTGGTAAGTTTGTTCACCTGTTGCATAACATTGTGTATTACAAGACAGCAAACATTATGTCTTTCCCTGCAAGTGGCATGATTTTTTAATGATCCATCCATGCTAGTGCCGAAACGAATGTCTTAATTGCGAGTTTTGTTGTCAGCCGCTGAATACAATGTTTTCTCTGTGGAAACATTAGCGAACGACCATTGGCAATAGTCGTTGGTACGGTAGGAATGCCAAGACGTAGAGGTCTACAAGCATGGGACCCGAGGAAAATCTTACCATTTTATGACCGCTGAAAAAAACGTTGAAAAACGTGATAGTATATCCACAACAAGGAGGTGAAGGAATCGGCTGCTTGTGTCTACGTTCGACAGGAGCATAGGTACATGAGAAGAGCAGAGGTTGAGTTTTCAAGCAGCTGAATTGAAAATTGTATGGCAAAAAATAAGACGGAAAGAATGTTAGACTCCAGAACTAAAGTTGTCGAACATCGAGATCTTACGTCAAGTGTGTGTGGGGGGGGGAGGGGACAGAAGACAGTCACGGTTTTACACATCTTGAAAATCGTTCCTGTGATCTTGGGGTTGGACCCCACCTGGAAACTGAAGATGGTGACGCCATGGGGAACGTGCGAGCTTAGAAAGAAAGAAAAATCCATGTTGTTTTCACTTTGACCTCATCTGTAGCATCATCCGTTACCTCCAGGGTCAAACGTTTCACACTCCCAAACATGCATGGGGCAGGGCTATCGATAATAATTTGAATCAAGGCGATTCATATATTTGTTGTTGGAATATACAGGGGGCATTATACGCCACTCTCCCCGTTGGCAAAATAATCTGTCAGCGACACACTGAGCTTGACCACTGACTCGACCTAGAGGGTGAGCGGTAAAAGGTAGACAACTTTGTGTCACCACCGAACAGATGAATGATGGCGCTACACTCCAGTAAAAACCGCGTTTCTTTACGCGGCCCAAAAAAGGTTGGAGGGGAGAGAGGAAACTTTCCCCTCCCGGCATGGGTATGCGTATAGGTATGAGCGTGGTCTACAGGCGGTAGCTCGCGGGTTAATGATGTTGAACAAGTACACATAACGATACTTACCTTAATTTGTTTAACGATACAATGGTAAACATTAACTTGGCTCCCTTAAAGATAATCAGAACCACAAAACCGTAAAAGTAGTACGGACTTCGTCCTAATTATGGTCAGCTTTCATTGCAAGGGCGAAGTTCAATCCTAACGTTTTCTTTTGCGGAGAAAGGAATAGATAAATCTACCTCCAAAACCATTGCTTCACCTACTTAGCTATATATTATTCAAGTTTGCATCGGATGGAAAATCGTTTTTAATATCGGCCAGTAGCTTTTTGAGATAATAAAGGCTGGAAAATCAAGAAGTGCTTCGCATCCTAGCAGCAGCGAACTTTTCATCGTGTTGTTGCCGTTTCTCTGGGTATATGGATCCAAACTGGCAGCGAATCTTCGGGATCTTCGGGATCACAGACGTCCTCCGCCACAATTTTAATCTGTATCAATGCATGCTAAGTAGGATCAAAATCCTCCAGATTAGCCTATTTTGATAAGTTGATCTCAATTGACCAGATACGACCTTGACTTTGTTGACATCGTGCTTCTGATGTCTTTTCGCATCCATGTCTTCTTTGCATCACTAGCTATCTTGGCTTCCCAAATCAGAACGGAATGCACCCGACTCGCCTCCGATGCGCGTCGCAAGCGGTGACCATTCTCCTTGGCCGTCTGTGCGTGGTCATTATCTGTGCGTGACCATTATCTGTGCGTGGTCATTATCTGTGCGTGGTCATTATCTGTGCATGACCATTATCTGTGCGTGGTCATTATCTGTGCGTGACCATTATCTGTGCGTGACCATTATCTGTGCGTGTTGCGAGAAAAAAATTGTAATGCCAACGTTGAAAACGAGGGTTCTTACCGTTGTCCAATAAGTCACTTTGGAATTTCATTCCGCAACATTGCCTAACTAATGGGAAAATATTAAAAGACGATGCATTAAAATGTGTTGATAACGACTGTCGAGCCACTGGCCACCTGCAGTGCGGGCTGGTCGATGGTCACACCAGACGACAGTAGCGCTGGCGGCTGGCGGGCCGACTGACCTCTGCGGCGGCGTCCGACTGCGTCGCTCCGTCGGTGCAGGCCGGTCTCGGTGTGGCAGAGGCCGCCGCTGGCTGGTGGATAGCCGCCGGCGTCACCAGCTGCCGGCCTCGTGTCGTGTCGGACGTGCTGACCGGCCGTCTGGTGGTCAACACGGCGCCGTGTCAGCGATACGGGCAATGGCCGGGCCGCCACTGCACTGAGCCAGCGATACGGGCAATGGCCGGGCTGCCACTGCACTGAGCCAGCGATACGGGCAATGGCCGGGCTGCCACTGCACTGAGCCAGCCACAGCCGGCCGCCGACAACACACGTGCCGCGTCCTCGCGCAGCTGCGCCACATGTGTGATCCGACCCGAGGTGGGCGGCAGGCCGGCACCGGTGGCCAGCAGCCAGGTGTGGCTGATACCATCCTGACCCCGGTGACCGCATTAACACGCTGCCACGGCGCGGCACACACGGAGCCGTAGTCCCCGCGAAAACCCGCCGCCCACAGTCTGCAGCCAGCTTCAGTGTCAAACGGATCCACTGGGCTCCGGCGAGCAGGCTGCGCTCGCCTCGGTGCCGCGGGTTTCTGGGGAGGTGGCCAGGACTTGACAAACAGCCGACCACCAATTGCATGAATCGTCAAATATAGGTGGTAGCCAGATTTAGCTTGGGCTCTTCAATGGTACAACGGGATCCGGTGAGGGTAGAGTGTTCGTTACCGACGATTCACATCTATGTGCTGCGCCTTTTTGGGATGCCAAGTGGAGATGCTTTCGCAGGGCACCACCGAGTTGCCCTAAAAATGTCTGCATCCCTGCTCCATCTGCCGACGAAACTTGACGGCGTGTTTCGTGCCTAGCTCGCACACTCTCTGTTGATCCCGGGCTGAGTAATTCAGCATAGGAATAAAAGCGAATATTCAAGATCTTCGCTGAGGTCAGAGGCGCTGCGTTGATGCGCTGCGTTCTTGCGATGATGGCTCCTATTAAGCCGGCCACCCGGGCGAAAGGAGGTCCCGTTCAAGACAAGCAGCTTGTGGCCGTCACTCAATAAAAGACCCCCAATTCTGATGGTCTTGTGCGTAGGAACAAGTCCATTGTCCTCAACGGGATCTGCTTTAGCTAGAACAGCCGACCTAATATGGTCATGTCCCGTCCAGGGCAAATAAATTGTCGCCGTCACTCAATACAAGGCCGGCAGTTCTCAGCGTCTTGTCGTGAGTGACTGCGACAAGCTCCGCCCTGACGCCGACCTGTTTTGCCCGGGTGGCCACCTTGATATGAGACCATCGGCACACGACGCCGCCCCGGTGCCCTCAGCGAAGATCCTAAGTATTCGCATCTAGACGTTCGATCGCCTCTTGCCAGTAAACCCCTTCGAAACCCTTTGCCACCAAACGGGCACATGGTGCAAGAGACCACACCCCCGACGATGTCGTCTCTCCTTCCGAGTGGCGAAGTTTGGATCCGTGGATCTTTCTTGTTTACTAAATCAGGGGGCATTGTCCGTAAGCCGGCTAGATTGCTGCCATCCGACCTCGAGCTGAGTTTGGTTCCCGTGCCATACAACACCCTGTGGTTGGCGTCGCATGGCACCACGAGCTGGGTTTGGCTCTTGTGCCATACGACACCATGTGGTAACCATGCAAATGAAAACGACTAATCAATAAATCAATCAATCACCTGACCCCGCCCAGCTGGGCTCACCTGACCCCAGCCAGCTGGGCTCACCTGACCGCATCCAGCCAGGATCACCTGACCTCACCCAGCCAGGCTCATCTGACCCCGCCCAGCTGGGCTCACCTGACCCCGCCCAGCTTGGTTCACCTGACCTCACCCAGCCAGGCTCACCTGACCCGCCCAGCTGGGCTCACCTGACCCCGCCCAGCTGGGATCACCTGACCTCACCCAGCTGGGCTCACCTGACCCCGCCCAGCTCGGCTCACCTGACCACGCCCAGCCGGGATCACCTGACCTCACACGAGCGGGACACACCTGACCTCACACGAGCGGGACACACCTGACCTCACACGAGCGGGACACACCTGGCCGCGTCGACTGCATCAGCAGGCTGCCAGACGTCCGGTTCGGCTGAGTCGTCGGCCAAAGCCGTCCGTTCGCAAAGGCTGCCATCTGTGAACGAACGGGGAAACCTAAGTGACGGCCATCGGTCGCACTCGCTCCCGGTGTCCCCGGCTGACTCGCATGTACAGTAAGGTAGCATGCTTTTTGACCGGAAAGCTGTTGCAGGTCAAGTAAGCAAAATACAATTGAATAGGTACCACAGTACCAGTTCATCTGAACTTCTTGCTAATCAAACCAGCATTAATTACAATATCCTGGCAGCCCGTGAAGACATGTACCCTTGAACACACATACACTTTGAACATATGGTACCAAAAGGTCCCACTGGGCCTTAACGGGTTAATGTGTCCAATTTGCACGCAAGGGTAGGAATTTCAAAAACAAGCAAACCCCATTTCGACAATTCTGCGCAATGCACTCAAATTTGGGATGCGTGCTCCAGTTTCGACAGAGGAGCCCGATTGTGGAAACAGTGCATGCAATGTCGGCGGATGTGCATTGAAAAACAATCCAATTGGAACTAAATCGGGCACAATTTTGCTGAAATCTGGCTCGTCTGCCGGACAAGGTGCATGCATCTCAAACTGAGAGGGACTATGCCGAACTGTCGAATTAGCATGGATGCCACGCTGTGTCACGGCCATTTTTCTTCCACCGCACCTGCCCAGTTCACTCCACATACCACCGTCCAGCACGGCATCCTCCGTCCGCCTGACAGTATTCGCTCGACTTCTGGGCTCGCAAGTCACGAGGCATGACGTCATGACAGGCAGCCGACGACGGCTGGCTGTCCCATAAGCTATACCATAGTCTTCTCTGAACGCACAATTCAGAGGAACTACTGTGGTAAAAACAGTTAATAATCAAAATTAAAATGCGACCTCTAATTTTGAGTCAAAGAATTATAGCTTGAAACACTGTGGCAAGGTGGTTATCAAGGTCTTTCAGATCTCTCAGGTCGCTCAGATGACGTTTTGTCGCATACCCACAGGAGTAGACTCGCTCGAGCTCCGCCCTCGCTCTTAAGATCTGCTCCACGTCTTCCTGCAATTATTTACTAGCTCATTGTTATCAAATGCATGGGCTTTAGTAGCATACCATCATCCTGTCACGGTTACAAAATATTAATACCGTTCTTGAAAATATTATCGCTAGCTTCACGTTCAAAATTTCTCAAGAACCTAACATGCTGCAAGACATACCAAACTGATTGGCCAAAAGATCGCTATTATAATGAAGCCTTCACCTTCTCTGTTTGCTGTCTGTGGCGCGGGTGTGTCCGTGCTCCCCTCATATCGGGCAGAGTGCTGGTGAGGCGCGGTCAGTTGCGGTATTTCATTAGAGGTTCGAGACTGGCTGGCCGACCGGGGAATCACGCGCGTTCTCCTCTGCAGATGCGGCGAGTGAGGTACGGAATCAGATGATTCTGGGAGATCTCGGAATGCCGTTTTCCTCTGAGACAGCGAGGAGTTCTGCGACTTGCATGGAGAACGGGGAAGTTCGCGAGAGATCGGTCTCCTCGAGAGCCTCGGCGACGGCGACACCGAAGCGGCGAATTTCGTCATATCATCGGAAGCCGGCGTTCTGGGAAGTTTCGGTGAGGGCGGCGGCCGGTTGGTGTCGTGGAGATCGTGGGAGGCAGACCGCCGAGGTGTTCGCGGAGATGGCGGGAGCTTGCCGGGCGAGCCCGCAAACGCCAGCTTTCTGAGCTGTCTCGGAGACGCTGGGGTCCGATTGTTGGAGCCTGAGAGATCGCCGAAGGGCATCGATCCGGGAGGCTTGGGAGCAACAGTCGGCCGGCTGGCCGAGTCCGCGGCACCCCTCGAGGAAGAAACATCGCCTACCGACTGGCTTGTCATGTCGGATACACTGGTCAGAGACACATCTTCACTGTCGGCGTCTCTGGGTGTCGCACGCGCCGACGCGTCGCTGTTCGGCGTGTCGTCCCCGCCGCGCAGGCGGCTGCGCAGCCCTGAGTCCGTGCTGATGATGCTGAGCGAACTGTCGGTGGTGACCACGCGCACCGTGTCGCCATCAGAGTCGTCGGCCGCCCCGCCCTCACAGTCGTCGGACGGACGGGCCGACGCGTCGCTGATGATGCTGAGCGAACTGTCGGTGGTGACCACGCGCACCGTGTCGCCAGCGGAGTCGTCGGCCGCCCCGCCCTCCCAGTCGTCGGACGGACGGGCCGACGCGTCGCAGCCGCTGCGGTGGGGCCGCGCCGGCAACTGCTGCGCGCCGTCGACGCCGCAGACGCGCGGCAGGGAGCCAGTCCAGCCGGCGGCGCGAGGCCGCAGCAGAAGCCGGCGCAGCTCCGTCTCTGTGACGCCGGCGTGGCGCGCTACCTGCGCCACGGCCGCCGCCAGCTGCAGGTCGCGGCCGCCGACGGGCCAGCCGGCGGCGCCCGGCTCCGACAGTGTGCTGCGCACCGAGTCTCGACTGTCGGAGCGCAGCACACGCCAGCCGGCCTCCGGCTCGACGCCAGCCACCAGGAACCGAGCCTCAGGCCGGCCGGCGCTGGCCGCGTCCAGGTTGTCGCACGTCTCCGTCAGCCGACCGGCCAGGTCAGTCTGCAGCGCGCGTAGACGGCGGCCCGGCAGGCCAGGCGCGGCCGGCGCCGCTGCCACCGGCCGCGGCACCCCATCGGGCCGCGCCGCCAGCAGGTTCTTCAGAGCGGCGCTGCTGCCCATGGCGATCATCTGGTGCCGACTGTGGATAAGCGAGCGCAGCATGGAGACGGCTCCCAGCTCCCAGAGCGTGCGCTGGTCCTCGGCGCAGCGCGACGACAGGTTCCACAGTGTACCGCAGGCGTTGCTGACGATGGTCAGGCTGGACGACTTGAGCTGGTGCAGCAGGGTTTGCAGACAGTTGTGATCGCGCAAAGTTTGCCTGCGGAGCCAGATTCAAGTGTCAGTGGATAATGATTGTAGGGAAATCAAAGATCTATCGAAGCGGAAATCGTGCTTATGGTTTAGAATGTGTCTCTCCCGGACATTTGAAATCGCACCATACATGTAATTTCGCTAAAGACCGTTATGAGCTGCTATTTGGTTAACTCACCTCCGGTACCTTGAATTTGAAGTATCACAGTGGCAGATATATATTGCATATATGCAATGGCAGCCAATACAATACCTTTAACCACCGAGACACGCAATTTGTGTCCGAATGACAAATAATCCACTACTGCCATAAGCACTACAGCGAGCTCCAATTTGTTTGGAGTACGTGGAGTATGACGTCCGGTTTTTCAATAACCATTCCCGTGTTTTCTTTGGTTTTTGCTTCCTGACAAAACAAGTTTCACGAAAATGGTCCGGGGAAAAGCTACCCCGACACAAAATTCGACCCCAACCTCCATACTTTTTTGTTGGATCATCCCTCAAAACATCTTGAGTGTTTTCTCTAATATTACCTAATTCATAGAGTCTCATTCACAGAGAGCAATTTCAAAAGGTTGCAACCGTTCCCGTTCGATTAGTTTCCACATCAGCCTAGGTCATGTGGAGACACACCGCCTGTAGCGCTCAACGCACGTGATGTGGCGGTCCTTCACCTGTAATCCTCTCTGCTGGCGATGTGGCTCGACACGTTCCGGAGAATTCCTCCGCCATTCTCGACGATGGAAGTCGTGTTCGACGGCGATTCGTACGTCAGTGCCTTCACCAGGAAGGCCAACGCACCATCTACGGCGCATATGTCCGCCTACAATGTCACCACATCCGGCAATCAGACGATCTTCCCGTCCTCCCCTCAAGAGCTAGCTGGCAATCGGCTAAGGTCTGGTAAGAACCACTAGACACCGCTCAAATATATTAAGTCGCTAGAACCGGCCATTCCGAAGCATCGAATAATTCGTGCCTCAACCAAATCGAGAACAGCTGGAACCCATCAGGATGAAAATATAGCACTTGACGATATATTTAGGGATTTACAAATTGCATACCGGATGAAAACCTTAAAAACCTGAACTACATCACTTTAAACAAACAGGTAACCCAGAAGTTAATAATCCAGGGAGTGCCAAACACCTGCACTGGTGAAGACCTCTTCTCAGACTTTGGGTTTGCCATGCAGTTTGAGGGTCCAAGCTGTGTAGTGTACATCATATGCCTGCTATTAAATTTGCCACGAGCAGGATGCCAAGAATCTCCCACCCTCCCTCCAACCACAGAGCCTCCAGCCCGAACGCCAGCGGGCTCCAACACGGTACAGACCTTGTTCATGCCGCAATGTGCCGAGAGGTTCCAGAGTGCGGACAGTGTCGACTTGAGACTGGACTCGCGCTGGGCGGCCATGGCGGCCTGCGTGAGGGCGGTCACCGCACCAACCTCACGCAGCGTCTGCTTACTGGCCGCGTCCGCCCGCCACGACAGGTTCCGCAGCACGCTGGCCGTCACCTGGCACAGGTGGGGTCAGGTCTCGTCAGGTCAGCTGCCCTGTCTGCCCGCCACGACAGGTTCCGCAGCACACTGGCCGTCACCTGGCACAGGTGGGGTCAGGTCTCGTCAGGTCAGCTGTCCTGTCTGCCTGCTCGCCACAGGTTCCGCAGCACGCTGGCCGTCACCTGGCACAGGTGGGGTCAGGTCTCGTCAGGTCAGCTGCCCTGTCTGCCTGCCACGACAGGTTCCGCAGCACACTGGCCGTCACCTGGCACAGGTGGGGTCAGGTCTCGTCAGGTCAGCTGCCCTGTGTCTGCCCGCCACGACAGGTTCCGCAGCACACTGGCCGTCACCTGGCACAGGTGGGGTCAGGTATCGTCAGGTCAGCTGCCCTGTCTGCCCGCCACGACAGGTTCCGCAGCACGCTGGCCGTCACCTGGCACAGGTGGGGTCAGGTCTCGTCAGGTCAGCTGCCCTGTTTGCCCGCCACGACAGGTTCCGCAGCACACTGGCCGTCACCTGGCACAGGTGGGGTCAGGTCTCGTCAGGTCAGCTGCCCTGTCTGCCCGCCACGACAGGTTCCGCAGCACGCTGGCCGTCACCTGGCACAGGTGGGGTCAGGTCTCGTCAGGTCAGCTGCCCTGTTTGCCCGCCACGACAGGTTCCGCAGCACACTGGCCGTCACCTGGCACAGGTGGGGTCAGGTCTCGTCAGGTCAGCTGCCCTGTCTGCCTGCCGCACACGACAGGTTCCGCAGCACGCTGGCCGTCACCTGGCACAGGTGGGGTCAGGTCTCGTCAGGTCAGCTGCCCTGTCTGCCTGCTCGCCACAGGTTCCGCAGCACACTGGCCGTCACCTGGCACAGGTGGGGTCAGGTCTCGTCAGGTCAGCTGCTCTGTCTGCCTGCTCGCCACAGGTTCCGCAGCACGCTGGCCGTCACCTGGCACAGGTGGGGTCAGGTCTCGTCGGTCTCGTCAGGTCAGCTGCCCTGTCTGCCCGCCACGACAGGTTCCGCAGCACGCTGGCCGTCACCTGGCACAGGTGGGGTCAGGTCTCGTCAGGTCAGCTGCCCTGTCTGCCTGCTCGCCACAGGTTCCGCAGCACGCTGGCCGTCACCTGGCACAGGTGGGGTCAGGTCTCGTCAGGTCAGCTGCCCTGTCTGCCCGCCACGACAGGTTCCGCAGCACGCTGGCCGTCACCTGGCACAGGTGGGGTCAGGTCTCGTCAGGTCAGCTGTCCTGTCTGCCTGCTCGCCACAGGTTCCGCAGCACACTGGCCGTCACCTGGCACAGGTGGGGTCAGGTCTCGTCAGGTCAGCTGCCCTGTCTGCCTGCTCGCCACAGGTTCCGCAGCACGCTGGCCGTCACCTGGCACAGGTGGGGTCAGGTCTCGTCAGGTCAGCTGCCCTGTCTGCCTGCTCGCCACAGGTTCCGCAGCACGCTGGCCGTCACCTGGCACAGGTGGGGTCAGGTCTCGTCAGGTCAGCTGTCCTGTCTGCCTGCCACGACAGGTTCCGCAGCACGCTGGCCGGTCACCTGCTGCACAGGTGGGGTCAGGTCTCGTCAGGTCAGCTGTCCTGTCTGCCTGCTCGCCACAGGCTCCGCAGCACGCTGGCCGTCACCTGGCACAGGTGGGGTCAGGTATCGTCAGGTCAGCTGCCCTGTCTGCCCGCCACGACAGGTTCCGCAGCACGCTGGCCGTCACCTGGCACAGGTGGGGTCAGGTCTCGTCAGGTCAGCTGCCCTGTCTGCCTGCCACGACAGGTTCCGCAGCACGCTGGCCGTCACCTGGCACAGGTGGGGTCAGGTCTCGTCAGGTCAGCTGCCTTGTCTGCCTGCTCGCCACAGGTTCCGCAGCACGCTGGCCGTCACCTGGCACAGGTGGGGTCAGGTCTCGTCAGGTCAGCTGCCCTGTCTGCCTGCTCGCCACAGGTTCCGCAGCACGCTGGCCGTCACCTGGCACAGGTGGGGTCAGGTATCGTCAGGTCAGCTGCCCTGTCTGCCCGCCACGACAGGTTCCGCAGCACGCTGACCGTCACCTGGCACAGGTGGGGTCAGGTCTCGTCAGGTCAGCTGCCCTGTCTGCCTACTCGCCACGACAGGTTCCGCAGCACGCTGGCCGTCACCTGGCACAGGTGGGGTCAGGTATCGTCAGGTCAGCTGCCCTGTCTGCCTGCTCGCCACAGGTTCCGCAGCACACTGGCCGTCACCTGGCACAGGTGGGGTCAGGTATCGTCAGGTCAGCTGCCCTGTCTGCCCGCCACGACAGGTTCCGCAGCACGCTGGCCGTCACCTGGCACAGGTGGGGTCAGGTATCGTCAGGTCAGCTGCCCTGTCTGCCCGCCACGACAGGTTCCGCAGCACGCTGGCCGTCACCTGGCACAGGTGGGGTCAGGTCTCGTCAGGTCAGCTGCCCTGTCTGCCTGCTCGCCACAGGTTCCGCAGCACGCTGGCCGTCACCTGGCACAGGTGGGGTCAGGTCTCGTCAGGTCAGCTGCCCTGTCTGCCTGCTCGCCACAGGTTCCGCAGCACGCTGGCCGTCACCTGGCACAGGTGGGGTCAGGTCTCGTCAGGTCAGCTGTCCTGTCTGCCTGCTCGCCACAGGTTCCGCAGCACGCTGGCCGTCACCTGGCACAGGTGGGGTCAGGTCTCGTCAGGTCAGCTGCCCTGTCTGCCTGCTCGCACGACAGGTTCCGCAGCACGCTGGCCGTCACCTGGCACAGGTGGGGTCAGGTATCGTCAGGTCAGCTGCCCTGTCTGCCCGCCACGACAGGTTCCGCAGCACGCTGGCCGTCACCTGGCACAGGTGGGGTCAGGTCTCGTCAGGTCAGCTGCCCTGTCTGCCTACTCGCCACAGGTTCCGCAGCACACTGGCCGTCACCTGGCATCAATTGGGTGAGGTCACATCAGGTAAGGTGCTCTGTCCATCACTTATGAATGGTAAAGTGAAGTTGGGTGGCTGGCTGATGACCAATCTAGCTCGCTCAGGTGTGTGAGAATGTGGAAAAACGGCCGAGAAAGCAAGGATTGGTCAAATATTTCCTCACCCATTTCCTCAGCTCTGTCAGGTCTTCGTTGGGAAAACGCTTGACCCGGATGACCTCCTCGTTCGGAGAATGACTAAATCAGATCGGCTCCTCGGAGGAAGTACTCACCTGGTTGAGCTCCTCGTTGGGCGAGTGCAACTGGGCCACAAGAGCTCTCATGAACTCCCTCAAGCCACAAAGGAGCGTCTTGTTGGTGCCGTCGCCGAAGGTCAAGTTGGTCAGTGTCATACCAGCGAACCTGCCGCCGAAGGTCAGGTTGGTCAATGCCATACCAGTGAACCTGCCGCCGAAGGTCAGGTTGGTCAGTGTCATACCGGCGAACCTGCCGCCGAAGGTCAAGTTGGTCAGTGTCATACCAGCGAACCTGCCGCCGAAGGTCAGGTTGGTCAATGCCATGCCATTGAACCTGCCGCCGAAGGTCAGGTTGGTCAGTGTCATACCGGCAAACCTGCCGCCGAAGGTCAAGTTGGTCAGTGTCATACCAGCGAACCTGCCGCCGAAGGTCAAGTTGGTCAGTGTCATACCAGCGAACCTGCCGCCGGAGGTCAAGTTGGTCAGAGTGGCATACCAGCGAACCTGCCGCCGAAGGTAAAGTTGGTCAGTGTCATACCAGCGAACCTGCCGCCGGAGGTCAAGTTGGTCAGTGGCATGCCAGCGAACCTCCCGCCGGAGGTCAAGTTGGTCAGTGTTATACCAGCGAACCTGCCGCCGGAGGCCAGGTTGGTCAGTGTATATGCCAGCGAACCTGCCGCCGAAGGTCAAGTTGGTCAGTGTCATACCAGCGAACCTGCCGCCGAAGGGCAGGTTGGTCAATGTCATACCGGCGAATCTGCCGTCGGAATAGAAAATCGGCCGATCAGCGAACGACGCTCTGGAGAAAAGACCTACCGTGAAGAGGTAGTCCTAACGTAATGCTAAATACGAAGTTGACTCCTCCGGAATGTATAAGGTTTTGCAAGGTGATGAACAATAACCATGATTATTTATTAGTGTACCGTTCGATACACAAGGGCGCTTTTTCAAGCACACAGTCATGCACACAAGGGGGATGATGGCACGACAATCACGCAACAATCAAAATACATGTCACATACTCAAATAGATAGCAGATAGTAGATAGCAGTAATGTTTAGTTGCACTTACTGCTGTGCGCGTAAAAAGCGCATCGTATTGCTCGTATTGCTTGTATTAATAGTAACATCGAGCTCATCAATATTCTTGTAGCTTTGCATGCCACTATAAATCGAGCTGTCGTCTGCCAATTACTGGACAGATTTTAGGCAGCGTAAACCGGCGTGCATTGCGGGTTCTTCATGGCTTTGGTCCTGTGCAAACGCTTTGCAATTGTCAAGGGCTGTCCAGATCTTGAAATGCGGTCAATTGCCCCAAGACCATGGCATATGTGATATTCCACGCACTTAGTTCTCCGCTTTATGACCACCTAACATATATAACACCACGTAATACCCCCATCGCAATATAATTTGACAAATTCGCAATATACAACTTCGCACTTAACGTGACGTCACTGCACGCCCTAATATGCCCTTTTTCTTAAACATCATGAAGAATACATGACTAAGAATTATGTTACACGCTCAAGTGAAGTTCAACGCCCAATAGGTTCCCCCACGCCGAGCAGACCATAGCCATCAAGTGACCTAGCATGTTACACCCCGCGTAGAGATGCGTAGTTATGAACTGGGTAGAATAAAATGCGACATGGTGCGAAAATAATCAACAATAAAAACCTCCTTCATTGCGGAGGCTATTTCAGTGATCATGTCCCACAAAATATTATATTAATTGTAAAATACCCCACGTTTACATTACGGCATCATCAGAGGTTTTCAACTATTGATGATTGCCTCCTAGACTGCCGAAACGTCGAATATTTTGACACGAATACCATACTTCCAAACGTTGTCACTAAACTAACCCCTCTCGGAAAAAGAAAGTTATCTTTATTGTACATTACTTGCTACACAACGACGAGAAGCCGAGAGCAAATTAAAACCACCTTGCATCATATCAAGTAGAACGACTCGACAGCACTGATTTCCGAGCACTCCACAGACCGCATAAAACTCACAAAGCTGTGTGGCTTTCCATCAAGAGAAATTACGAACATGAGTTTTCATGTAAACATATGAAATTTGATGGCTGGAACTGAGTGGTCATTTCCGTATCCATGCACATACAGAACTATGGTGAAGGGAGCTGAGGCCTCATTTTCGCATTCATTGCTTCGCTAGCACAACAAGGACATCGAAATGTCGTTCGTAATTTCTGCACTTCCAGGACCGGTAATAAGGACCACTTCCAGGACCGGTACTTCCAAGACCACTTCCAGGACCGGTACTAAGCACACCATCTTGTACCTGGCATCAAACACGTACGACATTCGTGAAATCTTTGTGATACTGGGTGGGCATGGTTCACTCTGTTTCTCATTGGTCACTTTGATACTAACAAGGAAAACACGTTGAATCAATATAGACTGTTGCTTGTGGCTAGATCTGCATGGGCGCTCGAGGTCCCAGTACATGGCTGTCGTGCCATTGTTGGGATTGGGCTAACACTGACTGATTGCTGATAACGTTACAGCTGCGGCGGCAATGGTACCGAACAAAGGAACTGAATTACTTACCTCTCATATCGGATTTTCCGGCACTGTAAATGATGGTCACTACAGCGATTGTAAGTACTGGCTGAAGTTCAGTCCAGAGAGCCGTTAACTTTACGTGAGTGTAAGATATCGGTCGCCGTGCTACCATGAATTGTGGGACTAGTATTAAGTAACTACCCTGCATTTACTGTGAGCTTAAGTGCATCATGAATTGTGGTACTAGTATTAAGTAACTATCCTGCATTTACTGTGAGCTTAAGTGCATCACGTTTACAGCGCATGCCGTTCCTTTAAGTAGCTGTGGGTGTGCTTTGCCACGCTACGCTTGTGGATGTTGTGTGCGACATGTTGCCGCTATTTTCGGACAAAAGGCTGGCGATTGGCTACATCAGCTCTGATTGATTCAAAGGGTGTCCCTAGTGACCTTCGTAGTTTCTCAGTTCGCCAGTTACAAATACCGTGTAAGCTACATTACACTTTCAGCCGATGGAAATTGACGTCAGTAAATGTTCTCTCTGGAGTCAGCATTATCCTACTCTTCCCTAAAACCACTCGATGCTTGTATCGTACGATCAGGGATCAGCAGCATTTTAACACCCCATGAAGCCGCTCCCATTGTAACGACAGAAGAGAGAGAGAGAGGGGACAGAAGAAGATATTTATTTATCTAACAGAGGTGATCGCTCCGTGAGCGTTTGGTATTTCGGACCGGACGGTTGATGGTCCCGCGGGAGCAGGCCTGGGCGACGCCCGTACCTGCGGGCGCTGTTACAGGCCAGATGGGCGGTGGCTGGGGCAATTGATGGTCCCGCGGGAGCAGGCCTGGGCGACGCTCGTACCTGCGGGTCCTGTTGCAGGCCAGATGGGCGGTGGCCGTACCTGCGGGTACTGTTACAGGCCAGATGGGCGGTGGCCGTACCTGCGGGTACTGTTGCAGGCCAGATGGGCAGTGGCCGATCCGTGCGCCTCGTGGTCGGCCTGGATCAGCTCCGCCACCGTGTAGAGGCCGCCCAGGTGACACATGACGCCGCGGTGCTCCTCGTCGAACGACAGCTTCATCAGCGCCACCACCGTTGGCACCGGGTGGTGGTCCAGCGAATCTGCGACAGGGTCGGATATATACTTCGAACTCTTGGATTCGGGGAGCATACTTGGTGGTGGTTGTTGGTTTTACGACACGTCGACCGTTGAGTCATGTAGCGTCGCCAATCTCTCACGCCGATTGGTCGCGGGCGAAGAGTAGCGACAGGTGAGACTCGAACCCACAATCTTTCGATTGTGAGACGGGCAGCTTACCCCTAGACTACTCGTCCCTGGGGAGCATATTTCTTGATGATTATAGACAGGGGCAATTTTTTTATGGAAATGTCATGTTACATATTTCCCCCGAGTTCATAGGATTATATATTTTTAAAGAAAAGTTGGTCAAGAAAAGGACACAAATCGAATCATTTGAGGTGGGCCACCAAGGTCATCACCTTGGTGGCTTTCGCACGCATACAGCAATGTACAGCAATACGCAATAGCTTTTTATTGCTGGGAAGTACTGGTGGTGGAAGATGCTCAGCATTTAAGCAAAAGCCAGCATATAATAAGAACCCATAAGCCTTTCTATTAAGATTTTTAATAGACTTAAATTTATTTTCGAACAGCATAATTGACATTCCAACAGGAACAGGAGGGGATAGCTTTCCGGAGAGCATAGTGTTCTGGATGATAAAATATGGGACGGGGACGTTGTCCAGCCGTGGTATGCGACGGCAGAGTGCCACCGCAGGAGCACGATACCCGGCGCGCATTCGACAGCTCATGCCATGCTCCAGGCCATCGGCTTGGGACAGACAGACAGACAAACAGACAAACAGACAAACAGACAGACAGAGACAGACAGAGACAGACAGAGACAGACAGAGACAGACAGAGACAGACAGACAGACAGACAGACAGACAGACAGACAGACAGACAGACAGACAGACAGACAGACAGACAGACAGACAGACAGACAGACAGACAGACAGACAGACAGACAGACAGACAGACAGAGACAGAGACAGAGACAGAGACAGAGACAGAGACAGAGACAGAGACAGAGACAGAGACAGAGACAGAGACAGAGACAGAGACAGAGACAGAGACAGAGACAGAGACAGAGACAGACAGAGACAGAGACAGAGACAGAGACAGAGACAGAGACAGAGACAGAGACAGAGACAGAGACAGAGACAGAGACAGAGACAGAGACAGAGACAGAGACAGAGACAGAGACAGAGACAGAGACAGAGACAGAGACAGAGACAGAGACAGAGACAGAGACAGAGACAGAGACAGAGACAGAGACAGAGACAGAGACAGAGACAGAGACAGAGACAGAGACAGAGACAGAGACAGAGACAGAGACAGAGACAGAGACAGAGACAGAGACAGAGACAGAGACAGAGACAGAGACAGAGACAGAGACAGAGACAGAGACAGAGACAGAGACAGAGACATAGACAGAGACAGAGACAGAGACAGAGACAGAGACAGAGACATAGACAGAGACAGAGACAGAGACAGAGACAGATACAGAGACAGAGACAGAGACAGAGACAGAGACAGAGACAGAGACAGAGACAGAGACAGAGACAGAGACATAGACAGAGACAGAGACAGAGACAGAGACAGAGACAGAGACAGAGACAGAGACAGAGACAGAGACAGAGACAGAGACAGAGACAGAGACAGACAGACAGACACAGTTCAACAACCTCAGGGGGCGATGTCCGTGGTGCTGCTAATTCTCCATCGCCTAGTATTCCGCAAACCATTGCCGAGATGCTTCCCGTGCACACACGTTATATTTACCTGGCCATCACCTGTTGCCAGAAATACACAACTGGAGGCTTGCGTTACTCAAAACTGGGACCATGGTCATACAAATTGGGTGGTACACTCGGGGAGGAGGGGAGGGGTGAGCTGCAAGCAAAGCACGCCACAAGCAACAGCCAACACTGCACCAGCAGAGTCCATACACCTGGTGCAGGGTCAGTGACGGCGAGTACTCATTGAAGAAAAGTGCTATTTTGATCACAGCAAGTGGATGAAAATTGGCCAAAATGAAATGTAGCTTGCCAGTGTGCACACATGGACGGGCCAGCGTCTGCCGTAGCATGCAATATATTCGTACCTTCCATGATCATGCCATGGCCCTGCTCATCCACGCGCTGCCAGAGTGCCTCGGTGAAGGCCCGCAGCTGCTCGAGCAGGCGCAGCACGCGCGCCTCGCGCCGCGCCCTCTTGTCGTCACCCTGCGAGTGCACCAGGTTGTGCAGCGCGTGCGAGGCAGATGACCGAATCTGCCGTGCACAGTTAGCAAACGAGGTCAGAGTCAAGATCAGGAGGAACGTCGGTAGGTGGTCATGAATTGATGCCAAAAGTGGCAAGCGTAACAGCTAGGTGCGTCGGGATGATCATGAACTAGTTCAAATGGAATACACCTCAGAACTCCTCAGATAAAAGCTATCTCACCCACCACAGAATGGGGTGTCTGATGGAGACGGGAGGGGAAACTCATCAAGAAAACGACGAGAAATAATGAATGCTCATTCAGACGCTTCAACCGGAGCTAACCCCGTCGCTCCCCTCATTCTTCCCAAACATTATCCCTTACTCTACCCCTCGCTGTCCCACTACTCCCCCCACTCTCTTCTCCCTCCCCTTCCTTCCCCTGCACCCCTGTCAGGTCACGCAGTGTTGGATCAGGTCAGGTCCTGATCCCATAGGCTCAGGTCACATCAGGTTAGATTAGGTCACGTCAGCCCAGGTCAGACCTCACCTATCTGTCGAGTCAGGTGAGGGTCTGATCACGTCGAGTCGGGTCTGGTCAGGTCGAGCTGGGTCCGATCACGTCGAGTCGGGACATCTTAGGTCAGATCAAATCAGGTCAGATTGGGTCAGGTCGAGTCGGGCCGGATCCAGTCAGATCAGCCCAGGGCACACCCGCCTGATCAGATTGTTCAGATCAGGTCAGACCAGGTGAGGTCAGGTGAGGCGGGATCAGGTGGTGTCAGTTGACGCCTCACCTGTCTGTTTGATCAGATTGGTTCAGACCAGGTCAGACCAGGTGAGGTCAGGTGAGGCGGGATCAGATGGTGTCAGTTGACGCCTCACCTGTCTGTTTGATCAGATTGGCTCAGACCAGGTCAGACCAGGTGAGGTCAGGTGAGGCGGGATCAGGTGGTGTCAGTTGACGCCTCACCTGTCTGTTTGATCAGATTGGTTCAGACCAGGTCAGACCAGGTGAGGTCAGGTGAGGCGGGAATGGTGTCATTGACGCCTCACCTGTTTTTATCAGTACGCCTCACCTGTCTGTTTGGTCAGATTGGTTCAGACCAGGTCAGACCAGGTGAGGTCAGGTGAGGCGGGATCAGGTGGTGTCAGTTGACGCCTCACCTGTCTGTTTGATCAGATTGGTTCAGACCAGGTCAGACCAGGTGAGGCGGGTCAGTGTGTACCTGTTGTTTGGTCAGATTGGTTCAGACAGTAGGTCAGGTGAGGCGGGATCAGGTGGTGTCAGTTGACGCCTCACCTGTCTGTTTGATCAGATTGGTTCAGACCAGGTCAGACCAGGTGAGGTCAGGTGAGGCGGGATCAGGTGGTGTCAGTTGACGCCTCACCTGTCTGTTTGGTCAGATTGGTTCAGACCAGGTCAGGTGAGGCGGGATCAGGTGGTGTCAGTTGACGCCTCACCTGTCTGTTTGATCAGATTGGTTCAGACCAGGTCAGACCAGGTGAGGTCAGGTGAGGCGGGATCAGGTGGTGTCAGTTGACGCCTCACCTGTCTGTTTGATCAGATTGGTTCAGACCAGGTGAGGTCAGGTGAGGCGGGATCAGGTGGTGTCAGTTGACGCCTCACCTGTCTGTTTGATCAGATTGGCTCAGACCAGGTCAACCAGGTGAGGTCAGGTGAGGCGGGATCAGGTGGTGTCAGTTGACGTCACCTGTCTGTTTGGTCAGATTGGCTCAGACCAGGTCAGACCAGGTGAGGTCAGGTGAGGCGGGATCAGATGGTGTCAATTGACGCCTCACCTGTCTGTTTGATCAGATTGGTTCAGACCAGGTGAGGTCAGGTGAGGCGGGATCAGGTGGTGTCAGTTGACGCCTCACCTGTCTGTTTGGTCAGATTGGTTCAGACCAGGTCAGACCAGGTGAGGTCAGGTGAGGCGGGATCAGGTGGTGTCAGTTGACGCCTCACCTGTCTGTCGGGTCGCGGTCGGGTCCCGTCCGGCGGCCTCGTTTGCGGTGCATGGATGAGCTGCACCACCAGCGGCAGGCCGCCGCCCTGCCGCAGAGCAGCGCAGCTCTCGGCGCTCGACGACATGGTGAGCAGGGTGCTGGTCATCACCTCGCCGTCCTGGGCGCGCAGCAGCTGCAGCAGCGACAGCGTCGCCTCGGATGGTCCGGGCCGTAACGGAGCCGACGGCGGCCGGCTCATCGCCTGACATCACACAGCGCACACTGACATGTCACGCGGCACCGGGGAGGGGCAGGGGACCAGCTCGGCCGCAGCAGCTGCAGCAGCGACAGCGTCGCCTCTGATGGTCCGGGCCGTAACGGAGCCGACGGCGGCCGGCTCATCGCCTGACATCACACAGCGCACACCGACATGTCACGCGGCACCGGGGAGGGGAGGGGACCAGCTCGGCCGCAGCAGCTGCAGCAGCGACAGCGTCGCCTCTGATGGTCCGGGCCGTAACGGAGCCGACGGCGGCCGGCTCATCGCCTGACGTCACACAGCGCACACTGACATGTCACGCGGCACCGGGGAGGGGGGAGGGGACCAGCTCGGCCGCAGCAGCTGCAGCAGCGACAGCGTCGCCTCTGATGGTCCGGGCCGTAACGGAGCCGACGGCGGCCGGCTCATCGCCTGACATCACACAGCGCACACTGACATGTCACGCGGCACCGGGGAGGGGGGAGGGGACCAGCTCGGCCGGCTGTCCGTTGAGCGGATCCGGTGTTTTCACCAGACGTGGATGCCGAGTTCGAATTTCGCGAGTGGCCTGGGATTTCAAGTTATCCGCGATCACTGAGCGTGATACAGCATGGTACAGTATGGTACAGTATGCACTGATACATGTTACTATAGTTTGCAAAACACCGTGGTTAACTTATAAATAATTATTTGGAGCCAAGCCGCACCGACAGAAATATCATTCACTCTCACGGGATGTTCTGCGTTCTCCACTAAAACCTCACTCGACTTTTGTCATTTCATCAAATCTTTGGAGAAGTTTTGAACCGTGCGAAGACCTTTTTCGTGTTTCCTACAAACTCTGCGGAACTTCTCGCAATCTATTTATAATCCATTATATTCATCTTGTGATCTATCTATGCGTTAGGTCTCTCCAATACCTCCCACTTGGAGCTACGTGAATATACGCCGTTGTGATTAATAAATTGTAGTTTCTTTATGGAATACAAATTGCACACAACTACAGTATTGGACTTATTTTATGGATACAATTTTTACTGCTATGAAAACACGGTTTGGATTATGCCGAGGGCGTGTCACGCGGCTCGAACTTGGCCAAATCAGCCTGATTGGACCTAGTTCAATCATGTTTGTTGGCAGTGACGTACCCAACGAGGGGCAAAGGGGGCACATTGCCCCTATGAGAGGGGGCGGGGCCAGGAATCGTGTAGGAGTTCGGAAAATTGTGCCGGGCCCCACAAATCATGCTGGCCCAACAAATGGCGCCGTGGCCCTAAAACTCGCGCTAGGGCCTCCAAAATTCCATTAAGGCCCCACAAATTATTGTCGGGGCCCACTAAGCACAGCGGGGCCACGAAAAATCGCGCCACGATCCGACAAACCGCGCTGAGCCCCCACCATTCGCGTTGGGGGAATACACAAATTGTCGGGGCTCCAGGCAACCATAGCGGGACCCCGAAAACTCGCGCCAGGGCCCGCAAAATCATGCTCAGGCCCGAAACATCACACTTCCCCCCAAAAAAAAAATCCCGCAGGGGACTAAAAAACGGGAGGGTCCAAAAAACAAACACCATCTCATATACACCGTTCGACAGACACCATTTCGCAGACATGGCTGATCTCGGCTACCGCTGGCTCGATCTTCATGAAACCTACACGAAACGATCGACCGTGCCAGAGGCGTGCGGTTTGGACTTTCGTGACCCTGGGTCAGGACCACCAAATCGCCGAAAAAAAACCAAAATGTTTGGTTTACAGACATGGCCGATCTCGGTAACCGTTGGCTCGATCTTCATAAAACCTTTACCAAACGGTCGGCCATGTGCCAGATGCGTGCGGTTTGGACTTTCGTGGGTCAGGTCACAGGTCACTAAATCGTCGAAAAACATATTTTTTGGCTCACAGACATGGCCGATCTTGGCAACCGCTAGCTCGATCTAAATGAAACCTTCACCAAACGATCGGCCGTGTGCCAGAGGCATGCAGTTTGGACTTTCGTGACCTTGGGTCAAGTCAAAGGTCATCAAATCGCCGATAAACAAATTGTTTGGCTTACAGACCGCCAGACATCCCATGGCAGTGATAGTCTAGTATTCGCCTCGCTTGTACGATAACTCATTGAAAGTCGAACAGCCCTTACTGCCCTTGTATTGGCCTGGGTGATAGCTAACCAAACAGCAACAGCTTGTTATACAACGGCTTCAACGACAACCAGGCGCGCACCCAAGATTTTTCCATGGGTGGGGCCCGGACCAAGGGCACTTGGCCGGCTCAAAGGGCACTTGACCGGCTCCAAAGGGCACTTTGCGGCCCGGGGCACACTGGAAGGTTTTTGACCGGGGGGAGGTGGTAGCAAGCAATTTGTTTTAAAATTGCTAGAAAAAATGTTTTTTGGGGAATGTCCCAAATTTAGCCCGAAAATCACCTGCCTTATGATAAGGCAGGTGATTTTGCTAAATTTGGGACATTCCGCCAAGGGCACTTTTCGGTCAAGGGCACTTTTGGCCAAAGGAACTTTGGTTCATGGGGGCCGGGCCCCTCCCCCTCCGGTGGCCACTGACGACAACTGAAGCATACGACGACGCGTGGTTTTACAAGATTCGTATCTTAAAGTATTTACAGGCATCAGTGACGCACAACCGCCCAACGTCTTACCGCTCAACTCCGGCTCACTCCACGTTACATATAAATTTCGTGGTAAAGTGACCGGTAACGGTAACGCAACATTGAGAGAGGTCTCGAGACACGCGCACAACACGCATTGCGAGGTGTCTTCTCCGAGAGGGGTGACCCTCGCGTCATCACCAGGTGATGTCTTAGTCCTCTTATGCAGGACGTCCGAGAGTTGGTTGACCATTCCACGTGATCAGACACTCCGTCCTGTCATGATACTCAGGCACCCGTTTGCCATCATGAGCTGTCTGTGGCCTGTGAATGAAGTGAGCTGGACCGAGTCATCCAGCTCGATGATCCGGTCAAGCACGCGCTGACCTGCCGATCGGAATGTCAGCTCGTCTTCACCAGGCGGACAGCTGGCGTCGCCATTATTGGCAGCGTTCCTCGCCTGTATAAAGTCCTAATACTACTAGGGGGCTCATCGTACCAGCTCCGAGGGCTTATACAGGTGCTCCGGTGTCTTTGACCAACCTGCCTAACCTTAAGACAGTCGATGCCGCGCCGGGCCTTATTCGCCTTAGACGTGCGACCACGTCCAAACCGCACGCCTCTGGAACACGGTCGATCGTTTAGTGTAGGTTTCATGAAGATAGAACCAGTGGTTGCCGAGATCGGCCATGCCTGTGAGCCAAACACATTGTTTTTCGGCGATTTGGTGACCTTTGACCTGACCCAAGGTCACGAAAGTCCAAACCGCACGCATCTGGCACACGGCCGACCGTTTGGTGAAGGTTTCATGAAGATCGAGCCAGCGGTTGCCGAGATCGGCCATGTCTGCGAGATGGTGTCTGTCGAACGGTGCATGTCAAATGGTATCTATTTTTTAGACCCTCCCCTCAAAAATTCCCATCAGTGCCACCAAAATTCGCGTCGGGGATCACAGAGCTGAGCCGCAACAACTCGCGCTGTGGTCTAAAAAATGGCTCACAAAAATCACACTAAGGTCCCAAAATTCATACCGGTACATGGAAAAATCGACCACCCCCATTTACACAAATACAAATAGGTAGGGACCCGGCCAAATCAATCCGGGCCCGGAAAATCGTTCCGAAGTACCAGAAATCGCGCCATAGCCAAAATAAAATATCGCAGGGACCCGAAAAAAAAAGTGTGTAGCCCAAGAAATCACGCGGGATCCCATAGTGTGTAGGGCCTAACAAACCGTCGGGCCCCGAAAACTTGTGTCGGGCCTGAGCTAAAAAGATCTAGCGGAGACCCCGACAAAATCGCGCTGTGGCCCCACACATTCTTGTTGAGAGCCCCAAATAGATACAATTGGCCACAAAAACCGCATCGAGCCTCGAAAAAATTAAGCGCCCTCCCCCCGCCCCAAGCCGAGATCCCGAAAAGAAATTGGCCGGGCATGGAAAATCGCTCTGGAGTCCCAAATATTGCACAGAAGGTACCCCCCACCCCCAAAAAAGAAACATTTAGATCCCAAAAAAACGCACCGGGGCTCAAACAAATCGTGACGGGGCACACAGATATCGCGCCGGTGGTCCGAAAAAAAAGATCATGCCGGGACACCAGGTGACCCCGTGACACCAGATCATTCCGGGACACCGGGACACTTCTAGTGTGCCTAAAGGTACACCAGAAGGCATGAAACACCGGATCCCTACAAAATGCACCGTCTCTCTCGCAAAAAACATCAGGGCCTTAAAATATGGGCAAAACAAACACACCGTGAAACCCTCAAAAACATGCCGGAGGCGTCCAAAACGCACCGGGGTCGCAAAGGCAGCATGCGGCACCGTGCGTCCACCAAAAAGCGACGAAACCCCAAAAAGCGCCGGCGTCTCAAAAATGTGCAGGGACCCTAGCAAAAATGCACTGGATGCCTAAAACGCATTAATAGACAAAAATGCAACGGATCCTAAAAGAACACTGAACCAACGCCTCGGTTCGGTAGGCAATCTGGAAGCATATCTAAACAAAAAGCTGAAAGCTCTGAGGGGGGGGGGGGGTATTCCGATTTTTTTCCACATAAAAAACAAGTGGAAGAAGGGAAATTATCTTAGAATTAAATTCATCGATTTCTCCCAGCGAATTCCCATACGAAGTATTCCATGACGTCAAACATAGCACAAGGCTTACAAACATGGCATATGGAAGCAATTAGCAAAACGTAGAGGGCTTAGCAGAAGCCGCCGAATTGCACGAAGTGTGGCAAATCCGCAGAATGCGCAGGGCGGCTGTGCACGTGCACGAACGTTGGCGTGGTGGCGGCCGGGCGTTTGGATTGAAATGCGTAACATGGGAAACTGTTGCATTTCTAAGTGACTTGTGCAGGTGTAATTTCAGCAATGTGAGCTGACTTATCAAAGGATACCAGAAAAACAACCTTTGCACAGGGGATGGGGCTTAACCCGGTGACTTAGGCTTCGAAGCGATGGATGTATGTTGGGTCAATTACAAAGGAAAATCGAGTTGTTACTAATTACTTCCAATTAAAAAGGGCCTCTGACAAAATAGTGGTCGAAATCCGGCGACTTTTCAAAAAATGAGCATAGGTGACCTCATCCAAATCTGCTTCACCCACACCGGACGCAAATTCTAGGTTCACCACTGCGTGTTTAGACCAGGTCCAAACAGGCCTGACGTGATCAAATCTGACCTGATCTGCTTCGATATGACCGTTAGCCACTGACAATGATGCTCCTTGGTCTGACCTGAACTGACCTGAACTGACCCACTGTTCCCTGATGCGATGCAGGCTGACCGTCCACACTGACCTGGCGTGCCGGGTCTAACCTGACCTAGCCTGACCTGGTCGTGCAGCCGGTGCGACATCGGGCCGATGTCAGTGGCTCCGATGGTGGGCGGCCCGCTGTGCCAAAGCGGGTTATCCGCCCAGTCGGCCTGCTCCAGCATGGCAAGCGGCAGGCGCCGACACGTTGGCGCCTCTGGCGGGCCCCTGACCGCCTCACCGCCGCCACCGCAGCCGCTGCCGGCCAGCGGCTCCGGCTCCGGCTCGTCCTCACTCTCGGACGAGGACGACTGTTGCCACCATGGTCACACGAGGCCAGGTCACACGAGGCCAGGCCATACAGGACCAGTCCACATTGGGGCAGGGCACACAAGACCGGGCGACAAGAGACCACGCCATACACGGTCAGGGCACACAAGACCAGGTCACACGAGGTTAGATCACACAAGACCAGGCCACACGACGTCAAGACACACGAGACCAGGCCACACGAGACACGCCACACGAAGTCAGGTCACACGAGGCCAGGTCACACGAGGCCAGGCCATACAGGACCAGTCCACATGGGGGCAGGGCACACAAGACCGGGCGACAAGAGACCACGCAATACACGGTCAGGGCACACAAGACCAGGCCACACGAGGTTAGATCACACAAGACCAGGCCACACGAGGTCAAGACACACGAGACCAGGCCACACGAGACACGCAACACGAAGTCAGGTCACACGGGGCAAGGTCACATGATGCCAAGAAATGGTCGCATAAGATCAGGTCACACGAGGCCTGATCACGAGGGGCCAGGTCACACGAGAACAGGCATCACGAGGTTAGGTCACACAAGACACAGTCACACGATGCCGGGATACGGTTAAAGGATGCCGGGATACGGTCGCACGATGTCGTGACACGGTCACACGATGCCGAGATACGGTCACACGGTCACACGATGCCGAGATACGGTCAAACGATGCAGGGATACGGTCACACGATGTCGCGATAAGGTCAAACGATCCCGGGATACGGTCACACGATGTCGCGATACGGCCAACGATCCCGGGATACGGTCACACGATGTCGCGATACGGTCAAACAATCCCGGGATACGGTCACACGATGTCGCGATACGGTCAAACAATCCCGGGATACGGTCACACGATTCCAAGACAATTGCAAAAGGCATGGCACGGTGGTGACACGGGGTCGGTGAAGGGTTACACAAGGACGGATCATACGAAGTGAGACACGGGGCCATACGAATGCGAGACCGAGACTTATCGCTCTGATTACTGCATCAATGCAAATGTAACACTGTCAGAACTGCCTGAGCATAGACACGTAACAAATTGGTACGTCCGTGTCCTTTTCAATTAAAACAGACCAGTCGAGTAAATTCGTCCCCGAGTATCAATTAAATGCAGAAATCGAAAGGGAAAGAGATGAAGAGAGAGATGAAGAGAGAGATGAAGAGAGAGAGGAAGAGAGAGAGGAAGAGAGAGAGGAAGAGAGAGAGAGGAAGAGAGAGAGAGAGGAAGAGAGAGAGAGAGAGAGAGAGAGAGAGAGAGAGGAAGAGAGAGAGAGAGGAAGAGAGAGAGATAGAGCTAGAGCTAGAGCTAGAGCTAGAGCTAGAGCTAGAGCTAGATATAGAGCTAGATGTAGAGCTAGATATATATATAGATATAGATATAGATATAGATATAGATATAGATATAGAGATAGAGATAGAGATAGAGATAGAGATAGAGATAGAGATAGAGATAGAGATAGAGATAGAGATAGAGATAGAGATAGAGATAGAGATAGAGATAGAGATAGAGATAGAGATAGAGATAGAGATAGAGATAGAGATAGAGATAGAGATAGAGATAGAGATAGAGATAGAGATAGAGATAGAGATAGAGATAGAGATAGAGATAGAGATAGAGATAGAGATAGAGATAGAGATAGAGATAGAGATAGAGATAGAGATAGAGATAGAGATAGAGATAGAGATAGAGATAGAGATAGAGATAGAGATAGAGATAGAGATAGAGATAGAGATAGAGATAGAGAGAGAGAGAGAGAGAGAGAGAGAGAGAGAGAGAGAGAGAGAGAGAGAGAGAGAGAGAGAGAGAGAGAGAGAGAGAGAGAGAGAGAGAGAGAGAGAGAGAGAGAGAGAGAGAGAGAGAGAGAGAGAGAGAGGTGGATAGAGGGAGAGAGGAAGACAAAATGGGAATAATTTATTGGCAATAGCATGAGTGAATCGAGTACGATTAGCAAACAAATCCTAATGAGAACATTTCATATATAACACACGGAAGTCATCAACATCAAGGAGAGGCATATATTGTCAGAATGTCACAAACTACGAGTTGTCAGGATCCCACGGAAACACGGCTACCTGAATCTCGCACAAAACACGACGCACCAAAGATCTCTCATAAAGCACGAGCTATTTGGGACTCACACAAAGCACAGGACCAGGGCCCACGTGGAAGTGCCATGATTGCATCGCAGTCCAACAGTACCATTGGCTATTTCTACAACATTCTCCCACACACCGCAGATGATCGCTGTGGAGAGCAGCGGAAACCGCTTCCGGTGGCAATCCCAGATGCCGCACAATGCCTGACACACCCATCGCTGCACGTACAGCACAGGCGGGCCAGACCACATAGGCCCGGCATCGGCGACACATCCAATCTGGAGAGAGAGAGAGAGAGCAGTGGCGCGGAGGTGGAGGGGCGGTCGACGCCCCGGCGCGTGCCAAAGGTCACCCTGACCGGCGCCCGGCACAGAACAAACACAGCGAGCAAACTCTGGTCATGGCCCACATCACGGCTACGTCATGGCCACGTCACGACCGTGACGTAGCCGTGACGCCCAGGTTCAAGCGCGTCCGGCCGACAGACCACAGCAGACCATTATCTGAGCCAGGCCCCAGTCGCTCACCACTGTGTCCATGTCGTGTCGCAGTCGACTCAGCTCGGAGGCGGTGTCAGCCGACGTCGGCCCAGAAACCGCCGTCGGGCACGCTGGGTCGGGCTTAGAGCCTGGGCTGGCGACCTGAAGTCCGCACCGGAGGTCAAAAGTGGCGCAGTGGGACGAGCTGGGAAGCCTCGTGCGGCGGCCGGCCGGAAACGGGCGAGACGGCCACACAATGCGACGCTCAACCGGAGCCGAAAACAATGCAAGGCCACACGGCACTTTGGCGCGACGTCCGGAAACACTTCTATGCTAATGGTTCACGAACCCAGCCGAGCAGGGACATAGTTAACACCAGAGCCGCCTATATTCTGTAATATGAGCCCCTGAAATTTCACTTCATGGCATGGAAGATAGACAGAATATTGCGCACAACTAGCCTGTCGAGCAGTTTTTTTCTGCCTGGACTAGGCGGCACTACTTCACCACTCACCGGTCCGCCTTCCAACGTCCGGATCCGCTTCTGGAGCACCTCTATTTGACTGTAAAGCCAACGTTTCTCGTCGTCCCCCGATGCTGGTGCAACATCCTGCCTGAAAAACATGGTGCTTGCGATTATGCAACCAGTAACCAGAGAACGCCACAAACATGTTTGACACAACACAACACAACACAACATAGAACGATTCTTCAATGCCCCAACCAGAGTTGTGTTGCATAATTTTGGGTAAGCCATTTCTCACTCAAAAATACTTTCGTGCCTCAATATTCTGGATACACCATGGGATCATATGCAGCTGGTCCCTCAATGCTGGGATCCTCATTGCAATTGTTTTCTAATTTGCTATGAAAGGTCACCCGTGGCCCAAAAAACAAACACTTGCGTCGAGAAACATTTGCTCTGAAATGAACACCCTAATTGATGAATAACACATTGGGTTGCGATATCGAGGAACAGATAAGAACCAGTCCCCTCAGCACCAGAAAGGTGGCTAACGAATGTGGCGTGACGACGTGAGGTGATATAATTCAGATGGCTTTCTTCTTACTTTGTAACTTCCAGCCACTTTATAGATTGGAGAAGTCCAGTGATGGTCGTAGTTTCGCTGCACCGATTTTTCCTTGAACTGTCTGGAGTTGAATATTCCAAATTGGATACCCAGATGGGAACTGGGTTAAGTGTTAAATGTTCTACCTAATCGGTGGAACGTTGCCGTTACCTACGTTAGTGTCCCGCCTAGCTAATGAACCATGGGTTCTTCTATGACACGCTTGACTGGACGTGCCGCTTCCTACGTGCAGCATCATCATTATTAGAATACGATTCATCGCGGAGAAACTAAAATTCAGAGCAGTAAGAGCAGTATCAACCCATGATGTTCGATAATTGTTTAGGACAGTCTTGGTCCTAAAAAAGTATTGTATACCTACCCCGATAATTTGGACGGGCACCGCCACTTTTACGGGTAGGGCTTGAACCTTAAGGTTAGTAGTTAAGTCTAAAATTGTCTGGTACTTAATAACTATTGACAGTGTCTCAGTAGTCAATGGTCGTGCTCGACCACTATCAGACATGAAACAGCACTCGTGCACCATGTCCACTGTGGCAACCTACTGACGCATGCTAGAGCCTGCACATTCCCGTGTAGAGGTTCTAGCACATCTAGGGAGTGGTGATTCCTCCCACGCCGGACATGAGCACCGCTAGCGTAGCCAGCCGGCCATGGCCAAGCCACGACTTAACGACGCTGAAACTCGTGAAGCTGTCCCTCGGCAAATCTGCAGCTTAGTGAAGCTAACGCTCAGCGAAACTGCGGCCGTGCCCGGGTGTTGCCGCATGGAACTGCCCACATGTGAAGCTGTTGCTGAATGAAGCTGCCAGTGTGTGAAGCTCCTGTGCAAAGCTATCGGGGTCAAAAACTGGTAGTCCGGCAAACGCAGTATACATGGATAATGTACGCCTCTTTGCATGTGTGCAGCCTTTGGCTCCTTACATTGGTTTCGTACATCGACGGCGAGAGAAGCCAAATTCACGGAGAGCGCAGACTATATTGAATTGCACTGCGATATTTGCACGGTATACGTCGTAAGGTTGCTGTTCAATTATGTTGATTAAAGGAAATGAATTTTTTTCTTAATGAAAATGTGTCCTAAAGATATACGGTGTGTTCTCCAGACCAGCTGGTTGGTTATTGGTTTTACGACACGTCGACCGTTGAGTCATGTAGCGTCGCCAATCTCTCACCCCGATTGGTCGCGGGCGAAGAGTAGCGACAGGTGAGACTCGAACCCACAACCTTTCGATTGTGAGACGAGCATCTTACCCCTAGACAACTCGTCCCCTCTCCTTTCTACGGGATTAGTTTCATGGAACGATTTCAGCTCCAGACCAGCTGAAATCGTTCCATGAAAATAATCCCGTAAAATTATTTGGTCCGCCAAATTTAGATTTTCAAGTGCCTGAAGCTCCAGTTATCTGCTAGACAACCGTAGGCATGGCAACACATTTTAACATTCTTCCAATACAGAAAGGAAAGAGCAATCATCCTTGCGTTCGTGACAATTCCACCTTAGCTATGTGCACAAATTGGTTAACTTGCAAAGCAAGCATAAAACAGTGAATAATACGAGGAATTCCTCGCCTTTAATCTGAACATCCCAATTAAATTTGTATTGAACTTCTTGTTTACCTGATGAAATCCATAAAATTATTTAATCAGTCGGATTAACCCACAAAAACCCTTCCATTCAACTTAAGGGAATGCTCAGCATCCTACCGCCCACATCCCACCCACCCTTCAGCCGCATTTGGTTCTATATTGAAACACTGTAAAATATGGATTGCAATATCTCAAACGTCATGAATCTCACATGAATCCTAAGCCTGCTATCCGGTGAAACACCGCCAGATACGGTTAACATGCGATGGTACTCACTCGTACGAGAAGAACTTTAGGTATTTGTTTACGACGCATACGCATGTTCCTGTCATATAGCATCGCCAATCTCTCACGCCGATTGGTCACGGGTGGACTCGGTAATCCCACTGACTGCGGGTCTCGAACCCATGATCTTACGAACAAGAGTCGAACTCCCTACCGTGAACTACTGCGACCCGACGAGGTGCTCACTCGTGACTGAGTGTGGCGTTCGACTCACTGGCGGTGCTCCAGGTCGGCGATCAGTCGCAGGATGGCACAGCGCCGCTGACTCCTCGCCAGTCGCCGCTCTGAGCCGGCTGTAACCACCACACGGCTCGGTCAGTCGGGTCACCCGGGTAACGTCTTGGTCGCTGAAGCCGTCACGCGCACATACGTCACGGGTTAGAAACGGTACAGCTCTGAGGCAGCTGGAGAAAACACACTTACTCTCTAACCCACGCTCACTAATTCTCCCGCTCATTTACTCCCTAATGCTCACCAACACCCACTCACTCACTCAGTCTTTCACTTACTCACATTCACTCATTCACTGACACTCGCTGACTCACACTCGCTGATTCACACTCGCTTACTCACACTCGCTGACTCGCACTCGCTTACTCACTCACGCGCCCTTTCCGGCGCTGAAGAGGACGGCGGGTTAGGTGTCCAGTACGCCACGACCACAGACTGGTGGGGGAGGGGTCACACGGCCGAACCCCCATCCGATCGACACGGACATCACTCAGCCGGGGGTAGCTGCCCCCTCCCCATCCGATCGACAGGGACAGCGGCTGATCGGTGTAGCGGACACGACTCAGCCGGGGTCGGCTGAGTCGTCTGAGACCACACGCTGAGGTCTCTGAGACCTCAGTGTGGCGCTGAGACCACACGTCGGCCCGCCGTGGTCTTGAAACTGCACAGGCGACTCGCCCATGGCGCCGAGACAAAGACGGCGCAAAAAGGCTGGCTGCCAGCGGCCATGAGTCAGTCGGGCAGCTGGTCCGCGGACATGTCGAGCGCGTTAACAACAGGCGACCCGTGGGCAGACACGGAGCGACATCGTCGCACACGTGCCCACCCACCCGTACACTGCAGGGATGGACACTGCCAGCACTGATGAGACGAGGCCCCGTGGTTAACGCTCGACGTGTCGGGACTCAACAGCCGGACCGGACCATATGAGGTCACTGCTGAGACCTGGACCTTGTGTGGCCTTGTGTGGGGTCCGTCTGTTGGACTCCGGGACAGCGGAGCGGTACGGGGCCCGTCAGTCTGTTGGATCCCTGGAGAGCGGAGCCACACGGGGTCCGTCGTTGCACCGCTGGACACAGGTGTCCCGGTGACCAGACTGACACAGGGACACGGCGGCCGATGCAACGGCCGCGGCCTGACAGGTCAGACTCAGCCCCGCAGGTGACGATTCGTTGACCTGCGGTGCTGACGAGGTAGAGCCGCTCTTTATCGGCGTTGGCCGCATTCTTGGCAGCGCCGTCACAAGCCAGCATCACCACAGAAATGTTCCGACTGACAGGCGACGACTGGGAGCAGATGCGCTCTACTCCTACCTTACAGGCTGTGACTGGGAGAAGACAGAGGGGGCTCTACTCCTCCCTTACCGCCGGTGACTGCGAGCGGAACATCCCCACCGACAGATTCTGGGCGCGAGTCCCTCCATGGACAGAGTTTGAGAGCTAACACCCTCCAAGGACAGAGTCTGGGAGCGCACCCTCGTCCACTGGCAGGGTCTGTCTGGGAGGAGACCCTCCCCATCGACAGAGTCTGTGAGCGGACCCTCACCACCGACAGAGTCTGTGGGCGGTCCCTTCCCATCGACAGGGTCCGGAAGCGGACACTCGCCACCGACATAGTCTGGGAGCGGACACTCGCCACCGAGAGTACGGGAGAGGACACTCGCCACCGAGAGTCTGGGAGCGAACACTCGGCACCGAGATAATGGGAGCGGACACTCGGCACCGAGAGTACGGGAGCGGACACTCGCCACCGACAGAGTCCGTGAGCGGACACTCGCCACCGACATAGTCTGGGAGCGGACACTCGCCACCGAGAGTACGGGAGCAGACACTCGCCACCGAGAGCGGACACTCGCCACCGACATAGTCCGGGAGCGGACACTTGCCACCGAGAGTATGGGAGCGGACACTCGCCACCGAGAGTATGGGAGAGGACACTCGCCACCGAGAGTCCGGGAGCGGACACTCGCCACCGAGAGTATGGGAGCGGACACTCGCCACCGAGAGTCCGGGAGCGGACACTCGCCACCGAGAGTCTGGGAGAGGACACTCGTCACCGAGAGTATGGGAGCACACTCGCCACCGAGAGTATGGGAGCGGACACTCGCCACAGAGAGTATGGGAGCACACTCGCCACCGAGAGTCTGGGAGCGAACACTCGGCACCGAGATAATGGGAGCGGACACTCGCCACCGAGAGTATGGGAGAGGACACTCGCCACCGAGAGTCTGGGAGCGAACACTCGGCACCGAGATAATGGGAGCGGACACTCGCCACCGAGAGTATGGGAGAGGACACTCGCCACCGAGAGTCTGGGAGCGTACACTCGCCACCGAGAGTATGGGAGCGGACACTCGCCACCGAGAGTATGGGAGCAGACACTCGCCACCGAGAGTATGGGAGCGGACACTCGCCACCGAGCGTATGGGAGCGTACACTCGGCACCGAGAGAATGGGAGCGGACACTCGCCACCGAGAGTATGGGAGCAGATCCTTCCCACCGACAGAGTCTGGGAGCGGACCCTCGCCACCAACAGTCTGGGAGCGGATCCTCGCCACCGAGAGTCCGGGTTGCGGACCGCACCCTCCCCACCACCGGCCCCCGCCGCGTTCGCCGCCAGAAATGGCACTCGGGCTTACCAGTTAAACATGGCCAGCTCTCAGCATCAGACCGCTGAGGGCGGGCCGGCTCAGCCGTCCATGCGGAGCCAGGATGTGCGACACCATGTAACAGTACCGACGGCAGTGACGCGGGACCCGCCACACCAGCGTGGCTGTGGCCATGTGCGGACGTACGGTTATAATGGCCCCGCCGGCTCCGTTACAAAACACCGCCGGAAACATTTTCGGCACAGACTGCTACAGCTGGTCCACACATTGATGATGTAAATGCAGCGCCACATTTCGGGACTGGTGTGTGATGGTCGGATGTCAGCATACGACAGGCCAGTGACGCGGACAGGCTGCACCAGTGCTGTCAGCACTGCTGGTCCAAATAGGATGAAATGGGCGAAGTATGATGGAAAGGGGCGAAATAGGATGGCAATGGGCGAAGTATGATGGAAAGGGGCGAAATAGGATGGCAATGGGCGAAGTAGGATGGAAATGGGCGAAGTAGGATGAAAATTGGCGAAGTAGGATGTTAATGGGCGAAGTGGGATGGTAATGGGTGAAGGAAGATGGCAATGAGCGAAGTAGGATGGAAATGGGCGAAGTGGGATCGAAATAGGCGACGTAGGATGGAAACCGACAAGGCAGCACGGCAGGAGGCAAGCGGGCAGGCACCACAGGAGACAGGGCGGAGACGGAGTAGAGAGGAGATGGGACGGAGGAGACCGAGGAGACGTAGAGACAGCGAAGAGAGCGGAGACGGACGGAGATGGGAGAAGACAGCGGCGAGGGTGAACGTGGGCTGATACAACGAGCAACAAGGCGAAAACGGGGCCCCCAATGCAGATGTTGGGCGGAGACGGTGATGAGGAGGATGAAGAGCAGGGCGGGGTGGAGCATGGTGGCGGAGCCGATCTAAATTCCTACGTATCTGCTTGGCACCGAGGGCAAGCCGTGCTCCACGCGACGGCAATTCGCCAGTATATCGATCGCAGCCACACGCCACTGCAGGCTCACCACATCGCCACAGGCGTGGACCGCACCCAGCGGCCGACTCACCAACCACACCATCCTCACAACATCGCCACCATCCCTACCACACCACCCGCACAACATCGCCACCATCCCTACCACACCACCCGCACAACATCGCCACCATCCCTACCACACCACCGGCACAACACCGCCACCATCCCTACCACACCACCCGCACAACATCGCCACCATACCTACCACACCACCCGCACAACATCGCCACCATCCCTACCACACCACCCGCACAACGTCGCCACCATCCCTACCACACCACCCGCACAACATCGCCACCATCCCTACCACACCACCCGCACAACATCGCCACCATCCCTACCACACCACCCGCACAACATCGCCACCATCCCTACCACACCACCCGCACAACATCGCCACCATCCCTACCACACCACCCGCACAACATCGCCACCATCCCTACCACACCACCCGTACAACGCGGCACACTCGGCGCATCTGACAAGCCTGGGTGGGTCTGGCTGAAGCCGGCCGCGCCGCACAGTCGTGAACTGGACGCCGACCCAAGCACGCCATATCGCGCGGCCGACCGGCCCACCCAGCTGTACGACGACAGGCGTCGCTGGTTCGGCTCGGCTGTTCTCACACTGACGGCCGTGCAGGCCGGGCGGCAGCGCACTGCGCGGCGGCCGGGTCGGCACACAGATGGCGAGATGACTGGGGCCGGCGCGCTGGCCGCCCGGTAATGCATCGATCGCGCGGGCCGCCGGCCCACCCAGCTGAGCCCACCACCGATGGCGGCCACGTCGCCAGTTTGGGCACCGGCGCCGGCGCTGGCCGTGCCCAGTTACGGGTCACCACACACTAACCGGCGGTCACCACACACCAGCCGGCGGTCACCACACACCAGCCGGCGGTCACCGCACACCAACCGGCGGTCACCACACACCAGCCGGCGGTCACCACACACCAGCCGGCGGTCACCACACACCAGCAGGCGGTCACCACACACCAGCCGGCGGTCACCACACACCAGCCGGCGGTCACCACACACTAGCCGGCGGTCACCACACACCAGCCGGCGGTCACCACA
The DNA here is from genome assembly GCA_034440615.1 of Ashinkailepas kermadecensis. Classification (NCBI taxonomy): domain Eukaryota; kingdom Metazoa; phylum Arthropoda; class Thecostraca; family Neolepadidae; genus Ashinkailepas; species Ashinkailepas kermadecensis. The sequence continues at coordinate 62,432 of JAOTOM010005006.1, forward strand.
CACTAGCCGGCGGTCACCACACACCAGCCGGCGGTCACCACACACTAGCCGGCGGTCACCACACACCAGCCGGCGGTCACCACACACCAGCCGGCGGTCACCACACACTAGCCGGCGGTCAACACACACTAACCGGCGGTCACCACACACCAGCCGGCGGTCACCACACACTAACCGGCGATCACCACACCAGCCGGCGGTCACCACACACCAGCCGGCGGTCACCACACACCAGCCGGCGGTCACCACACACTAGCAGGCGGTCACCACACACTAACCGGCGGTCACCACACACTAACCGGCGGTCACCACACACTAGCCGGCGGTCACCACACACCAGCCGGCGGTCACCACACACCAGCCGGCGGTCACCACACACCAGCCGGCGGTCACCACACACCAGCCGGCGGTCACCACACACCAGCCGGCGGTCACCACACACTAACCGGCGGTCACCACACCAGCCGGCGGTCACCACACACCAGCCGGCGGTCACCACACACCAGCCGGCGGTCACCACACACCAGCCGGCGGTCACCACACACCAGCAGGCGGTCACCACACACCAGCCGGCGGTCACCACACACCAGCCGGCGGTCACCACACACCAGCCGGCGGTCACCACAGTCCGACGGCGGTCACCACACACTAACCGGCGGTCACCACAGTCCGGCGGTAGTCACCACACACCAGCCGGCGGTCACCACAGTCCGACGGCGGTCACCACACACTAACCGGCGGTCACCACACACCAGCCGGCGGTCACCACACACCAGCCGGCGGTCACCACAGTCCAGCTGGGGGTCACCATAGTCTAGCTGGGGGTCACCGCATACCATCCGAGAGTCACCTTCAGCGATATTTTTACAACTGAAGCTAGAAGCGCGCGGACCTCGCTACGGATGTCGTGTGCCACCAACTTGCGTCATCGCTGGCGCCAGCGAAACATTGGGAATACTCCGAGGCCACAAACTTGAATGTTACAATGTACTCTATCTATCAAAGTTATGCGTTTGTCCTCAGACGAACACCGTTTACCGACACTAACGCTGACAGCTACATTAGCGACAAGCTGGGGGATTGTGCTAAAGTCAGATGAAAATGAATAGCCCTTAGTCTGTGTAATGATGAAACATTTGTCTGTTTTATAGCATATATGGTACCACAAACCTGCTTAAGGAAAATACAAAGAAAACGCACTCTGAGTAACAAGTAACGAATACATTCCATGAATATTACAACAATGACATATGAAGTGATTTAAACCCGGTTCACACCGCCAACGGACCGGATAAAATTATGATGGCCGAACCAGCATTTTTACCTTATATGATAAAATTCCGGTCCGGCCGCCGGAGTCCAACTCCATCCACGAATGGATCATGGGTAATCATGATGACCATGTGTGTCGCTGCATGGACAATCATGATGGTCCGCGTGTCGCTGAATAACAACGATTGGAGGGCGGGCATATCACACCCAGAATACCTACAAATTCGGGCTGAATGAGAACACCTTATACATTTCACAGGCGAGTCTGCATCAAACTCCATAGCATTATCAGTTGAATTTGAGTCACATGGTTATTCTTAGTGGCGGGTACCTCCTCCTGCTCTTGACCCACGATATCTTTGTTCCCAGCATCCAGCATTAGCCAGCTTTTTGACGAACAGAACATGCCCGTAAAATCACATCACTGAGTTGATATGTTTTCGTAGCCGGCACAAATCAAGTGAAATAACAACCTTTCAAGGCGCGAATACGGCCCAACGTAACGAGCGCACAGCCCATGCGCCGATGACGTCATGGCTGCCGACAGAGCCGGCGGGAAAACCGACGGAGCCGAAGGGGGAGCCGACGGAGCCGGCGGGGAAGCCAACAGAGCCGGCGGGGAAGCCGACTGAGCCGGCGGGGAAGCCAACAGAGCCGGCGGGGAAGCCGACGGAGCCGGCGGGGAAGCCGACGGAGTCGGCGGGGAAGCCGACGGAGCCGGCGGGGAAGCCGACAGAGCCGGCGGGGAAGCCGACGGAGCCGGCGGGGAAGCCGACGGAGCCGGCGGGGAAGCCGACGGAGCCGGCGGGGAAGCCGACGGAGCCGGCGGGGAAGCCGACGGAGCCGGCAACCCAGGCCCCGGAGAAGATGCATTGCTTATCGGACGGGTGCTGGGCAGCATAGAAATTAAGTTAAACTATGTGAATGATTGCAGTCATGAAAATGACTAGGAAACAAATGCGAGCGGATTTTTGTTCGCCACAGTGCACGGGAAAATGCATCCGATATAGCATTACCGGTTCCATTAACCGCGCTGCGTATCGTGCCAGCTGTCTATGGCCACTGGATGACCAGATACCGAGCGTATGCGTGTTTTTTTAATACTGTCAGACGTTCTTGAGCAAGAGCATGTTTTTATTTGAACTGAGATTCTTTGTCTCTAAAATAGCAGATCACCTAAACAATCGACTTTGCGAAGCGAATATCGTGATAGCCACCACGAGGATTCGTCGTTTTGTGCAACTCTAATGAAAAGAGAATCACCGTTTATGATATGTTCTAATGACAACTACTGCGCCCACCGGGTCCGTAAATGACGTGAAAGGGGCTGTCATGGCGTTCCCGTGTTGATAGATCAGATAATCATGTAGATATGCACTCGTCTACACCAATATCCATGGTGAAGGCACATCAAAGTGTAATTCGCGGAATTTGAATGTCATGACACGTTGATAATACGGACTAACATTGCAGTACACACATTGTTCGGGGAGAGCTAAGAATGTGTCAGGCCACATGTTGGCACGGCATGGAATCAGATCAGAATCAGATCAGAATCATGATACGCATGCTTCTCCCAATGTAAATGAGTCATTGTCCTGTATGCTCAAAGGTCTTCCAAATGACACCCATCTTGTTCACTATGTGCAATGCGTACACCGCTTCATGTTGAAGTCCGGGCCGCCGACCCACATGTTACCCCCTGTGACTTCCAGTAGCATTATCTGCGACAATGTCGCTTTCTCTGAGCAGAGTGCCATAAATGACACCCAAGTCGGCCACCTTCGATGATGCACACAAATCCTCTAAGTTGAGACCAGGCCCATATGTCACCATATGCCAACTCCATATGCTACCCATATGCCATCGCTGCGACTTGTGATGCACCCAACAACATCACCATCGCGTTCCATGAATTAAATTATCTTAGACGACACCGATATCGACTATGTTCGCCATCACATATCAGAACAGTAAATGGATATCAGGCTTAGGTCAGCTTCCAGAGGTCACATAGGAATTCACAGAGGTCAGGTCAATTTCTGACATTTGACCTCCGTGAACCCGTGCTGAGTAAGTTTTTCAAATAAATGTGTGACAGTCACTTCCCTGGATAATCCTTTGGGCATTTTTCAGTAACAAAAGGTAGAGGACCAAAACAAAATTTTGAAGATCACGAACTCAATAAAATATCACAAGTTTACGTCATCAAAAACTGACCTCGGGAGATGAAACGTTTTTGTATTGAGCTGCGCAGATGTCCCTTCCAAGCGACATATGGCTGTGCTATGGTTCATGTCGTCTTATTTAAAAAAAAACATGTATGTGGGTATTTTCATTCGTAACCGCAAGCATTCCATGGCCTGCATTTCGTGGTCCCTTTGGCCCAATAATCTGAAACTCTCATAATCACTATCAGTCCTGTATGTCATTTTTGTCGAAATCGGAGGGTGTGGTGACCAATCTGTGGCTTGCCTTCGTGATACCGCCTGGAATCGCCAACGGCCACAATGTACATTATTTATCAGACATCACACAGGTATCGACCATGTTGCGGGGCTAGCCAGTAGCCAAGACGCCACCAACACTGATGCTAATTCTGCGATACGACCAATTCATCTATTTCACAAAAATGTTCCCGATCAGCACAGTCCCTCTTTTGCCATGCTGTCTTTGAAACAAAGCTAGATGTGATTGTTGCACTGCTCGTTAACGCTTGGACTATGCATTGAGCGTGGCCAAACATTTGACAGGCGGAAGTACTCCTTTCCCTATTGTACTCTGTCCGGAAAGTTATCAACCCGGACACACAAACTGTGGATAGACAACTTGCCTCCCTTCACTCCATAACCAAATTGTCCCTGATTACCACACACAACAGCTGAGCATACGGCGGTGCAGTGGCGACCTGTCGTAGCTGCCACGCACTGAGTCACCACACCCGCGGAGCCGCGGCGCACGTCTCACCTGTCGTAGCTGCCACGCACTGAGTCACCACACCCGCGGAGCCGCGGCGCACGTCTCACCTGTCGTAGCTGCCACGCACTGAGTCACCACACCCGCGGAGCCGGGGCGCACGTCTCACCTGTCGTAGCTGCCACGCACTGAGTCACCACACCCGCGGAGCCGCGGCGCACGTCTCACCTGTCGTAGCTGCCACGCACTGAGTCACCACACCCGCGGAGCTGCGGCGCACGTCTCACCTGTCGTAGCTGCCACGCACTGAGTCACCACACCCGCGGAGCCGGGGCGCACGTCTCACCTGTCGTAGCTGCCACGCACTGAGTCACCACACCCGCGGAGCCGCGGCGCACGTCTCACCTGTCGTAGCTGCCACGCACTGAGTCACCACACCCGCGGAGCCGCGGCGCACGTCTCACCTGTCGTAGCTGCCACGCACTGAGTCACCACACCCGCGGAGCCGGGGCGCACGTCTCACCTGTCGTAGCTGCCACGCACTGAGTCACCACACCCGCGGAGCTGCGGCGCACGTCTCACCTGTCGTAGCTGCCACGCACTGAGTCACCACACCCGCGGAGCCGGGGCGCACGTCTCACCTGTCGTAGCTGCCACGCACTGAGTCACCACACCCGCGGAGCCGCGGCGCACGTCTCACACACCAACTGCACGGGCGGCCGCGCCGGCACCGACTGACAGGGCGCGCTGACGCCAGCTGGAGCCAACAATTACCGTGATCGGCCAGCGTTGGCGGCGGGTCGGCCAGCCGTGTGGCTCACCGGCGCTACGACAACGCGAACGCCGACCGGACGGAGACACTGGTGTCGCCTCCCACGGCGTCAGCGACCTCACGCGACCCGACCGGTCGGCGGCACCGGCGGTCACGTGACTGGCGGCGCGACGCACCGGTCTGCGGCGGCGGCGGCCGGCGGCGGCCGGCGGCGGCGGCGGCGACACCCCAGCGGTGCGCGCCGCACGAGCCCGCCGGCGTGACTCAGAGCGCCGGCGGTGGCAGTGCACGGCCTCCCCCGCCGTCGGCACACGTGTCGTCGGCCAGGGGCCGGCCGCCGGCAGCAGAGGTGCCGGAGACGGTCACGGGTGAAGGGTGCGGCGGGTCAGGTCGGGGTCACGGGAGAGCGCGCAGCCTTGGGGGTCAGGGCAGCCACCTCAGGTCCGACTTACTGAGGTCACGCGAGGGGAGGACCACCTTGAATCAGGTCAGGATCACGGGGGCGGAAGACCGCGTGGGTCACGGAGAGAGCGCCGTTACGCGTCACGAGAGGAGAGGCGTCGCGCCAGGCACGGTTTGGGTCACGACAGGCGACTTCTCTCACTGGGAGAGAGCGGACCGACTTCCCAGCGTGGCAGATGGTGTGCGACCAGTGCGGCCAGCCGCTGCTGTGCGGCCAGCCGTTGCTGTGCGGCGGTCGGCTATGCGCTGTTGGCCAGCTAATCGTCGGGCTGGCCGGCTGGCCGTCGGCCGCTTTAGTCGGCTCGTTGTTCCGTCACTGATCTGGATTTTGGCACCCAGACAGTGCAAACATACGTCACGGCACTTACAGACTCGCCAGCAAACCGCTTCCTGCCGCACTGGGCTCGTAGGCATGTGCAACCAGGAACTGTGCGGGGAGGTAGAAGTAATGGACCCCCGCCCCCCCCCCCCAAAAAAAAGGGGGACAAAAAGACGCATTGAATAACAAAAACAGAAGCCGCCGGTAGCAGTGGTTTTAACAACTGTCTCCCAGACCCAACCAAAAAGCTAAATATTAAGACATTTCAGGACCACGGTTCCTTGGCAGCGACACTGGAGCCGCCATCATGACCACGAGGTATCTAGACACATGCAATGCAGGAAATATGTTCCATATCTGTAAGTGTTTTAATTATATCAGTCGTAAGCAGACTTGTGCTGGACTCAATTTTTTTGAGTCGACTCACATGTGACTCATATATCTTGAGATCTGATTCGACTAATGATTCAGAGCTCACAAAGCTCAAAGCTTCGACTCGCAACTCAAACAGACTGACAAAAATTTGAATCGATTCAGATCCGACTCAGTGGTATCACTCATGAGCCATATGATTCAGTGTCCATTGCCCACACATTATATATATATATATATAATGTTCCATATTCCGGTTCCATATTCTTTTTCACAATCACAACCCATTTCTGTGTTGTGTTTCTGGCACTAGGATTGACTCATGCATGATACTGATTGTGAATACAAAGCTTAACATCAATACTTATTTGTAGTTATTGTCATTTGTTTTTGTCAATAACTTCAGTACCCCTCATTCTTTACTCACTGGCAGCTGACAAGTTGACAATTGTAATGCTAAGCATGAATAATTATGCTGTGTTTTTACTCCCTACTTTGTGTCATGGTATACTATTCACAAAGATACATTCTTTTTATACTTTGTTCATAACTTGCATTTGAGTCGTAAGACTCAAATGACTCGTTGTGATTTGAATGATTGACTCATGATTCAACTCATTTTTATGTTTAGAAAGATGGAATTCAACTCACGACTCAATATATATTTTGGGGAAAAGAATCGATTCAACTCGCGACTCATCCAAAAACGATTGATTCATGAGTCGATTCTCCATTCAACTCGAGTCGAGCACAAGTCTGGTCGTAAGTCGGTATGTTACATCAAAGCGGTAACTGATCAGCCAATGAACAGCTCAAAAATATTTTTCGTTTACAAAAACGTCGTGGAGAAAATTTCCGGTAACCATGCAAAAATTCAGCAACTTCGACACATACAGTAGTACGCCAAATTCTAGCAAGTCCCGATTATAGAAGCGTCAGGATTAGTGCATACATTTTTCACTCACTCATACAATTTCTTATAGATGACAGACACTAGAAAAACCCAATGAAGAAAGGGGCTGCCTCAGACGAAAAATGACGGATGTGTAAGAAATCCGAGTTGCCTGGCATTAATTAAGCCGCCATCCATTCGGTTTGTAATCGCTCAACTATCACGCATATGATAATGCGATTTTCCCAGTCGTAGCTGTGTCGAATCCAGTCGCAAAAGTGCACGAATAATACAGGTCAGTGATACCTCGTTAGTCACAATCGTCAAGCACGAGACCTACACATCCGGCCCACACCGATCCGGTATCCCGGGCCCTCGTCGATTCCGATACCGGGATCTTAACCCCAGTCCACTCCTGAATGGGTTCCAGAGCGTTCAGGCCGAGAATGCCCCCACCCCCTGAAATGCCCCCACACTCCGGAATTCCCCCACCACTGGCATACCCCACACATGGATACTCCACTTCCTGGCATACTTCGGGCACACTGCTCGGCGGGATCCCACAAACGGAGCCGCATATCGACCAATATCACTGGACACAATATCCAACATGGAGGTGTTCCAGAAGTTCATCCGGACTTGTAACACATCTGAATCTCAGTGCAGCGTCCCTGTGTCACACTGGGGGGCCCCCAAGATTCTCATAGATAGATCCTAGCTCTCACCAGGATGCGACAAGGGTTCAGAAGCAGAGCTTGACCATTAACGTTGCCTGTGACAATCTTCTGAAATGGGTGCATTCGGCGGGGTGTTAGCTGTGTTGCTCTCTTTACGGGGGTTTATGGGCTGGGAGCTAATGGGCGCTAAATCACCATGTAGCCGACGTAAACCCAAGCAATCACGGGCTGCGAGCTGCGTTGCCAACATCCAAATCTGATTGCGATCCAGGCCACAGCATCTCACCGTTAGTTTTAATGAACATCGGAGGATAAACATCCTGACCATTCTGACCATCCTGACCACAGGCGTAGGCACGTCTCAAATAGTGGGTGGGCCCGGGTCAACAGCGGGGGCGCACCCGGAAACTTCGCAAAGTACCACGGTCGAGCACTTTTGGATAGAGAACCCGGTAATTTGAATAGTGAACACAGCCTTCAAGGTGGCAGGCCTAAGGGTCCCTAAGGGGGAGGAGGCAGGCCCCTAGGCGCGCCCATGGCTAACAGCAACATGTGGTACGGAAAAAAATTATCATCGCAGCATAAGTACTTTCAAATTCACACTTCTCGCTGAACATGGAACTCTTCACGACTGGTGGATTCAGTTATGGGTTTACCTTCCTGGTGCAAGGGAAACCATTGGTGCCTATTACTGTTCAAATACAATTTCTTCAACTTCCGCTATGTGCGTGTGTGGGGGGAGTGCAAGCTCATTACAGCATCACTAATGGATATGTGGTGTGCCCTAGTTTCCATAAATACCTTACGTCACAAAGATGTCCCCTCGTAAATGTTCACCGGTGTTGGTGAGGAGAAAGAATAAGCAAGAACGTGGCTTACTTGCTGCTTCATGGCAAAAGAAGTATCATGATTAATGCTGGAAAGGATGAGAAACAGGAAAGACGGGTGTTCGCTGGTTGAAAATTATTTGATCCGGTGTGTGACAGACCAAGATTGGCAGGCTGACAGACTGGGGCAAATAAAAACATAATACATAAAAATACATTGTATGGTGTTTGTCCTTAGGGCCTAGCTCCAACACATAAATCATCAGTCATCTCAATCATCTCTGTAGTGCACATTGTGCACCATAAAATATCCGCCACTTCAAACGAAATGCTACAACTACATCATGTGGCACCCGGCTGAAACGGAATGTAAGCGCTTATTTTGGGGACCAAAAATTCAGCACAAAATAGCTGACATGTTACACACGGCACCTCATAAAGCTATCAACGTATTCAGACTTAAGAGCCACAAGAAACCATCCTGAATTCAATTCAATGATCAATTCTCTCCTTCCCACGTTTCTGGTTGCTAAGAAATCCGGATAACCGTTGAGCTTTGATGCACCTCAGCTCTTTGGTTAAATACGCTCCCGGGTTGGTAACCGAACTGAGGCTTTAATTAGGAGTTCTTTCTTGGACCTTTCCGCTTTTCTTTGTTCACGGATGTGCTTTAGGGCTCCAGGCAATTTTTGTTAGGGGCCCGGCACATTTTTGCGACCCCGGCTCTTTTTTTATAGTTTTGTTGCGTTTTTGTGCACCGACGATATCTTTCTTTTAGATATCGGCACGTTTTCCCAGACCCCGAAGTGTATATTTAGTGCTCAGTCTTTTTGTTCCTTTTCTAGGACCATGTCGATTTTGTGTGGCCCGAGTCTGTTTTTGAGGTCCCATGCGGTCTCAAGGCCCCGGTGTGCTTTGAGCTTTGTGCTGTGAGCCCCGTTGCGTTTTATTTAAGCTCCCGGTATGTTTATTTAGAGCTGTAACGCATGTCTTAAGGCCCTGCCGCTTTTTTCCAGACTCGGTGCGTTTTGGAGGGCCCGGTGCATTTTCGTCCTCCAGTTGTGCTCTTAGGGTCCCGCTGTGTTTATAAGGGGTTCCTCGCTCACATTTGTGGGACCCAAGCACGATATTGGGGGCTCCGGTATAACTTCTCGGGGTTCTGTCGCGACCTTTCGGGCCCAGGCGCATGATTCCTGGGGAGGGGGGGGGGGGGATCCGACGCCAGTTTTCTGGGCTCGACGCAATTTTTGGTGACTTCTTCCGAATTATGTAAAGTCCTGGCCACGGCCCGATTTTGCAGGCCCCCGGCTACATTTTTTGGTGTCCCGTCGCGATTTTTCGAACTCCGGTACTTTTTTCGGTGCCGTATGCGATTCCTTAAGGCATCTGATGGTATGTTTGGGCTAAGGAGCGCTTTTCCTGGCCCGAACATTTATTTTTCGGAATCTCCTTTTTATTTTGGAGGGCTCTGGCTTGATCCTTGTCGGGTTTCTATGCGATTTTTGGGCCACCCTGTGCTTATTTATGGCCATCGAAGCCAATTTTTGGGAGCCCGAGGGGAACTTGGCATGCCCCGACCAGAATTTAGGTGAATACCGACAGGAATTTGGGGTCCCAAGCGCGATATTTGGGGGCTTGTGCTAGTTCGCGGGGCGCGTTGTACTTATCTGGGCCTCGGCGTGATTTTGCCATTCACGGCCCACATTTTTGGGCCCGGTGCAAGTATTTTTTTGGTGCCGGTTGTATTTACTTATGATCTCTAATTCTGGGGGCCCCGACGCGAAGCTATGGGGCCCCAGAATCATTTGTTGGGACTCCGGCGCGATTCTTGGGTTCTTGGAAGCCCACCTCTTAAGATTCTTCTTGGAAGGGTCCCGGTACGATTCTTCGGGCTCCCAGTGCATATTTTTCGGTGCTTCAACGTGTTTCTTTTCCGGGGCCCGACGCGTTTTTTTTGGGGGGGGGGGATTTTTGACGTAATTTGTGTTGCCGCAGAGTAACATTCCGGGTAGGAATTTATTTTTGGGAATCCAACTGCGACTTTTGGAGCTCCGGCGCGACTTTTTGAACCCCTAATTATTTCCAAGGGCAGCGGCGCGACGTTTTGGGGTCTAAGTGCGATTGTTTGACCCTGTCTTCATTTGTTGGGATGCCTATTGCGAGTTTTAGTGGCATCGACACGTATTTCGGGGTCCAACACGTTTTGGTTTCTTTTCGAACATTTGCTGGGACCCAGAGTGATTTTCCATGTCCAGACTGCTTTTTTTCGTTTCCCCGGCTTCATTTGTTGGGTGTTCCCGATGAGACTTTTGGGGCCCCGGTGCGATCTGTCGAGCCCCCAGCGTGATTTGCATGGGCCCAGGCGCGACTTTTCGGTACCTTCAGGCTCAGCGTGATTTTCAGTGGCCCCGGCCCAACCCTTTGGAGTAGGACCCGGCACGACTTTTTCGGCCCCCAGCTTGCTTTTCTGGGCTCAAGCGCAACTCTTGAAGCCCCCAGAGTGATTCTCAGGGGCCTAGCCCGTCTTTCTGCGGCACCCATCGTGATTTGCTCCCAGCTTAATTTTCTCGGTGCCCGGTCCAACTTTTGGGGGCCCCAGCGGGATTGTCAGGAGCCCCGACCCGAACTTTTGGGACCCAGCGTGATTTTGAGGGCCTGGCCAGTCTTTCCGGTGCCTAGTGTCGTTTTCGAGGGCCCCGGCGTGACTTCCGGTCTTTTTGGACTCCAGCGTGATTTCCAGGTGCCCGGCCCGACCTCTTATGGCTTTAGCGTAATTTCCTGGGCCCTGGCGCGATTTATCGGGGTCCCGGAGCGACATTTTGGAGGCCCAGCGGTATTTTCAGGCGCCCGGTCCAACATTTTGGAGCCCTCAGCGTCATTTTTAAGGTCCCGTTTGAGGCCCCAATGTGATTTTCAGGGGCCTTGGTGGGATTTTGTGGGCCCATCGTCATTTTCGGGGACCCCTGCGCGACTTTTTGGGGCCCCAAAGTGATTTTTATGTTCCCGGGTGTGATTGTTGGGGTTACCAGCAGGATTTTTATGAAGCCTGGCCTTGTTTTTCCGAACCTCGGTGCGATATTGGGGGCCCACCTCTCATGGGGAGGGGGACTGCTCCAATTCCCCCCCCCCTTCGGTACGCCATTGCGCATGTCCCAATGATTGTATAGTTAAGCAATAAAGTATGTGGAATACATCGTACAAAATCGAATTTCCTATGTCCATTTCACTGCTTGCACCACAAGTAATGTTCAGAAATACACACACTGCAATTGGCCTAAATTCATCCCATTACTATCGGAGTTCTTAAATTTCAGCCTGGACGTACACATCACTGGACGATGAAAAGCCTTGATAGTAGTCTCCGTTGTAATTCTGTGTTTTAATGCTCTTAATCCAAATGTCTTCATTGAACAGATTATGGGTTCAGAGTCTATACTAAGCAGATATTTTTACATACACCATGATCCCACCATCTTACCAAACAATTTCTTTTGAAAGACATAATTTGAATTAAATAACGTGCTGTCAATGCCACTACGCAGTTACCCAGCTGAAGATCCGCTCTGATTAGTTGCCATGCTCGTCATGTGCCTTCTCAGGTCACATGACAAGCATCACTCGTTACTCGTCACATCATCACTCTTCATGTCACTCCGCATGTGACCTTGTCAGGTCGCATCACGAGCGCCTAATCCTCTCTGGGGATTATAAGGTTCTGAGAGGCGTTCTCGCACTTGAAGTTGATATAATAGTGTGTGGACTTCATTATTGTATCTATGCTACCATAATAGATGATGGAAATAAGTATTTTGGTATATTGGATGCCAGCACCGATAATACCCAGGCATCTCAATCAAAAGGTTGGATATCTGTGTGCTGTGCCAAACTGTGAAAATCCATTGAAATGTGGAAATTTTACGTTCTATTCCATACTACAGTCACGCAATAGATGTATCGTGGTAGTAATTTGTATGCTTCAATAATCAAAATAAATGTGAATGTTGAAATGTATGGCAGCTACAAGGCCGTATATAATACATAGCTCTGTAATATCAAGGCAAGGAAATTGCACTTCCAAATTGTATGTCTTACCTTGATTGTGTTACGTTACTGCCCTCAGCATTAACAATTTTCTACTCTAGGTAATATTAATGAAATCGATGATAAATATGTTAACAGTCAAAGAACCAAAGTGAAACTCTAGTATGAAGGTATTTTGGTACTGGCTGGCACATTATCTGTCTTTTCATAACATAATATAAGGTGTGAATATCCATATATCTGTTGTATTACATCAACTTCCGAATTAGTTGCGTTGCTTTAGGGCCATGTCCAAGTGTGCATGACTTAAGAAATGAAGTGCTACCATGTGATATGTACAGCTTTTACTTAGTTATGGATTGCAGAGAGTTTTTCACATATTCAAATGTGTGCATGCTGCATTTTAGGAAATTTAGATGTCTCAAAAGTGTGAGGGCCAGCTACCATTGTTCCCCCCCTCCCCGCACACACACTTTGAAAAGTGGATGGGCCATGCCCCCCCTGTTCCTACGCCTATGATCCTGACGGAGGATGGGCCATGCCCCCCTCTTCCTACGCCTATGATCCTGACGGAGGATGGGCCATGCCCCCCTGTTCCTACGCCTATGATCCTGACGGAGGACGGGCCATGCCCCACCCCCTGTTCCTACGCCTATGATCCTGACGGAGGACGGGCCATGCCCCCCTGTTCCTACGCCTATGATCCTGACGGAGGACGGGCCATGCCCCCCACCCCACTGTTCCTACGCCTATGATTATGATCCTGACGGAGGACGGGCCATGCCCCCCCTGTTCCTACGCCTATGATCCTGACGGAGGATGGGCCACCCCCCCCTGTTCCTACGCCTATGATCCTGACGGAGGACGGGCCATGCCCCCCCGCCCCCCTGTTCCTACGCCTATGATCCTGACGGAGGACGGGCCATGACCCCCCCCCCTGTTCCTACGCCTATGATCCTGACGGAGGACGGGCCATGCCCCCCCCCCCTGTTCCTACGCCTATGATCCTGACGGAGGATGGGCCATGCCCCCCCTCCCCCCTCTTCCAACGCCTATGATCCTGACGGAGGATGGGCCATGCCCCCCCCTGTTCCTACGCCTATGATCCTGACGGAGGACGGGCCATGCCCCCCCCTGTTCCTACGCCTATGATCCTGACGGAGTACACACGACATCCGGCAATATATTTCTGGGCAGTGGGAAACAGCAGACGTCCCCACTTCATCACACAACCAACACGAATAATGGGTAAAATAATGTCAGATAGGCTATAGGGCCACGACCCGTTTACGTAGCAAGCGCAGTGTGTAATGCGTGTTACCAACCGTAGGAAGGCGTGCCTCAGAAAGATTAGATAGACTGATAATGTATGCCGGCTCGGTGGATGATGCCGTCGTTCCAGTTTCAGTCATTTCTCTCCAATCCCACCTCCGCAATTGTGTACCCAGACTTACATGGATGAGGCTTCTTTCTGCTCAACACTTTGAACTTTTTGACACCTTGAAAAATTTGCAGGTAACACTTCTTCCAGCAGCATGCAACCGTTTCAGACATAGCAGGGCAGCTCTCAACATGCAGTAGCCGCCGGGTGCCAATCACGGTGCGAAGAGAGCGGACGCAGAACGAGCAGACACCACACTCGGCTATCACAGCAAACAAAACTGAGGTGGCCCTCTGATGCCGACACAGGCCGTCAGATGGAGCGGTGACTGGCCTGGACTGCCCCAGGACAGGCACTGACCAGGGTCAGCTGGACAGGCACCGACATGGGTCACTCACCTGGACAGGGCATGGATTGGTCTGACCTGGATCAGCTAAACAGGGGTTGACCTGGGTGAGTTGGACAGGGGTGAGACTGGGTCATCTGTATATGAATCTCACCACGGTTGGAAAAACAGCCTCACTTGATTTGTGTCATCCAAAACATCATCCTCTCTGAAGAACTACCCTGTCCGTTTTGTCTTTGGGGGCTTAATGGCGGTGTTTGACATGCAAGGGTGCAAACTTAATATTCCTCGATAAACATGTTCCATCTCGTGGGTACTTCGACCTGGGCTTGCATTATCTAGGAATAGCATACTACATCGTTGTGGAAGAAAACTTAGGCTTGGTTGGTTATTGGTTGGTTGGTTATTGGTATTGGTGGACACAGACCGTTCAGTCATGTAGCGTCGCCAATCTCTCACGCCGATTGGCCGCGGGTGAAGAGTAGCGACAGGTGAGACTCGAACCCACAATCTTTCGATTGTGAGACGGGCAACTTACCCCTAGACTACTCGTCCCTAAGAAAACTTAGGCTAAGAAAACTAATCTGACAGCCCGACTTTCTTTGATTCACTTATAAATGCTCATCGAACTGTACAAATACTAAATGACGAACTAAACTTGAGTTCATATTCGAAAGCCATGGATTACAAAAGATGCTTCTGATGTAAAAGCAAATAAAAACGAACTATCCTCTCCAACTTGATGCCCAACAAAATTACCTCAAAATCCAGGATGCAAAAACAAGTCTAACCCTGGCTGAGACTGATGTGACCTGGATCGACAAGACAGGGACTAAACCGCGTCAGCTGGACAGGAACTAAATCGGGTCAGCTGGGCAAGGACTAACCCGGATCAGCTGGACAGGGATTAACTCGGGTCAGCTGGACAGGGACTAACTCGGGTCAGCTGGACAGGGACAAACTCGGGTCAGCTGGACAGGAGCCAAACCGGTTCACTTGGACAAAGATTAACCCAGATCAGCTGGACAGACTGACCTGGGCTGGCTGGACAGGGACCGACCTGGGCAGGCTGGCCTAGGTTGGCTGGACAAGGACTGATCCGGGTCGACTTGACAGGGATTGATATGGGTCAGCTGGACAGGTACTAACCTGAGTCAACTGGACAAAGACCGACCTGGGTCAGCTGGACACACTGACCTGAGTCGATAGACTGACCTGGGTCAGCTGGATGGGGACTGACCTGGGTCGGCTGGACAGACTGACCTGGGTCAGCTGGACGGGGACTGACCTGGGTCGGCTGGACAGACTGACCTGAGTCAACTGGACAGGAACTGACCTGGATCGGCTGGACGGCGGCCGACCTGGGTCAGCTGGACAGGGACCGATCTGTGTCCGCTAAACAGGGCTGGAACTGACCTGGCTGAGCATCGGCTGGTCTGGCGGTGTTGGGACGGCCCGTCTCGGCCGCTCTCATGGCGACCAGACGACCTTGCTAGCCGGCCGGCATGACCTCTGGAACAGCGCGACCAGTGGCAGCCCGGCACGATCGATACGGCAGCGTCTGAGATAGGTGTCAGAGCAGCGCCGCTGCTGGGACGAGCCGCCGACTGCCGGTGGCCGCCGCCGACTCGGTCGGCGGCGGACTTCGGACGGTCGGCCGCGCAGGTGCGAGCCCTGGCGGCGCGCCGCTCGTAGTGGCAGGTGACCGTGCCAGCTGGAGAGCCGCGGGCTGGTGACGTCGTGAGGTGCCCTGCCGCTGGGTCTCCCGGGGTTACTGAGCACACGACCAGACAGGAGGGGCAGAAGGATCTCACGCCGAGCGAGGGAAGGAGTTGGGTGAGGCTGGTCGTGGATACATATCAGGAAGGAATAGCATACGCTCTCAGAGATAAATAGCCGTCATGGTGGGGCGTTGCCTCCAGGAACACGCGGTCGTGGACATGGGCGCATTCCCTACGGGATCTGCAAAGTGCAGGGAAGTGTGGTGGTAGTGGTGGTGGTGGTTATTGGCTTTACGATCCGTCGACTACTGTGTCATATAGCGTCGCCAATCCCTCACGCCGATTGGTCGCGGGCGAAGAGTAACTCAGGTGGGATTTGAACCCACAGCCTTCTATTGGGAGACGGGAACCTCCCCACAAGAATACTCGCCCCGCAGGTGATGTGCTGCCCGCAATACTTTGGAAACGTACTTTGTCCCGCCCTCAAGATGTGGAAGTAAATAATTTTTCATGTTTGCCCCCTATATTTCAAAGAAAGATGTGTCCACGCGGGTAGAATCTGTCCCACTTCAATTTCTAAAACAAGAATACACCAGTACTGTCGACGGTCGTAGCAACCTCCACCATTATCCCAGAGATATTGGCACGGCAAAGTATCCACAGACACAGTATACGTAACCATGTGTTTGGCGTTGGTACCGATATATTCTTTTTGGTGTATGCATGCGTGGGGATGGTGCTGGTTTGGTGTTTTGAGGTGCGCCGACTACCGGGTCACTTTATGCCCATGTGTATGTGGGCATCATGGAGTTCCATGCAAGACTACGAACACGTAAAGCTAACTAAAGAAAAAGAATGCATAGACATGCCTTCCACGCAGTATCATGACTCAGCAATATATGCAGGTGGGATCAGAATTCTCGATCTAACCCAATTGAGTTCACCGCTATCGTGGCTGCCCAGCATTCACCCTCCCACGCACAGATCGACAACACTTCCACCCAAATATGTGTATTCAAGATTAGCCTGCGGTCTGAAGCAACTCAGCAGACAAATAATGAAGAACAATCAGTATCATGAAACGCTATGACAAGCTTGCACGAGTCAGTCATACCAACGTACCATACCACAGTATAGTGTCAATCGTCACACCAAATTATTCAGTGCATACGACCATCACTACGCTGAGGGCACACACAATGTAAACGTGACACCGCGGTCCACCATGCAGAACCCGTCAACACGCGTACACATATAAAAAGCCAGAGTATCTGCCTCTTCAAAAACCAGCCATTCCAAATGTGTACATGTCGGTAAGATGCTCTTTGCTTCACGCGAGATCGAAGCTGTCCACCCCAACACACTTACGTCACCAGTCCACCCCAACACACCTGCGTCACCAGTTGGCCGCCACAACACACCTGCGTCACCAGTTGGCCGCCACAACACACCTGCGTCACCAGTTGGCCGCCACAACACACCTGCGTCACCAGTTGGCCGCCACAACACACCTGCGTCACCAGTTGGCCACCACAACACACCCGCGTCACCAGTCCACCACAACACACCTGCGTCACCAGTCCTCCACTACAACACACCTGCGTCACCAGTCCTCCACTACAACACACCTGCGTCACCAGTCCTCCACTACAACACACCTGCGTCACCAGTCCTCCACTACAACACACCTGCATCACCAGTCCTCCACCACAGCACACCTGCATCACCAGTCCTCCACCACAACACACCTGCACCACCAGTCCTCCACCACAACACACCTGCGTCACCAGTCCAACACAATACACCTGCGCCACCAGCCTTCCACCAGAGCCCGCCTGGGCTTATGACCAGGGTGACGACAGAGCCCGTCAGGACCCAGCACCCGACGGCCGACACAGCTGCCGGAGTGGATGGCGCCGCCTTACACACCACTACACCACCGGCAGCAGCAACTCCTACGCGCCGTCAGCACCCGCCAGATCTTCACCAGGCCGTCAATGGCAGGGTGAAGGGAGGGCCATCCCGACCGAGTGCGGCCAGCACCCCTCTCTTCACGTGGCCGCGTACTTTACTTCGTCGAAGGCCTTGCGCGCCTTCTTGAGTTCTTCATTCATGGAGAGAAGAGCCCGCACGCGCGCGTACTTGCGTGGGTCCTTGCGCACCAGGTACATTATGTCTTCGACCTGGACGCGGCCGTTGCGGCCCACCTCCATGGCGCGCTGAGTCATCTGCGTGATGAATTCCACCACCAGGTCCTCCAGCAGGTCGACGCTCTCCGTGTATGGGTTCTGGTCGTCACCGAAGCCGTACATCATGCAGCGCAGCTCCTTGCTGAAGAGGCGACGTCGGCCACTGCCGCCGGCCAGCTGGCTACCATCGTCCTCCTCGTACTGGTCGTCGTCGCCGCCGGCGGCCGCCATGTCTGCGGCAGGTGACCCGACCGGTGTCAGCGGCGCCGCTGCGCTGTCCACCTGATCACTGGGGTGTGGCAGCGAGTCGTGGCATCACTGACTCGACGCCAGTGCGACTCTGACCTGGGTCAGTTCTCCGCAGCACAGCTCTGCCTTCAAACAGCGACCGCTGCTGGGGCAAGCCATAAGTGCGTTCACCAGTCGGGTTCTGCCGACAGTCAGCCGTCCTCAGCCCAAAATTGTCCCCAATCAGTGACTAGTAACATTCATGCCAAGACAAATAATTGTCAAAGAAAAAGTATGTAGTTTATAGCTAACAGTAACCTAGGTCTGGTTAGGTCAGGTTAAATGCTTTTTTATTGGGAATGCTTTTATTTTTAAAGAGTTCTTCAAAAAGAACTTGGAGGTATTTTTCTTCAAAAGCAGGTTAGGTCAGATTAAGTTGAGTGATGTTTATAAGTTTGAACATTAAAAAAAAATGTTCAAAATGTTTCAACTTGCTATACATTTGCTTTCTTAAAAGGCAGGTTAAGCTGGGCTAGGCCAGGCTAGTCTAGGCTAGGTTAGGTTATGCTTTGCTACATTTTTTCAAGATGTTTTTTGGTGCTATATTACCTATCGCAAGCCCCTTTCTCAAGCTATTTTTCTTGCCAACTGAAAAGTAAGCATTTGCAGATTGCATGAGTGATCACATCATCTTAATCACATTCCTAAACATTGCATTGGAAAACGTTAAATAATTTACAAAATGCCTTCAAGCACAAAGTTACTGAGTATATTAGCATGCACCTCAATGTATGTAGAAACTTTGGCTTTATGATGAAGAGCTAAAAGCTGAAATATTGCTTAAAGGTGCCACCCACAGCCTGTTGAGAAGGATTGGATTGTGGCTTTGACATGCTCAGCAGCTGAGACTATATGGCATCACCTGCCTCTCACCTTGGCAGGAAGGGTGGGCATCACAGTGAATCAAACCTCATACCTCTGGCGTGCCAGATGCTCAGCTTAACCACTTAGTTAGTTATTTTGGCTTTAGGGCACTTCGACCAGAGTTGATCATTCGCGCCCAGCTTAACCACTTAGCTACTGATGCCCAGCCTCTTGATAAGGACACCATGGGAGAACCAATGTATCATGCAATCTAAATTCATGCAATTAAAACGTAAGTGACAAAATAACTACAATGGGCATGTAATATTTGGCAGGTGTCAATAGAAGGTGAGTAGGCACATGTTATATGTCTCTATGAATTAATCTGCAATGCACAACAAGCACATCCTATTTAAGCATCCTAAGAGACACAAAACCTTACAAAGACAAAAGTGGAAAACAAGCATGATTGTTAGTGTTATTTACTTGAACTACCAACCTTCACAGGATTACATACTTTTCTGTGGACAAAAGGTATGCATGAACAATGAACAAAACAGAGGACCACCTTTAGGTTTTCTCACATGACTCACTTGCTAGCTGAATTTTATGTTTGTCTCATTTAGTTCATTGCCCTCTGGAAGAACTGTCAATAATGGTTGAAGCACTTGCTGACATATTTTTTTTGCTTTGCCCAGATTAAGTCTAATTAACTAGGCATTTTGATCATTATTATCCACCTAGGTAGAAATGTGCTTCTGCAGCAACATAGGTATGCATGAACATTGACTTATTACAATGAAGAATCAGGTAACTATATAAGCCCATGAGCCATTTTGTTTGTAAAAAATATGTTTCCTCATACTTTCTGATATGATTTGAATGGATTTCACCTTACTTTCTTTGGGAAATGACAAATTTTCCAGATACAAGCAATTGAAATTAAGATGCTTATGTCCTAGTTAAATAATCACTTCACCCAAAAAAAACATCAAATTCATTCAAATAACATTTTAAAAGATACACCAGACAAACAGTTTTAACAATGCAGATACATGTTATTTGTTATCTCAGCAGCAAAATATAGGAAAAGTGGGGAGGTGAGGATTTGGTCAGGCAATATAAAATTAAAATAATCCAAAAGTACAACAAAAACGACTTAACCTAACATAATCTACTGATGTTCCATCAACTAATCATTTTGTATTTCATGGCAATTCCTTTCCAATGCAATATTTATGAATGTGCTTAACATGATGTGGCCACTAATGTCCTCTGCAAATGCATGCTTTTCAGTTGGGAGGCAAAATGGTAATTTTTTTTATAAAAGGTGTTTTGGGATTTTGTGGAATTGTTTTTTCAGAATGTGATGTTTATGAATGTGGCTAAGAAGATGCAACCACTCATTTTTGGTGCTGATGCTTACTTTTCAATTCGAACGATGACGTCACATCAGTATGGTGTGATGACATCATAGGTATGGCACCGAGGCTTCAACTGGCTAATGCTACAAATGGTTCACATACCTTAATGAGATGGTCGAAGTATCTTAACCTAACCTAACCTCATGGTGCATTATATAAATTATAGCTATGATAAACCAAGAGGTAAGCAGGTTAGATTAGGTTAGGTTTGGTTAGGTTATAAAGTCATAAAGTAAAGGGAGGGAAGAATTGGCATTGCCATCTCAGGGATATGCCAATAGTGACAGCATAGGCAATAGAACCTCACAGTCAGCAAATAGGGGTAGCAGTAGATCAAGGGGGCAGAGTGGTAGCTCATCCAGAGATGATAGAGCTACTCACCATGAAAAAGCCAAAGAGGGTCATGGAACTTTTGTTAAGTGTATGATGCTTAATGCTCAGAGCATTCGATCCAAATTTGATGAGTTCAAGTGTTATGTTGCTGAGGAGAAACCAGATTTTGTTTGCATTACTGAGGCATGGGTCAGTAGGGATATTTTGGGGATAACTTGCAGGACTATGAGATCCAGGGATACAATATGTTTTCATGCAATAGGGGTCCAGCAGTGAAAGGGGGTGGTGTAATGCTGTATGTGAATAGCTTATACAGTTCTCAAAAAGTAGCAGATGGGGTAAAAAATATGTCTGTGGAGTCCATTTGGCTTGATGTTGCTGTGGGAAAAGGCAACAGCAATAAACTGAGGATAGGAGCTTTGTATCGATCAGGAACCTTGCCACATTCTCAGCAACTGGAGCTTGATAAAGTGATTTGTGAGGAAATCAGTAGAAACATTCAGAGGAAATGCCTTATTCTTGGTGACTTTAATCTAAAAGGATATGAAAATGTTGGTGTTGGCTCCCCATCATGTAAAGGATATGAAAATGTTGGTGTTGGCTCCCCAACATGTAAACTGTTTTGGAAATGCCTTGAAGAGGACTTGTTCTTACACCAGTTTGTAACAGAACCAACCAGGCAGGGCTCATTCTTGGACCTTGTCTTCTCAGATTTAAGTGATTTAGTTCAAGACTTGACTGTAGGAGAAACTCTGGGAAGAAGTGACCATAACATAGTGAGATTCAAGGCACAGGTAGCAGGGACAATCAAGGATAATTTGGCAAAGATTCCAAATTTTAACAGGGCAGACTTTGACTGCATGAGAGAGGCTTTAAGTGCCATAAAATGGGAAGAATAATTCTTTGATTTAAATGCCTGTGAAATGTGGGAAAAGTTCAAATCCTACTTGAGGGAAATTCAGATTAGACATGTGCCCCAAAAGCAAAGGTGCAAAAGAAGGGTAGGAAAGCCAGCATGGCTTACACCAGATGTGATGAAAGCAATTAAGGCTAAGAAAGATGCATTTAGAGTATTTAAGGAAGCTTCAAATATCGTAAATCTAAGGTCGTATAAAAAAAATCTAGAGATGCTGTGAAGCAGAAAATCAGAGCAGCAAAGCGAGCAAAAGAATTGGATTTGGCAAGGAACTGTAATGGGAACAGTAAAAAGTTCTTTAGTTTCTACAAGCTAAGTAAAGTTTCAAGCACAATTGGTCCACTGGAAGTAAATGGGACTATATTGAGTGAGGATGGTGAGATGGCTGAGGAGCTGAGCAAGCAGTTTAAATCAGTGTTTACGATGGAGGATGTGACTAATTTGCCAACTGTGAACCACAGTTCAGTGACAGGTGATCAGATACACGATGTTGATTTCATTGATAGTGATATTGTTTTCAATTATATCAGAAAAATAAAGCCAAACAAGGCAGCAGGACATGATGGCATTTATGCTAGGGTATTGCAGGAAGCTGAAAAGGAAGTGGCAATTCCACTTAGTATAATATTTTGTAGATCAGTTTCACAAAATGAAATTCCAACAGATTGGAAAAGGGCAAATGTAGTTCCTATTTTCAAGAAAGGAGAAAGAGGGAAAGTTAAAAACTATAGGCCAGTAAGCCTCACATCCCTAGTCTGCAAGATACTCCAATCAATTATCAAGGATAGAATAGTTAGTTTTCTGGAAGGAAACAGATTGATTCAAGATACTCAACATGGGTTTAGAAAAGGGCGATCGTGTCTCGCAAATCTCTTGGACTTTTTAAATTTTGCTACAGAACAATTTGATCAGGGAAATCAGGTTGATGTAGCATATCTTGACTTTAGTAAGGCCTTTGACAAGGTACCCCATAAACGGTTAATGATGCAGCTTCAGGTCCATGGTATTGCAGGTAGCATCCTAAAATGGATAGAGTTGTGGCTTTCAGATAGACAGCAGAGAGTGATGCTAAATGGTACAAAGTCATCATGGCAAAATGTTCTTAGTGGAGTCCCCCAGGGGTCGGTACTGGGGCCACTATTGTTCATTATATATGTGAATAGCATTGAATGTGGCCTAAGCAGTAAGGTTTTGAAATTTCCGGATGATTTGAAGATCTTTAGGGCAATAACAGGGCACAATGAGCAGGTTTTGCTGCAGAAAGACTTAGACGAGCTAGTGAAGTGGTCCGAAAAATGGCAAATTAAGTTTAATTTTGAAAAGTGCAAAGTCATGCATGTAGGTAGGCAGCATATGAAGGCTCCATACTTGATGGGTGGCCAAGTACTATCTGTGACTCAGCAGGAGAAGGACTTAGGTGTCATTTTGAACACAAAATTGGGGGCATCAGAACAGACCAAAGAAGCCAGGAAGAAGGCACTAAGAATGCTTGGGGCAATACAGAGGAACGTGTCACACAAAAGTGAGGAGGTCATCAGGAAGCTTTACTGTGCATATGTCAGGCCACATTTGGAATACTGTGTCCAAGCTTTGTCCCCTAGTTATGAGAAAGATTGTTGGCTTTTAGAGAGAGTACAAAAGAGGGCAACAAAAATGGTTAATAGTATAGGCAACCCGGCATATGAGGAAAAAGATTGAAGAAATTGAATATGTTTTCACTTAGATATAGAAGGCTGAGAGGAGATCTCATCAAGGTTTTTTAATTTGTTCATGGTCAGGAACAGGGATATCTCAGGGAGATGTTTGAATTTAACAGAAATGATGCAATTAGAGGTCATCAATTCAAAATTAAAGTTAATCACAGCAGGACAAGGTTAAGACAGTCTTTCTTCACCAACAGGGTAGTAGAACACTGGAACCAGGTGCCAGGAACCATTGTCAGTAGCAACACACTGAACATCTTTAAAAATGGCATAGACAATCATTATAAGAATAGGGGGCTTGTTTTTCTGTATTCCATGGAGGGTTGATCGATAGGGAGGAGATGGGAGTTGGGAGGAGTTTGTAATTGTTGAGTGTGTTATGCAATAGCAGGTGAGTCTCTTATTAAGTATAAACGCTTTATAACTTTACATAGGGTGTACCTGGCAGTGGATTCAGCACCTTCCTTTGGGATGTGATACTGATAAGATTGTCTATGGTAGCACAATGGGTATGATGGGAGGAGTTTGTAATTGTTGAGTGTATTATGCAATAGCAAGTGAGTCTCTTATTAAGTCTGAACGCTTTATGAATTTGTGTGGGGTGTGCCTAGCAGTGGATTCAGCACCTTCCTTCAGGATGTGATGCTGATGAGATTGTCTATGGTGGCACGATGGGTATGATGGGAGGAGCTTGTGATTGTTGAGGGTGTTATGCGGTAGCAAGTGAGTGGTGCTAGATAGGCTGGGGTATATAGCTTCCTAGGAACTTGGGATAAGGGATTGATTGGGGTGAGAGTATGTACATTTCTAGTACCTTTTCTAGATAGGCCGAACCCAGATGGGCCCCTGTGGCTCTTATTAAGCCTGAATACTTTATGACTTTATGACTTTTATGACATGGGTAGGGAGATAGGTAGATACCTATCTAATACCATAACTGAGACTGAGCTTAACATGCCTTGTGGTAACCTTAAACTGCAATAATACCATCAAATCCATATATTTGGAATAGTAAATAGCATTTGCATGCGACGCTGGTGTTGTAATTACCTTGGAAATGAAGTAAATCTTGACAAGATTGACCTCAAACGCCCAAGCGACTGCTTAATTGGAACAAATGCGGATTGTCTGCCGCAAGTTTGTTTACGACAGGGATACCAAATATATTTCATTCATACAACAAACAAAAAAACATGAAATTAGGGGTAGCATTCCTCTGGCAACGTGCAGCATGCATGCGTGATCTGACCTGAACCACTTCGATCTGAGCCAACTCGAGCCTATCCGACCAGTGGCGGATCCTGGGGGAAACTAAGAGCATGTCTCGCCCCGATAGCCGTGTGGCACCTTCGACTGAAAAAGGCACGCCCCCAGGACGCTTGAGCATCCCCCTCTATTACTTTTTCAACCAATGGCGCCGCTCAGAGAAGAAAGGGCTCCGCCTTCTGGATAATAATACCCCTCGTGAACACTCAAGTGCACTCCTGCCCCACCCCCGCTCAACAAATTTTTGGTGGATGGTACCCTTCAGAGTCAAAAGGCGCTCCACCGGAGAAATAGCACCCCATCCCCACACCCCCACCACAAACACCCCAAAACACCCCCACCCCACCCAAACTACGAATTATTTTGTGGAGGAGTAAAGTAAAACTAAACCATTTAGACATCAAGGAGATGTCCCCAACCTAGACCTTCGCCTTCAGCACCTAAAATATCACGCAAATTATAACATCAAATTCCTTAACGTAATTAATGTCCAATTGCCAGCACCTTGATCGCAAACGCTCGCTTTATGCACAGACATGTAACGTACTCGCTTTAAAGGCGGCGCAAATGACCTTTATGGTCCGGCACACCTACAGAAATCACTCCCCTCCCCCCCCCAGAAATAGCACCCTCCGGAACAAGTGTCACCGAATCAACATACCTGGATCCGACCCGACGAGAATTTCACCTTTCTTAGTCAATCAAACTAGATCTCACCTGGCCTAATGTATTCCAGCCTAACCCGACGAAAGCATACGTGCATAATCCGTATAAGCAACTTAACCATCGATGCGAAATTCTAAATCATCAAAAATTATTTAAATGATTGTACAATTTTCGGCGCTTGTGTTATTTGTGACGTTTCCTTCAATGGCATGCAGGCAACCATTTCCATATCCCGTTGCCATATTCTAATATCTTTGATATTTTGGCACAGCCTTGAAATTGATAAATTTGCCTAACGCTGCTTAGCGCAGAGCATGCTTAGCGCACTTCACGTCAGTGTTGCCGTCATGGTACGATCGTACCAGATCTGGTACTTTTTCGACTTTTCTGGTAAGCAAGTACGCCAGAGGGGAAACTGGTACTTTTTCGCCATAATATATTTGTTCGTGTTTTTGTTTATTTTTCATTCACATTTTGTTCTGTGAAATGATCAAATATCAAAAAAAAATTATAAACTGTACTTGTATTCAAGATTATATACAAGATAATATACAATCATATCGAGATCCATAGTGCCTATTTTCATCTATCTCGCAGCGTGATGGCGCTAGTTGGTACACATAAAATATATAGTCGATATTTAGCAAAATGAGCGAATGTTTTGAGCGTTGATGTGAGTTTTATGTCATAACTAAGAGTATGTTCAGATACGTTGGAATGGTAATGGCCGCCACGCCTGTTCCGACATATATTGTGATGAGCATTGAAAATGTCTCGACTGGAGTCGTGAGAAGTTCCACGACCCCAACCCAGCCTTTTTCAATGCTTACAATATCCGTTGGAGTCGTCGCATGGGAATCAGGCCTTCAAAATCAGCATTTCGCTTCAATATGCAACAGTTCCAGAAATTTGCAGCTCCGTTCTGGGCTCGATCGCTTAGCCCCGTGCTGGTCAATGTCATGCCTGTAAGGAGCCCGGTCCTACCGGACCGACCGCCACCACGCCACGGAACGTGGCACCCTCCGACAGCCGAACCGGCGCTAGGGGATCAGGTGTCAAACAGGAAGGGAGGTCTGACAGGTGATCACTCTTTCGAGATATGGCACTGGGCAGCTCGCCGGGGACTCAGTTACACGCTTGCTGCAGTACGGACGAAATTTGACAGACGGGCTGTGGCAGTCGAAGGGCTAGAAGTGTTTTGTGCTTATGGGTATTTGTTGAGTTAGCTGTGTTTGGGTGTTTGTGATTTTGAACATTTGTGAGGGAGCTCACAGAGCGACAGT
The DNA here is from genome assembly GCA_034440615.1 of Ashinkailepas kermadecensis. Classification (NCBI taxonomy): domain Eukaryota; kingdom Metazoa; phylum Arthropoda; class Thecostraca; family Neolepadidae; genus Ashinkailepas; species Ashinkailepas kermadecensis. The sequence goes on from JAOTOM010005006.1 coordinate 89,302, forward strand.
GCGTCAGGATGGGAAAGGAGTATGAACAGAAATATCGCAAGGAGTGGGAAAATGACCCGGAACTGAAAGGCTGGTTGGTGCAGTCCAAACACGATAGGGCGAAAGCATTCTGTAAGATTTGCAACAAGGAGATAACAGCCAAGCTGCCCCATCTGAAGAGGCACGGGACAACTGAGGGCCACAAGAAGAATGTGGCCGGCTCTCCAGGCTGTGGTAAACTATCCGCGTTTGTTGCCGCCGCAGAAAAGAACCATGGCCACAGCACACTGCAGGATAATGTGGCCCAGGGCGAGCTACTGCTGACGGGGTTCATCGCCGAGCATAATCTGCCATTATCGGTAGGCGACCATCTCGTGCCCTTAATCAAAAAGGTATGCCCAGACTCAGAAATGGCAAAAGACCTTAAGTCAGCCAGAACGAGGACTACTAAGACAATTAATGATGTCATAGGAGCAGAGGAGGGGGTAAGAGTGAGTGCACTCATTCGTAATAAGCCATTCCCACTGATTGTGGACGAGACGACCGACAGGTCTACTACCAAATCTCTTGCCATTGTGGCGCGTGTCTTTGACGACCGAGGCGATAAAACGAGGGACCTGTTTCCTGGTGAAGGTCAAGGATGCGACCGCCCAGGGCCTGTATGACGCCATACGTGACGTGCTGTCCGTTAATGATGTACCACTGAAGAACATGATTGGATTTGCGGCCGATAGTGCTAGCGTCATGATGGGCTTTCACCAGAGTGTGCAGGCGCTGTTCAGGAAAGAACTCCCGCATATCTTGATCATCAGCTGCATCTGCCACTTCCTGCATCTGTGCGCCTCCGCAGCGTGCATGAAGCTGCCTTCAACCATAGAGGATCTAGCCGGGACGTGTACAGCTATCTCAACAACAGCCGAAGAGACTCCTCGAGTACTAGGCTGTCCAAGATCTGACTGACGTTCCAGTCCACAGGCTGCTGCGCCCCTGCAGGACGAGGTGGCTCTCTCTCGAGTCGGTGGTGAAGAGGATGTACGAGCAGTGGACAGCCCTACTCCTCTTCTTCCAGCACGCGGCGGACGAGGATCACATCCACTCCGCTCGAACCATCCTGAACGCCCTCCGTGACTCCATATACAAAATGTACATCGCTTTCCTTAACTGCGTTCTCCCACCGATCACTAGGGCGAACGAGGTGTTCCAATCCGAGTCATCCAAGATCCAGTATGCACGAGCTGCGCTCCTGAAACTCTACCCCGTGGCCAGCAACTTCCTGCGTGCTGAGCCAGGTGTGCGACTGGAGATGGTCAATCCTGATCATCCCAGGAACTTCCTCCCTCTGGAGCAGATGTACTGTGGCGCCAACGTCGAGGCCATCATCCTCACAGAGTCTGTTCCCCAGGAGGTGGTCCAAGCCTTCCGACTCCGTGTACAGATGTTCTACACCGAGCTCTGTAAGCAGATCCTGCGACGATTCGACTTCAGCGACAAAACCTGGGAGCTTTTGGAGCTGCTGAACCCAACCTCGCAAGCGCCCTCCATCGTGTCGCTGGCCCTGATATTTCCAAATCTCATCGAAGAGACCGAGTACGAAGTCCTGAACTCAGAATGGCGAGGACTCCAGCAGGCAACGAAGGAGCAGCTCCCGGACAAGGAGAAGCCGGCGTGCGAGTACTGGGCGGAGGTGAATAAGCTGAGGGATGGCAGTGGCGAGCCAGCATTCCCAAAGGTAGCCCAGCTGATGCAGGATCTCCTGTCCCTGCCGCACTCCAGCGCGGCAGCCGAGAGAGTATTCTCCAGTCTGAACCTCATTAAGACACAGCAGCGGAACCGCCTCCAGGTGGGAACAGTGTCTTCTCTGATCCTCACCAAGCAGCAAGTCACGCCCTCCTGCCACGAGTGGACGCCCACGGCCTTCATGAAGTCAAAAATGAATCACCAGTAACAACTGAAAATGGTTCACCAGTAGCAGCGCACATTCCACCCGATTGGTTCCAGTCTTTATTCCTCCGTCCCGTCCTCCTGTCCTGCAATATTAAATACGCTGAGCATCTCGAATCTGCTAGTGGTGGTGGTGGATTTGTGCTTTAGGGCGCATCGACTGCGTTGGTCATTTTGCGCCCAGAATCTGCTAGTGGTAAAAAAACTTATGAAGCACTGACTGGCTTTCCTTATTTCTATGTGATACTGAGAATACCTGTTTTACGCGTTGCATGCGTATGGTCCTGTGGAATGTAGAACGTACACTCCACACGATGTCTCGATGGCATGTTGCCAGAAATTTGTGCGTGTCGAATATTGCTTGTATTTGCAGAGAAGATCCAAGTGAGATAATTTTTTTTCCATCTTTAGCAGAGGCCGAGTGCCATCCGCTAGAGATATGCTACGTTAAGGAAAGGGTTACGTTAATCCGGCTTATATGGCATCCGGTTATATCAATTAAGAAAGAGAGGAAAGATGAGACGCCGACAAGCAAGGAACGTGGCGTAAAGTTCGACACACATACATGGGTGAAACATACACAGACACACGTACATACACGACACATAGAAGTACACTTGGAGGGTGGGCAGCATCGTAACCTGCGGAGAGGCTCCACCGCCTACCTGCGACCGAAGAAGCGAAGCAGAGGCCCGACGTCCAGGGCGAGTCGTGGGCGTCGGGCCCGACTTTGTGTGTGTAGGTGTATGTTTCAGTTAAGGCTTGGAAAAACCTGAGAGGTGAAAAAACCAAGCAGCTTGGAAAACCCGAAGGTGAAAAACCAAGCGCAATTTATAAGGAGAACCGTCCGTTTTGGCCAAATTGGATCGGTCTCTGCCTACCTAGTGTGATACAACCTATATGTATGTGTTTAGCGACGATGGAGATGATAGCGTTGGAATTCAAATTACTTCCTCTAGTTTCGTGCCGTGCAAGTATGTGAATAGTATGTCAATGAGGTACGGGTGCTTGTCACCGAGGAGGCTTGGTAGTGAAAGTGGAAGACGATTTTGCGCAATGTAGGTAAGAAGTGGGCGACGTTGTAGTTGGTAGGCTGGGCAAATAAGGAAGAAATGTTCCACAGTGTTACGAATACTACATGTTTGGCAGGGCGGAGCGCGGAGAGGTCGATCAAAGAGGAAATTATGCGTGAGATTCGTGTGCCCAAGTCGGAGTTGAGCAAGGTGGATCTCGTGTGAGCGCGTGAGTTGTCTGGAAGAGGGCCATTTGGCGAGAAGGGGTTTAATATGGTGCAAGTGAGTAGTGTTGTGATTCCAGCATGCCTGGAGATATGTGTTGAATAATCTGTTGGTGAGGGATAGAAGGTCACAGGGGGGGGGACTGGAAGGTTGGGGGTGGGTGGGAGATCGATGGCTCGACGTGCGAGCTCATCTGCCCGCTCGTTGCCCGGAATCCCCATGTGGCCAGGGATCCAGAGCAGTGTGAGGTGAAGGTGGACATGATGTGTGTGATAGAGTTCCCGGATAGCGTGGAGTGTGGGGTGTGTGGTGTTGTGTATGGCTGCGAGAGCGTCGATGGAAGAACGTGAGTCGGTGCAGATGATGGTTGGTGTGGAGATGTGGTGTTGAATGATGTGGTGTAGACAGGCGTAGATTGCGACTAGTTCTGAGGTGTAAACCGAGTGATGTGGTGTTAATTTTATTTTGCCAAAGCTGGGTCCACCGCACCAAGCAGCTCCCGTACCGTCGGTGGTACGGGAGCCGTCTGTGTAGAAGTATGTATGATGGGGGTGGGCGGCCTGATATTCGAAAAATGTTTGTTGGGTTTCGATGGGGGAAAGTAATTTTTTTTTTTGGTGGAAGAGATATTCGAGCTTGGGGTGATACATGTGCCAAAAGGGGAGAAGGGGAGGGAATTTGCCGAGGGTTACCTTGGGGAATGTGAGTGCGAGAGTAAGGACATGTTTCAAATGTATGCCAATGTTGTGTTTGTTCATATTATAGGTAAGTCTGAAGGGCGGTTTAGTGAGTGCGGGGGTAGCAGGGTGGTTGAGCTGTGTTGTGGTCCGAAAGTGGTATCTGACTAGTTGGAGTGTTCTGCGGTGTTGTAAGCTGGGGAGGTGGGCCTCAGCCGGGAGACTAGTAATGGGTGTAGTGCGGTGTGCTCCGGTGATGAGGCGAAGAGCGTGATTTTGTATGCGTTCAAGTGTTGTGATGTGTGACGGAGATATATGATCGAAGATAAACGCATTGCATTCCAGGACGGAGCGAATCAGAGCGATATACATAGTGTTGAGGGTAGCCCTGTCTGCACCCCAGTCGCGACCGGAGATGCAGCGCAGGAGATTTAGCCGTCTTGAGCAGCGTTGTTTTAGATAAGCAATATGAGGGCCGAAACAAAGACTTTTGTCTAGTATGATGCCAAGATATGTGAATGTAGTTTGGAGAGGGATAATTTGTTCGCGATAGTGGAGCGGAGTAGTAGGTGGGATGTTCGTGTGGAGCCGTGAGAAAAGCATTGTGACGGATTTTGCGGGGGAGATTTGCAGTCCCCAAAGGGAGCACCAGGAATCAATTTGTTTCATGGCGCGCTGCATAAGATAATTTGCTTTGTCTGCCGAATGGTGCGTGCACCATATGGCCAGATCATCGGCGTAAATGGAGTATTTTAGGCAGGGGGCTATGTTGTGGAGGTCGGCGAGAGCATCGTTAATCATGATGAGAAAGAGGGTGGGGGATAGCACGCTGCCTTGTGGGACGCCCTGATCGAGTTTCTGGGGCCGATAATGGATATTGCCGCAGCAGACGGTGAATGTTCTATCAGCGAGGAAATTGGAGATAAATTTTGCCATTCTGCCTCGTATGCCAATACGATGTAATTTGATTTGGAGGGCCGAACTGTGTACTTTATTGAATGCGGATTTCAAGTCGAGAAAAAGTGCGACGGTTTCATATTTTTTCATGAAGCCGCGCTGTATCGAATCAACTAATTGGAAGAGGTTGTCGGCGGTGCTGTGTCGGGGTCGGAATCCGCTTTGAAAGGGGGAGAGAATGTTGCTGTTTTCGAGGTGTACTCTGATTCGACCATTGACCATGCGCTCAAAGATTTTAGAGGCACAACTAGTGAGAGAGATAGGTCGATAGCTAGAGGGAAGGTCGCGAGGTTTGTGAGGTTTAGCGATAGGAATGATAGTGCTAGTAGACCAGGAAGGGGGAAAAGTGCCGTCAGTCCATAATTGATTTAGTGCTGAGAGGAGATTTTCTTTTCCGGCGTCGGATAGATTTTGGAAGAAGGGGTACCAAACACAACCATACACACACACACATGTGACGCGTTGCGTGACGCCCCGACGGGGCGAATGTGGAGCGGCGTTTGGGCCATGACGGCAATGTGGCGCAGCGTTTGGGCCATGACTGTATACGTGGCGCACTGCTTTGACCATCACTCTTAGCTCGCCGAACCCGCTGTTGCGGCCCGCTACAGTCCTTTTTAATCACAATTGAAAACTACTTTCACTAGGCGGATTCAGGAGTCTAAGATTGAACCTGTCTTGATTTATGACAATTTATACCAACGTATCTAGAGAGCACCTAAAACAACAAGAAAATGATCTAAATTACTTGCTTAGCCATACAATTGCCGAAACTATGCCTACTTTTCCTGGTACCAAATTAGGTACAATTTGGTTTATGATCTGGTACGGAACATGGCCAATCTGGTACGATTTGGGTGCGATTCTGGTACGCTGTAAAATTAGGCCGCAGCCCGCGGCGACACGTCCGTTCGCGTTGCTCGTGGCTGTCCTGGCCGTGATCGTTGCTGATATTGATATAGGTAAGCGATGTATACCATACCATATACCTTTGGCGGTTCGACAGACCTGGTCTGTAATGCTGAGCTGAACCCGCTGCTGTGCAGTGGCCTGTGCTGCTATTTTAAGGAATATTTGAACGGTTCACGTCGTCGACACGTGGCGTAAACCATATGGTAAATGAACGTAAATATCGTCGTTATTATCCTGCTTTAAAGTGTTCACAAGATGAGTTTTGCGCACATTTTGCGTCTATAAAGTAAACAAAAGGATTAGGTTTGGTTTGGTTTGGTTTAGTTATGTTAGGTAGGTAGGTAATCTTTACCTTTCGGCCGACACATACTGCCAAGGTTAGTGATTTGGAAAGAGGTGTCGCATACAATAGCCGGTTTTACAGCGGAAATTTGCTCTCCCGTCTAGTCGCTTTACATCCTTCCAAGTCATTCCTTGCTTCAACTAAACATTCCAGACATGAACTAAAAAAGTACATCGAAGAACATTTATTATTATCAAGAATTGATTTCACTCAATTTTCTGAATTTTTTCATTGACAAAACTTGTTTCTTGGTGGTGAGAATAAAACGATTTTAGACTTATTGTTTTAGCATAATGTTACTTAAACCATTTTATATTCCGAAACCTATAGCCCAGTACGCGACAGGGAACAAATCAGTCGGTGCACGAGCGTCCTACTCGTGGGATGTGTTGTGATTATTTATTAGTTGTGCGGCATGAGCATGTCGGCAGTATCAGGTATGGATTTATAAACTTGGTTGACATCGATTAAGTGTACTTTTGTTATCATTTTCTATATCTTTGCTCAGGAAGTTGGCTTATAACCGGATCCTTCGCTAATTTAACTACAGCGCCAATTTATCATCTGGCAGTCATCCGTCCGCTGCCAGATCCCGTAGAGCTGAGTGCAGTCTCGACGTAAATTAGAAAGCGTATTGCAATTTGCTGATATTCGGAAGTTTAATTCTACTTATTTCAGCAGCGTCAATAGTAAAACCTATTTCGTTATCAAAACTGATGTGAGAATTATATTTGCTGGTCGCTTTTAATTTATGCAGATCACTATGCCGGGTCTTCTCCCTCTATCTCGTTCCTGAGACCACGTGACCTGGGAGCAAAGTTCCGCTGTAAAACCGACTAAAGTCGCATATATTTCATGACGTCATGGCCAAAAAATTTGCTTCCGAGGATTCTGGTTTTCCGTTTAGGTTAGGTTAGGTTAGGTTAGATTACATTATGCTATCATACATTTTGTATATTATGCTACATTATCTTAGTCTAGGTTAGGTGGTAATCTTTACCGACACCGACTCCTGTGACGTCACTTGCCTGACTTCTGTGACGTCACTGTTCCACATTATACACCTCTTTACAAATCTACTTTCTTTACCTTTCGGCCGACACATACGGCTAACGTTAGTGATTTGTACAGAGGTATACAGTGACATCACAGGAGTCCGGGAAGTGACGTCACAGGAGTTGGGTCTCGATGTGTTAGGTTAGGTTAGGTTGGGTTATGTTAGGTTGGGTTGGGTTGGGTTAGGTTAGGTTAATTTAGGTTAGGCTAGGTTAGGTTATGTTAGTGCCCATCATAGACACCCGACTCCTGTGACGTCACTTCCCTGACTCCTGTGACGTCACTGTACACCTCTTTACAAACCACTAACCTTGGCAGTATATGTTGGCCGAAAGGTAAAGATTACCTACAAATCACTAACCTTGGCAGTATGTGTCGGCCAAAAGGTAAAGATTACAGGTAGGTAGGTAGGGGGAGAGGGGGAGGGGGGTTGCCGAACACTTAAGACATCATGCAACAAATAGTTCTACTGCCGCTCCTGCATGGCCGAACCAGTAATTGCAGTGTTTACCGAATGCAGAAGTGAACAAGCGATCGATATTCCTATGGTTACTTTCGATTAAAATCCTATAACCACTCACAAAGAGCAACTTTAAAACTGAACTATTTTGTAGTGGGGTGCCGTATTCCGAACACGAAAATGCAGCTGCGTTGGATTACGAACACCAGGTGTCTAGTTTCCCAAACACTAATGAATGGAACAGATCTCCTACGTAAATGTTTGGTTTCATGACAAAAGTTCGTTTTAGGTTTCTATGGAATTTTCTGATCATAATCCATGACAAATTTATTAATGAATGGCTATATGGGCTGGGCAGGGGCGGATATAGAAAGTGCATTAGATGACCGATATTGTTTATTTTATTTTCAGCTTTTTATTGAAGAAGGTGCACCTGATCTGACCGAATAGCAGTGGGAAACTTACTTTCTGAGTGGGGAGTCGGAGTGCATACTGATTTCTTCTGGAGTACATTTTCATGGACATTATTTTTATGTATGGAATCTGTTTACCAGTAACAGACCAGAAAAGCCTACATCAGTATGTACATAAAATGCATACGTAATATCATTCTCATTTTTGGTTCAAATCAAATGTCAAAACATAGGAACAAAGAAGTGAACAATGGAAGGCACCACCCAGCAGTGACTTGTAATAATCAGCACTGTTTCGTTTCTCATAACTCACAAGAGCAATGTGCTTTCCTTTCACTTTTGGTCTCACTACAAGGCTAGCCATATGAAAAACAAACAAAAATACTTCACACTTCACCCTCAGCTCAGAGCGCATACCTACCTACGCAGCCAATTTTCCACAACACGAACGCAGCTCAGCTACCGCACATGCCACAGTTGGATGTGATCAAAGCAAAGGATCAGTCAAGGTCTTGTGTTTGCAGTATGACACTGCTAACCATGTGTTCAAAGTTGCTAATGGTTATGTCATATAAAAAATACCTTGCATTGATTGGTTGACAGACAGATTTCAGAACAGAAAATGCTAATGCAGCCAATTCTGATCGGTGGCCTCCGGGACTCCGGAGAACGTCTCTTAAAACTGTCAAACTTTCCCACTATATGGGTGGCAGGAACACAGGTTTTCCGAGACGCGGCTCCAAAGCCGGAGAACAGTGTACTCAGTGTGCATGCACATCATCTTGCAAGTTGCTGTTGGCGCATTGTTGTCGGCAATTCCGGTGGTTGAGATTGAAGGAGTGTGTGAAGCTGTGGTCTGGCTGCTGACTGCTACAAAAAGTGGTTAGTTTGAGTGGTGACCGTAAGTGGAATAACCAGCGTTTTTTGGGTGTCGTTCTGTGTTTGTTTTTATTGATATTTTTGTTCCCAAATTTGTGTCGGAGTACATGTGAAGCCCATCCTATCCAGTATGAACCCAGAGTGCAAAAATGTTTTCAGAGATAAACTCTCTTAAGAAGTGCCTTAATTCCCACCCTGCCGAATAGCGAGCATGATGGCTTAATATCTACCTGTCACTCAGGCAATAATTGGAACAGGCCCCCCAGTGGGAATTCCCCAGTGGGAGCAGGGGCAGATCCAGTAATATCGTCTGGGGACGAGTGGTCTAGGGGTTAGATGCTCGTCTCACAATCAAAAGATTGTGGGTTTTAATCTCACCTGTCTCTACTCTTCGCCCGCGACCAATCGGCGTGAGATATTGGCGACGCTATATGACTCAACGGTTGATGTGTCGTAAAAAACCAATAACCAGTAATATCGTCTGGGCATTCGTTTGGAGGGGCACTAATTTATCCGTGGGGCACTGCTGCGAATGTCCCTGAAGGAGTCTTCAGGGGAAAATCGTGTATCCATCCATATTTGGGGGAGGGGGACAGCTCCTGGCATCGGTCATCACAGATTGAAGATGTACCTAGGAATACAATCATTTTGAAAAAAAACACATCAAGCAATACATTACTAGAAAATATGAACTTTTTCAATGAATACCAGTGATAATGATGTGCTTTGCATGGTGATCTGGTTGTCTTATTCGGATATTTTGGTTTAAGTATCATGTTTTCTTTCTTCTTTCTTCATACTTGGTTCGTCTTCTCTCCTTAGTGTAGTAATAGTTTAGGAGATGCATGTGCAAGATTAGGGATTTTATATTGATTCCCCATTAACACCTATAGCACAGTTTTTTTCTGGAGCCCTCGAAGACGTTACTAGCATGGCTAATTGTCTGAGAGGGCTTCAGGAACATCTTTTACTAATATCTGGTGGTGGGAAGAAATGGGAGTGGGGAGTGGTGTGACCCAGAGTATATTAAAGAACGGATACACCCAAGTTTAGTATATTCTCAGATCTAGTATATAATGTGCCTTGGTGACGTCACAGCTAGAATATGCGATATTCTACCAGAATGTGGTGGACATCTGGCAGGTTATATAATCCTATAGTAGAATATTCCAAATCTAGCAGATTCCTGGCAATTTCATTTAACAGCAGGTTCCTTTTCTGTCGAGGCTCGGCGCACGACTGCCCTTGAGGGCCAGCCGGTCGTCATGGTAACGACTCTAGGCCCCGCCCTCCGGGAGTCGGCCGGCCGGTTTTGTGTAGTGTCCTCGTTTACCGGCAAGGAAACATACTTTTTCGAGGCGATGGAAGTAAAAACGATCCGGATTCGTATGTAGAATTCTTTAGGCATTCGCATGATGTCAAATTTGCCTACATACAATAAAAATTGCGTGCGTAAAGCCGTGGCAAATATTGGCCGTTTTAGCTTGACATGCACGCAAGGTGCTGCCGAGTATCGCCTTGGCTACGTCACAAGCCCGGAACAACTTGACCGCCCCCCGGTGTGACCTACCTTGACTTGCTTACCATGACCTACTTCTCATCCCTGGAATTTAACGTAATTAGGTCGCACGGGTATGGAAGTGCACTCCTGCATACCTGTTAATGGGTAGGGGAAATGAAAAAAAATTGTTAATGGCATGCCTGCAATATGTTTTTTTTCCTCCAGCAACTCTCACATGACTACTGCATGGTCACCAAGACATGTAAGCTGCAGCCACCATGCATCATAACTGATTACTCCTGGGCCTTGCTGCATGCCACGAGCATTGCCTTTGCTGGCATGTCGCTGCTGGCCTACATCGACCATGCATGGAAAGTGACCACAGGATAGGCGCCACCCGACGTCCTGATATCCCTCTGTGTTTGCCACATGCCACATGATGTGGCATGTGCAGCTGTTACACATATGGGAAAAGGAAAGGTCAAAGAGCATAAGATGGTGATGTGGTTGTTTGGACGAATGCAGCTGGCGACGTCAGTGTAAGAACTTGACAAGTGGTATTTTTTACGTCTGTCACCTCCTATCCCGAGCCCCACCTGAACTACACCTGGGAGCGGAAGGCGCCGAAGAACAGGAATTTGTGGGAGGAAATGGCCGACCGTGAACACCATGAACAGTGGCGGTCATATCGCGAAAGCACTCTCCCTGGCTGCCACTTGAATGCCCTGAGAAAGAGTATGGATATGGATGTGGTGAGAGCTGGTGCACAAGCTGGTATCGAGGCAACTGAGAATACTTGTTTCTGCCCTGCACTAGCTGACCACCTCTGCTCTTCCATCATGCCCCTAGCGCCTCTATGTACCTGTCTGCTGGCGAGCGAGCCCGCAAGCAATGCCTGAGTGGAAAGTTGGTTTAAAGTACTGAAAAACCACATCCTGTTAGGTAGGACTAAGCTCATACCTGGTGCATTCATAGAACTCCTCCTTTTCGATATGGCAGCGCGTCGCAAAGACGCCCTCATACCAGCACCATCACCAGCTTCAAATGGGGTCCGAAGCGGAAAGCTGGAGACCTAATGGAAGCAGAAGAGAACTGGAGGAAGTGACGAACGAAGAGGACATTTTCTTACTGAAAAGCTGCAGCACCGGTGAAACCAGACAACACGTCTGCCTCCGTGAAATCACAAGGCCAGGACATCGCTCAACTGCAGCAGAGCGTCACCGATATAGATGGCCGACTGCACTAGGGCATCACCAATGTAGGTGGCCGACTGCACCAGGGCATCACCAATGTTGGTGGCCGACTGCACCAGGGCATCACCGATGTAGGTGGCCGACTCCACCAGGGCGCCACTGATGTAGGTGGCCGACTGCACCAGGGCGCCACTGATATAGGTGGCCGATTCCACCAGGGCACCACTGATATAGGTGGCCGACTGCACCAGGGCATCACCAATGTAAATAGCCGACTGCACCAGGTTGCCACCGATGTAGGTGGCTAACTGCACCAGGGCGCCACGGATGTATCTGGCCGACTGCACCAGGGCATCACCAATGTTGGTGGCCGACTGCACCAGGGCATCACCGATGTAGGTGGCCGATTCTACCAAGGTGCCAATGATATAGGTGGCCGACTGCACCAGGGCGCCACCGATGTATGTGTCCGACTGCACCAGGGCGTCATCAATGTAGATGGCCGACTGCACAAGGGCGCCACCGATGACGGTGGCCGACTCCACCAGGGCGCCACTGTTGTAGGTGGCCGACTGCACCAGGGCGCCACTGATGTAGGTGACCGATTCCACCAGGGTGCCAATTATGTAGGTGGCCGACTACACCAGGGCGCCATCGATGACAGTGGACGACTGCGCCAGGGTGCTACTGATAACTGTGGCCGACTGCACCAGGGTGCTACTGATAACTGTGGCCGACTGCACCAGGGTGCTACTGATGACGGTGTTCGACTGCACCAGGGCGCTACTGATGACGTTTGCCGACTACACCAGGGCGTCACCAGTGAAGATGACTGCGTCAAGGTGCTACTGATAACTGTGGCCGACTGCACCAGGGTGCTACTGATAACTGTGGCCGACTGCACCAGGGTGCTACTGATAACTGTGGCCGACTGCACCAGGGTGCTACTGATAACTGTGGCCGACTGCACCAGGGTGCTACTGATAACTGGCCGACTACACCAGGGCGCCATCGATGAGGGTGGCCGACTGCACCAGGGCGCTACTGATGACGGTGTCCGACTACACCAGGGCGTCACCGGTGAAGATGACCAACTGCGCCAGGGTGCTACTGATAACTGTGGCCGACTGCACCAGGGCGCTACTGATACGTTGGCCGACTACGCCAAGGTGCTACTGATAACTGTGGCAGACTGCACCAGGGCGCTACTGATGACGTTGGCCGACTACACCAGGGCGTCACCGGTGAAGATGACCAACTGCGCCAGGGTGCTACCGCCGGGCTTGCCGTGCTGCCGGCACTGGAGTGTTTAAATGGTTCTGCGTGGCTCGATGACGAAGCGCTGGAGTTGTACCTCGCGGCTAAATATCCACCTGTGATAGCTCCATTTTCGGTTTTCTGGCGTGTAGTAATGAAAGGTGCGTGCATGTGTGTTGGACGGCGCATCGAGGAGGAAATGCCGCCAAAGAAGACCATCTGGTTCTTGCCCTATAACAGGAACGGCAATCATTGGGCACTCTTTTTGGTACTTTGGGCGCGAAGTGCAGAGGCTGATGGAGGCATCTGTCAGACTCCAGTGGGAGGGCTGGAGACTGGTGGTACCGGCGACAACTCCGCGCCAGCAGGATGGATCGTCATGTGGCCTCTGTGTGGCTGGCACACCGAGGCAGCTGCTACAGGGACGACTCGTCACTTCGATGCCGGAGCAATGCGGGCTGAAATCCGCCACCATATTTGGAGCGTAAGATATACACCGATTTGAAGCACCGAATAATTATGCTTATAATCGATCATCAATAATATAAACAATAATCTACACATTCCATAGTCATATATTTGGTCTGTGTCCTTTACCCTAGTTTTGCCAGTTCAGCTCAACTTTCTACTTCGTGATTTCGCTCAAGATCGCACTGCATGACAAAACATGTAGATATTTATTGAATTTCACTTGATTATAAGCTTCATGTCACCACAGGTCTAACGATATTCTTAAAGATAAGATACGGCACAAAGGTAATGGAAGTCGTTCTGATCTGCGTAACGCATATTCATAGACGTCTCCACAGCGGGTGGAGGCACTGGGCTGAACATGTCTCACCGAAACTCAAAACATTGTGGCTTGAAACATTGCAATGTAAAAAAAAACGAAAAGACTACGGCCAATGCTTCGGAGACTTCGGTTTTTTCTTCGAGTAAAAATTGGGAGATATCTTATCAAAAAGGTTGATTTCCCTCCAACCTCGTGCGTGCGTGCGTGCGCGCGCGTGTGCGTGCGTGCGCGTGCGCGCGTGCACTGACGTGTGATCCGTAATAAGGACCTGACCCTTGTACACACACACACAAAGTCGGGTCCGGTTTGACAAGTGACTAGGATGCATTTTTACGGTGGTCCCTGATTCGAAGGAAACCTCCGAAATTTGTGTGTATCTGTGTATCAGAATCAGACATGCGTTCTTACAATTGAAAGACAAGGGGCGTTTTTGAGAAATTTAATATGACATTTTTTTATCCCAACATACTTCTTTGGATATAACCAACCATGTCACATATAAATGAAAATCACTTGGTGACCCAAATACGTTTGCGAATCCCATTGTGAAATTTTTCCCATATGAAAAATTATATATAATTTTAAAGTTTTGTTGTCTATGGGGAGGCCCCTTACGATTTCGCTCCAAGTCACTGTGTGGATAGGCCTTAGCCACCCAATGAAATTGGCTGAAGGCGTTTTCTTACAATTGAAAAACAATGGGGGATTTTGATAATTTTAATTTGGACATATTTTCACAACACACTTCTTTGGAGAAAACCACCCATGCCATATATCAATCAAAATCACTCGTTGCCCCAAATACATTTGTGAAGTCCATTGTGAAATGTTTCCCATAGGACAAATTATATGTTGTATTAACATTTTGTTGTCTATTGGGAGGCCCCTACGATTTCGCTTCAAATCACGCTTTGGATAGGCCTTTGCCACTCAACCAAATCGGCTGAAGACGTCTTTCTCACAATTGAAAAGCAACGGGTGTTATTAAGAAATTTAATTTGCATTTTTTCCCAACAAAATTATTCGCAGTAAACCAACCCTACTGTGCACCATCAACACTTGACTGACTGGCCCTTGACTGACACTTGGTTGATCCTTGATTGGAGGAGCCTTCAACACCTGGTGAATATGCTGTGAATGTGCTGCTGAATATGCTGCCAACTTCTGCTGAATTGCAGGCAGGCTGATAATAGACTCACATGACATGACTGACTTGACATGACTTGAAGGATCACAACAAGAAGAAAATTACAACAATATGCGAAAACTGCACGAATATACAGCACCCCATATTTGTTTCAGTTGGTAGCTGCCAAATTTGTTTGTTGTGCAACAAAAGACCTGCTGTCAAATTTAGTTGGTGGCTTATAATGACCATATCTCTCCAGTTGGCATGCTCTATATCATGTATTCCAGTGGACGCTGTCTGGGAAAATTGGCGTAGTTGGCTAAGGCAATCACATTTTGTACCGGTGTTCGGGGTTGGAATCTTAGAGTAGCTTCATGTTTAATCTGATCACAGTTGTGGAGGGTCAGGGCTTCTGGTTAAAGTTCCACTTTATATTATTTTACACTATCATATATGATGTACTAATATTTGCGTATAGAGTAAGGAGGGCAAATACTCAATAAAGCCTGTCCATAACAGCCACTATATGTGGAGGGCATGTATCGTGAAATAAGTAAATAGCCATGCAATGAATGCCCATCCCGACCAAGATTGATTATGGCCAAGTTATCAGGGGTGGATCCAGGAATTGTCATGGGGAATTTGTCTAGAGGGGGCCATTTCTTTGGAGGGGCACCACTACAAAAGCATCTGTAGTGCGACTGGCGGGAAAGTTCAGGGGGGGAGGGGTGCACTCAGCCAACCTGGAGGGGCACCATTTCCATATGTATGGTGCAGTGCATACAGTCCACACTAAGCATCTAGGGACCATACCCTGAATTTTGTATGGTCGTTGCGGTCATCCAATTTAGTTCAGTCTCCCATGAGGTTCAAAATAGGGTATTGTGCTTTAAGGTGGTAACAAGACAAGATTTACACACATTTGGCTCCATAAAGCAAACAAATGGGTTAGGTTAGGCTAGTTTAGGTTTTTAAGGTTAGGTAAAAAAGCGGGTCAAACGGCACCCATTCTGCGGAAAAAATCATAAGTGGGCTGAACGGCGCCCATTTCGAAGTGCGCCCAAAAATCAGTTTGGGGGTTAAAATGTAGTCTGTGGTCGTGGGCATCTTATGAATTGTGAAAGTTGTCGAAAATTTCGATTAAAAAAATCGGATTAAAAAAATAAATTGGGCCGATGAGTGAAATATGGTGTTTTGGGACATTTTAATGATTCCTGGTGACCTCGGTGCCAAAAACTGTATCCAGACTGGGAAAAATGGGGTTGAAGGGCGCTCACTTAACAAAATGGCATTTTGAGGTGGTAAATATCATTTCAGATATGATTGAAAGTGTGCGTCTGAATAACCTCGTGATAGCGCAGCATGACTGTATATGAAAGTTTTTCGAATTACCAAAAGTATTTTTTTGTTAATTTTGTAATTTTGTTATGTATGCACATTTTCTAGATAGTGCATCACTCCAGCATTGTGAACACGAAATTCGAAACACGAAAGTCGAAAATTCGTGGAGTTATTGGTATTTTACCTAACATTTCGGAAAACTACCATATTTTCGAGATTTTTTCTTCTCACGTATGCACTCCCGTGCATATATCTATGTTTGTGCAAAATGTCATAGCCCTGCAGTGTTAAAATAATGGTTTTTCGTTAGGTGTGAGATGTCGAAACGAGTACACAGGATGTCGAATTTCGTCCGGAAACCATGTCATTTAACAGAAATTATAAGTTCTTTGAACACAATTCCGATCCAACAACATACTCATATGTGCATCTTTTCCTTTGTTTTGAGATACCTAATTTAGAGGTAACTATTTTAGTGATAACAATACAAAATGCCAATGTTAAACAATATCAAATGATATTGTTTATCAGACCACATCATAGGCAATCCTTGTACCTGGAATTGTGCTAAGAGATGTGCGTGTGCATCACAATCTGCAATGGTGAGTATCAGCATGATACCTGTCAATAAGATGTTGGAAATTAGATATGAAGACTTCATAACGACTCATCATGAAGCGGGATGTCGATACTCTGTTGGAAGGGATGTAAATTCAGAGTCCAGAAAGTGGTATATTCCACCCTATTTGACGAATAATTTATCACTAGCCCTGGGTGCCATAGTTTTAGCGTGGGGGTCGTTTAAGTAAAAAGTTCCTAAAAGGTGACTTTTCTACGCCATTCCTGGTGGTGCCCTTTCGTCAATGGAGGGTAGGTAGCCGACCCCATGAAGAATGGCGTGACCGAATTTCAACTTGAGAAACAAAACAAAAAGAACATGACCATCGTAAAAGTCGTACCCCAAACCAGGAGTCTATTTTTTTCGTATCATTTCGACGCATTTTAAAAATCTTGAGTCAAAATGCAAAAATGCAAAAAGAAAACTGATTAAAATTAATGGATTTGTTGGAAGAATAATTAACGCTGGAAAAATTTCAAAAAAAACTATTATTTCCCGTTGTGCATAGCCACCTCTGTATTTTTGTACATTTCTTTAAACAAAAAATGAAGGTAAAAAACTGGTGTTGAAATTTGTTTTATTAGTTCGAAACTTTTTTGGAATAATTTTTGAAACTTGATAGGAGCAAAAGGTAGTGCACGGCAATTTTACATGTATCTTATATCTCGGATTTTTTCGTAAAAGTTATATATTTTGGCCTAGGAAGGGTAATATGCACCCATGATCAAAGTTGGTTAAAAATGGTGGGGAAAAAATCCGTTTTCAGCCCCTGTACATTCGCGTATGCATGTAAGACCATAATATGGTATATGGTCTGATGCAGAATTTATGGGCGCACAGAGAAGTCTTTATGACAAGATAAGCTTTAAAATAATAACCTTGAAAGTTATTCGCAGCCAAAGTTCAAACCAAAATTGGAGCGACAATTTTTCGAAGAAATATTTATTTTTTGTCATTTCTATTTCAGATACTTTTTTTGGCGAAGGTCGAAAACGTTTACCCATACTTTTGGATATGAAAAAGGTATTCGACAATTTATGACATAATTGTCTTACATTCCATAGGGACGCGAAAAACGGGCACTTTTAAATTTGTTCATGTGAGACAAAATCCATGGACCTACATAATTTTTTTAAGCAATCCTTAAGGCATGTTCATATATTAATATTGCTAAGTAATTGTTCTAGTCAATGCTGTTATACGTAGAATAACGCGCTAGTCACGAATCTGTCCTCATATTTCGATTTGGTCCATAACTTTTTGAGTTATGAACATATAAGTAATGGGATTGGGGCAAAACATACCTATAACTTCCAGGCTCCGTAAATCCCGTAATATTTACTGAATGCTAACAAATTATACATTAGATAGATATCCATTAGCCCTGTCTGTTCGGTATCAGAAATGTCAATTTGCTCTTAGACATGGTATGAAAAATGTTAATACGTTTTTGCATTTTGATTTTTTTAATGTGAAAATTAAAAAAATTCCAAACATAATTTTTGTAAGCACAATTCATCTGCGCATCAAAACTACTGGAAAGTTTTGGGGAAAAAATTGATGGTCCAAAATTAGTGATGGAAAAAAATGTATTTTTGAAAATTGTTTGAAAAATTGTCTAATACAATATAACGGTGGAAAGTGCTGGACATCAATTGTTCATAAAACTGCTATCTCGGATTTTTGCTGAAATGAACATATGTTTGCGTAGGAAAGGACATATAGGGCGAAAGGGCGAATTCTAAAAAAACGGCGAAAAGGTGATGGCATTTTTTCTCATGTTTTTCAAATGTTTCTTTTCAACTTTTTTGTTTGAAATAATTTCTGATCGCAAGTTAGGTTGTCCAGGCGTAACTCGACGAGTTGAGCTCAGAAAACGTGTGTATTTCGCTCTAGCTCTATACTTCTCGAGTTATACCTTAAATGTTCCCAAATTTTCCTAAACTTTGACCATGAATAGAGAAAAAAAACTTACAGAGCTAGCTTATTTTGTATAATTACCGAAAGATGCTCCGTTCAATTCTCTATCGAATTGTAATTTTACATTAATAGCTATCTTTATTAGATATCGAGTTATTCAGGTTTTCGAAAAACACCAAACTCGTTAAAAAAAATAATATAAGTCTAGAAATGCTTATAGCGTGGAAAGTTATCAACGGATCTTGGATTTTCGTACACCAGTCGACGCACCGTCAAAAGTAGGTCCTGTGACATCAATCTAGAATGACTTTAAATCGTTTTTATAGGTGGGGTGACCTAAATGCAAATTTGACAGTTCCCATTGGTTTAACATGGGCAAAATTCGAGAGCCATTCAAGTTTAAACTATTGAAGCAATTCACGTTGAGTCATACAAATATCGTAGAGCTCTGCAAGGGCTATATAACCCTATAGAAGAATTTCGGGTTTGGCAAATAATATTGACTACGATACTTTTTTTTCTCGAAAATTTTCACAAGTTCTAACCTCAATAGCTCTTTACCTATAACCGATGGCCGACATTATGGCACTATTGAAAACATTCCCAATGAAGTGCCTTTCGACTGGTGTTTCATTTTTGAAATTCGGTCGGTAACTTATATTCCAATATTTTTTTATCATGGGCCACTGTGTCCCTTTGACCTAACATTGGGACCCCGAATTTTAATTATTTGAAAACATGTAACAATTATGGTTACCGATGGACTTTTTAGTTCCAAACAACAAAATATAGCTTGTAGCGCGCAATTTGATTTGTAAACAAATGTTTAAAACGTTGTACTGAACTTTTGGTACACAGTGCTTAAATTTTCTATTTTTGACGGATTTTTTCCGATGCTCGATACCGAATGAAATTGTTTGCGACAAGCATTGCGTGAAAAAAGTAAAAATTTGAAATTATAGACCTGTTTGAAAACAAATGGCGAAAAAAACCCAATGTTTTGCCAAATTCAAGTGCCCCTCACGCCTTGTGCATGGGAGATGGGAGATTTTCCCGAACGTGCCTGATAGCGCCTTTTAAGCTCTTTCGACCGCCGTACTGGCGATCTCGATCAGATCAGAAGTACGGTTAAGTCGCTGTGGGCCATGCTGTAATAGGCTTCTTTTTTTCATAGTTCCGCTGTTTTTGTGACTTCAAATTTGGTTTTTGCGCTCATAATTTCTAAAGTTACCAAGGGATCTTCAATTTTCTAGCTCCATTGAATCCACCGTGAAAATAGGTCCTTTTACATTCTACTAGACAGATTTAAAAGCAAAATTTAATCAATTTTTTCTAAAAATTGTCTTCTTCCATAGGTTTAACATGTGACATTTTTACGTCTTCTGGTGGGCAATGTTACAGGACGATATTTTTTTGCATATTTTTCCCGGAGAGGCACGGGGCAACAATTAGAGAAACCATTTTTTTTTAATGGAATGGTCAGTTATTTAATTTTATAAATCTCATCAATACGGCCTCATACGGCCGAAAAGAAAATGAAGGAAGTTTGTGGTTCGCATGAGTGCAAAAGATAGCCCTCTCAATGCTGAATCGATTGCCGTTTCAATATTGGAAATCGGCGGTTAACTTTGGTCGTGAAAGGTCATTATATGTACATATGAATGTTGCAACGTCTAAAAATATTGATTTTTTTTTAAATATTGTTGATGGTATGTTTTTCAAAATGCTTTCCGACGTCGTTTTGTACGCTGATCACGAATATGGTTTTTTTCTGGCTGAGACGAAAAATGAAAAAGTTATGGCCTAAAAAGTGTATTTTTCCCTCATTTTTCGAAAAATTTGAATAACTCTTAAAATTGAAGACTTTTCCTTCAACGAAATTTTAGCTTAATCAGTGTCTCGTCATTGCGGATGTGACGCAAAATAACTAGAATGTCTTTTTAAAAGTGAATTTTCACAATTTAGGATTTTTTCTCAATTGTTTTCAATTTTTTCGAAAGCGCCTCATGTACTACGGCCTACGGCACGTCAAATATTGACGAAGTGCTATTTGAACCCAAATTTGGACTTTCATAACTCCAAAAGTTTCCAATTTCCAGAAATGCTCTCTTTATGCGATATAGAGCTGTTAGAGATCCATCGCACGAAACCCAGCTCAGTTATCTCTGTTAGTTTGCCCTCTAGAGCACGGAAAACTTGACAGTTTTCCAATTTCTCGCATTTTTGGCTTATCGGAAAATTCGGAAACGAACATAAGTCGAAAAGTTATCGTCCGATGTTTGAATTTCTTACACCAAAGCATGCCAAATTGATTGTAGCATCTTTCGCTAATGCATTTGGCGTTAAAGGAAAGGCACCAAGTTGAGACAAAAAAATTCCCTAGCGTTACGATACTTCGGTGCTTGACTCATAGATGGCGCCCTAATTGTCCGATTTCAAACATTATTTCACGAGCGGACTCGCCGTGACATTCTACGTCGATTAGTACCACTTTAATTATTAACCCACACCATTTATGTTCAGTATTAAAAGTGCGGTGCAAAATTAAAAATCGTCTTTCAAACACAGATTTCTGTCAAGTATTAGTAGAGCTACAGAGGATGTGGCACTCTTATACCTTCACCCCACTGTGCGCGCCAAGTTTGAAAATGGGTCCCCAAAACCACTTAATCTACCCTGGTTTTCGATAGCCTATCGTCAGATGAGCGAGTTACCCTCCTCCCCCAACCAAATTTCCAGCTAATCTATTCGACTTTTTCACTAATCTACCCTTGTAATATTTTTTCCAGAATCGATTTTTTGCTGAACTTTGACTCCCCTGGCTAAAATCAAGTTTTATAGATAGGATAAAATGGACAACGACATCGGATTCAGCGTTCTTTGGCGCACCTGGGCATGTAGTTTCAGAATGTTAGCTAATTGGGAAACCTAATGTACCTTTCGAAATGTCCAATGGGCCAAACGGCGCCCGCGGGCGCCGTTTGACACAGAATGGGCGCCGCCTTATCCGCTTTTCCCTAGGAATGAAAAAAAATCACAAATATGTTATTTTTGTAATGGGGAAGATTACTTTTTCTTCAAAAGCAGCTTGGGTTAGGTTAAGTAAGGTTGGGTTAGATTTTATTAATTAAAAATATGTCCAACAACAAATTTCTTTGCATGGTTTTATATTTTATTATTTGGAATTATTTTTTCTCAAAAGGGAGGTTAAGTTAGGTTAGGTTATGTTATGTTGCATTTTTTTTTTTTTTAACATTTCTTTTTATGCTTTGCAACCTAACTCAAAGCCCCTTTTTGTGTTATTTTGCTCACAATCTGAAAGGTAAGCACTTGCACAGCAAATCAGTGGTCCCATCATCTTAGCCACATTGATAAACATTGCATTGTAATGATGGTCAGCAGGTATCATGGCTGCCCCTGTTGTTTATGTGAACAAGGAACACAACATTGGCATGTACTGACATGTCATGGACAGGTGAGTAAAATATGCTGTCCTAACATCTTCAAACATGAAAATGTGCTATTAGATCTTGAATGACTTGAAATGTGTCATCCAATGGATAATTGAAAAGACACTGAACTAATTACACCATCGCTGTCTTGTTTGCACCGTCCATGCATTGAACACAAGCTGCTGATGGCCTGCTAATGGCATTGAACATTGAACTGCCCTGCATGCGCATTGAACGCTGCATTGAACAGCCCTGTAATTGAGTCAATCATATGTAGCGATCATGCGTGTGCTACAAGATCACTCGATCATCACGTGTGCTATGCGAGATCAAGTGCACATGCTAGAGATGCTGAGGTAGGTAGGTATTGGTAGGTAGCTAAGATAGTTGTAGATATGTAGGATGTTGGTAGATAGTTCCTTTAAAATTAGGATATAGTATTGATTAGGTTGTTGAGTGTCTTTTTTTCCACACATATAGCATCTTCCCTTCATAGGCTTAAAGTTAGACCCCTGTGTCTCTTATGAAGTCTGGATGTCATGACTTTATGAAGTACATACTATATCTCAGTAAGTTGTCATTTCACTCAGAAAATGAAGGTAACTGTTTACTTTATACCCAACATAGCATTTCAAGAACAAAAATATTGTAGAAGCACGTTTCTGAGTGTGACTAGGATTATGGCACCATTCATTCACACTGGAAATGTATACTTTTCAGTTGCCAACAAGCTACTGTGCGGGGACGAGTGGTCTAGGGGTAAGATGCTCGTCTCACAATCGAAAGGTTGTGGGTTCGAGTCTCACCTGTCGCTACTCTTCGCCCGCGACCAATCGGCGTGAGAGATTGGCGACGCTACATGACTCAACGGTCGACGTGTCGTAAAACTCATAACCAACCAAACTACTGTGCCAGTAATGTAGCATAACCTAACCTAACATGGGTATCTATGCATAAGAAGCCCCTGATTGAATATTGGGGGAAAATGTATGAACTTGTTGGGGCTTACCCGGCAACTTCTTCCTTTACCATTTCTTTGTGAACTCGCATGTGTGAGATTCACCTTTTTAAATTCATGTGATTTAACACAACCACAACTCAGACTGCATCAGTTATGCCATTATATATTTTTGTACTTCTCTAGGACTGGGTGACAGGCATTTGATGTTCAATTTTAAGATGTAGCATTTTATTTATTGATTTCCATGCAATGTTCCATAGAACCCTAAAATATCTTAATGTAACATAACATAGCATGGCCTATTTTCTTTTTTAAACATAGCACAGTCTAACATCATTTGTGCACAAAAAAAATATACAAATCATTAATTTGTCTTTCAAAAATTATTTAAAACTTTTTTAAAATGTCATTTTTCTTCCATGAATGAACTAGGTCGTCTTAATGACATTCAAAAATGTGTTTCTACAGTATATTTTATTGTCTCAACATGACATGTCAGGCTTCAAGCAAAAAAAAACTGCATAACCTAATCTAACATAGCCTATCCCAAACTAACCTAACTTAACCTGATCTCACCCAATATAATATGATCTATCTTAACCTAAATGAGCCTTTTTCTTTTTCTTGTGTAAATCTGGCCTAGCCTAACATCCTTTTGTCAGCAAAAATGTGACATAATTTTCTTCCAAATGCAGGAAATTTTGGTCACATTTACTTTGGGAATGAATAGTGCCATCATCTTAATTTCATTCAGAAATGTGTTTTTGCAATATTTTTTTTCTTGAAATGCCATGTTAGGTTTAAGGTTAAACAATACTCAAAAGATCATCAAATTCTTTTGAATAAAATCCAAAAGCGCCAGGAAAACATATTTTTCACAGTGCAAATACATGTTATTTCCCTCTCACCACAACAAAATAGGACGACGTATCGTAAAACCAATAACCAACCAACCAACCAACAAAATAGGACAATGTCAAATTAGCATTTTATATAGTTGAAGAAGGGGATGATGTAAAATGTTAATTGATTTTAAACACTGCAAATATATGCAGATATATTCATTGTTGGATGAGTTATTTTATATTACCTTTGTTGGTAGTTTGATGGCAGTGATGATTTCAGTGGTGTCTCTACTGCATATATCGATCAGGGCAGTGCTGCTAACAGAAGCTATACACACTTTTAAAGACAAATTTCACTCATAGCCGGTAGTAAAAAAGGAAATGTGGTATGTAATGTCAAAACTGAAATGTGATGGCAAAACAACTGCAATTAAGTGTGGTTCTCCACTCAAATTTTTATAATTTCAGGACACTGAAAGAGGAAAATGTCTGGTGAAAAGTTGTTTTTGGTGGGGTAATATGCAATGAAGAAGAATGCAAAATTATGGAAAAACCTGACGTAGCCTAACGTGCTGATGTTAGATCACCTAAAGCCTACTGATATTGGATTGCCTAAAGCCTATGGATGTTGAATTGCCATTGATTGAATGCCATTGAATTAACCATAGAAGTACCACTGCACTTCAGCTAACATGACAACCAGCGGTGTTGGAAGGGAGCTGACAAACAGAGGAACTATTCACCATTGAAGTACCACCGCGTTTCAGCCGACATGACAACCGTCGGGAGTGGAGAGGAGCTGACAGAGGCCGAGCGGCTGTCGGCGCTGGAGCTCGACCTGCAGGCGCTGCAGGAGTACTGCCAACAGGCGGACCTGTCGCCTGAGCAGATGCGGGCTGCTCTGCAGCCGCTCGTCTCCGCCGTCAACTGGTCTGACGCCAAGCAGACCGCCAGGTCAGTCTAGCGTGTGACCAGGTCGGTTGGGTCGGTCTGTTCGGCCTTCACCCTGCAGTCTCTACAGTCGCCTCCTGACACTGGCCTTCACCTGCTGACGTCACGGCTGCCCAGTCGGGGGTGGTCAGGCGACCAATTTACGTCCACTGATGTCCTTCAGGTTGTCCAAATTAATGGAAGACGACACCTGGCCCGCTGAAAATCGTATGGTGAAAGCTTGTGCGTGTAGTGTCTTTCTTGTATGTTTTCGACGGTGGCGTTCATTGCAGACTCATATGCATGATCAGTCGGTTCAGCTCAGCATGGTTCAGCCGCAGGTTGTGGTAGGCCATTCAACTCATTATGGTACCATCGCAGGCTGTGGTGGATGGTTCAGCTCAGTGTGGTATGGCCGCAGGCTGTGGTGAATGGTTCAGCTCAGTGTAGTATCGCCGCAGGCTGTGGTGGATGGTTCAGCTCAGTGTAGTACCGCCGCAGGCTGTGGTGGATGGTTCAGCTCAGTGTAGTATCGCCGCAGGCTGTGGTGGATGGGTCAGCTCAGTGTGGTACCGCCGCAGGCTGTGGTGAATGGTTCAGCTCAGTGTAGTATCGCCGCAGGCTGTGGTGGATGGTTCAGCTCAGTGTGGTATGGCCGCAGGCTGTGGTGGATGGTTCAGCTCAGTGTAGTATCGCTGCAGGCTGTGGTGGATGGTTCAGCTCAGTGTAGTATCGCCGCAGGCTGTGGTGGATGGTTCAGCTCAGTATAGTACCGCCGCAGGCTGTGGTGGATGGTTCAGCTCAGTGTAGTACCGCCGCAGGCTGTGGTGGATGGTTCAGCTCAGTGTAGTATCGCCGCAGGCTGTGGTGAATGGTTCAGCTCAGTGTAGTACCGCCGCAGGCCGTGGTGGATGGTTCAGCTCAGTGTGGTATGGCCGCAGGCTGTGGTTGATGGTTCAGCTCAGTGTAGTACCGCCGCAGGCTGTGGTGGATGGTTCAGCTCAGTGTGGTACCGCCGCAGGCTGTGGTGGATGATTCAGCTCAGTGTAGTATCGCTGCAGGCTGTGGTGGATGGTTCAGCTCAGTGTAGTATCGCTGCAGGCTGTGGTGGATGGTTCAGCTCAGTGTAGTATCGCCGCAGGCTGTGGTGGATGGTTCAGCTCAGTGTAGTATCGCCGCAGGCTGTGGTGGATGGTTCAGCTCAGTGTGGTATCGCTGCAGGCTGTGGTGGACGATTTAGTTCATTACGTCACCATCACAAGCTGTAAAGTCCAGCATTGTTCTGTTTCAGATCATGGGCCTGCATGCTATCTGTGCTGGTGGTGATCTGCCTGGCGGCGTTTCTTCTGTTTTCCCAAAAACCGGTTCAGACGACGATGCGCACGTACGCAAGGATCGCTCTGGTTAAGGTAGGTATTGTGAAGAAAAAAAACTGCAATACTGTGCAAATATCTGGTGTCTGATATGGGATGTGCAGCGAAATATCCTGATCTCCGGAGTCCGGGCATTTATTCTTTCATGAGCTTCTGAAGATTGTGGATCATTATTGCAGGTCCACCACATTTCCAATGATGCAACCATTGGGAGCATTACTAGAAAGGTGTATGAGGGTGCTATAATGCATACAAATCAGAGGAAATGCATTAATAATTGCAATGCAGACTTACCCCTGTCCATTCACTAGTGTGTATGACCTGGATCTGCTCACTGGTGTACGTGATGTAATTTGCCCGTCCCCAGACACCGTTGTATGTGATACGATCTGCCTCCCCACCCATATATATATATATGTGTGTATGTGTATGTATATGTATATATTATGTGATAATATATGTTGTTCTGTATACTTTTGAGGAGGAAAGTGCCCCCTCAGTGTTGGCTTTGCCCCTCCCAAAATAATTTCAACTTTTAACATGGAACCATGTGGAGTGTCCCTTTCTATCCATTTTGGCCCTCCCGTTGCCTCCCTGTATTGTGCCCCCAATAAGTTTCAGAAATAAATGCCTCTTGATGTGATGTGCCCTTTCCCAGACAGCCACGCATGTGCTATAATCTGCCTTTTCCCAGTCACTGATACATATGATGTGGACCTGCTCCCTGGTTACTAGTGTATATGATGTGAACCTTCCCTTCCCTGGTCATTGGTGTATGTGATTTGGATTCGGGGTGCCCAAATTATGTTTTACTTGGATCTCAGATTTACATTTTACAATCGAAAACGTAGCAAAAAACGTCGAATTGTATATATCTGACTTGTTTGCAATTGTATGACAAGATTCCGGGCCTGTGTGTCCTGGCCCAGCACACACAGGCATGCTGATGCCAGGTGTGCTTTTTAGCACGTACCTATTTCTTGGGTGCACTGATTCAGACTGACTGAAAATGTCAATGTATATATAGATATCTGATTTAGGATGTAGATATGTTCCCTGTTTCTTGCTATTTTCCACCTAATTTGCCGAATTTGTGCACACTCTAGATCTTCCTTCTCCAGTGGCTGTCGTGGTTTATGTTGCGGCGGTGTTCTATTCCAGATTCTTCCATACTGGGATTGGACTGGATTCTACTACCTACAATGTCTGGTAGAAAACCCGATGTACGTGGATGTCTCTCGGTTGGAGCGGTCCGAGTTATCCTGTCAGGTAGGGTTCTGACCACATCACACCACATCACACTACACCACGCACGACCCCCGACCAGCCATGGCAGGTTATAGACCTCGGCACCGTCTGAGCCCCATCAGTGAACAGGTGATTATCCAGTGGGGTATGCTGTTGCTTTGGTGCGTTGTGGCAACAATCGAACGATGGTGGGGGAGGGGAGATCGGTACAGTAAATATACGGTTCATTTGTCTGCAGCCCAGTGCCAGGTGACGAGAATGTCGGTCATCGACCTCCCTCACATCTGTGGCGACAGAGGTAATCCGTGTGCCGTTATTCGTATCGGTCGATATCCGCTGTGGCACTTGTGTGAGGTCCACGGTATGTAGCGATCCTCAGCGCCTGGTGGTTTGCACTTCTCTCATGGTTTACTATAGAACCATTAAAGCCGGTGCTGAGCTTTTACTTCGAAGTACTAGATTATATCTGAACACATTGCGAATTATTAAATCCTGGATTATTGAATATTGCATACTGGAGTGCACCAACATGCATGCAGTAATAATATTGTATTGCTTAACTGAAAGCCTAGCAATTAGAACCAACTGTGATGGAAGTCTGATGGAAGTATGTAAGGAGTACAAGGGCGGTACCACCTTCGGTTTCCAGACGGGGACCAGTCTCCAGGGGCGCAGAATGATTAAAGTTAGCGAGGTAAAGTTGTGGTCGTCTTCTATTCCCGTCCCCGCTCCGTCATGTCAGGACATTATGCAACTGCTGTCTGTGTACTGCTGGTCGCTGCTGCCCGTATACCACTGGCCGCTGTTGCCTGTGTACCGCTGGCCGTTGCTGTTTGTGTACCGCTGGCCGCTGCTGCCTGTGCACCGCCGGCCGCTGTTGCCTGTGTACCGCTGGTCGCTGTTGCCTGTGTACCGCTGGTCGCTGTTGTCTGTGTACCGCTGGCCGCTGCTGCCTGTGTACCGCCGGCCGCTGTTGCCTGTGTACCGCCGGCCGCTGTTGCCTGTGTACCGCTGGTCGCTGTTGCCTGTGTACCGCTGGCCGCTGTTGCCTGTGCACCGCCGGCCGCTGCTGTCTGTGTACCGCTGGCCGCTGCTGCCTGTGTACCGCCGGCCGCTGTTGCCTGTGTACCGCTGGTCGCTGTTGCCTGTGTACCGCTGGCCGCTGCTGCCTGTGTACCGCCGGCCGCTGTTGCCTGTGTACCGCCGGCCGCTGTTGCCTGTGTACCGCTGGCCGCTGCTGTCTGTGTACCGCTGGCCGCTGCTGTCTGTGTACCGCTGGCCGCTGCTGTATGTGTACCGCTGGCCTCTGTTGTCTGCACCGCTGGTAGTTGCGACTGCGTCGATGGTGCTCAGTCCGCCGCGCTCTGACGTTCAGTCCTTCGGTCGGGATGCACTCAACCTGACCACCCAACGGGACATATCCAACACAGCTGCCGCTGCCAAAGCAGTCAGCCGGAAAATGTGCCTTATCGCTGGAAGTCACACAGCCATCCAAGCAGGCAGGCGGAAAGCCGAGTGTGTTGGTCCTATCGACACCACCAACGTCAAGCCTCCGACGAAGGGTGGCATTATCGGGCGTGCGAATGTCGGATAATGGCGTCAGTTCGCCGGTGGAGTGAATAAGTGGAGTTCCCTTCTGTTGGAGATACCCGGTACCCGACGTTTCAAGTTAGTGTGTATATTTCAATGTTCGGAGTGGTCAACACACGGTCATTTTCATTTAATTTTGTAAAAACCAACTCGTAGTATGAACTTCTAGCCCTGACCATAGTAATTAACTGCCATTTAAGTTGTTATGGCCCATTAAAACAGCATCAGTAAGACTTCACTTGTGTAATAAATCGGCATAGTAAGCGCACTAGCGGAGGAACACGCTGGGTTAAAAATGCAGGTACGTATCATAGATATAGATGCTGAAAATAGCCAGGAGTGCCCACTTTTAGGATCCATATTAGAGGGGACGAGTGGTCTAGGGGTAAGATGTTCGTCTCACAATCGAAAGATTGTGGGTTCTAGTCTCACCTGGCGCTACTCTTCGCCCGCGACCAATCGGCGTGAGAGATTGGAGACGCTATATGGCTCAACGGTCGACGTGTCGTAAAACCAATAACCAGGATCCATATTAGTTTATGCATGCTCTTTACAAGGGTCGAGGTAGCAAAACATCCCCAATAATTTGCCACCGATTTTTTTTGCGTGCATTTCCTGCCTATGTTCATCTTAGGAACAGACCAACACCATGGCAGGAATTGGCATGGCAGAATTGGCATTCCTTCTATGGCAAGAACAAAGCAACACCATTTCAGCCCACAGCAGATGTGGTTTAACACGCGCCCTGGAGGGCCTCTGAAAATTACGCGCACTGGAGGGGGGGCGGATTCCGCCCCCCCCCCTAAGATCTCGGCTCCTAGTGAAGCTAGAGGAACGGAATTCGCAGGGTGGATGGGTACGGTAGTGAACTCTATTGTGTGCGAATTTCATGACCTTAGGTCAATATCTTCATGGTCAAATGAGGTCAAATTAGCAAAATTGTATGGTATTGCGTGGCTTGGCTTGTCATCGTTATGGATCGCTGTGATTGTATTTAAATGCTCCAAAATGGGCATCAATGATGTTTTGGACATTACTAATGATGCAATGCAGATGTGAACCCAACATTTGACCTCAGGTCACCTATGTAACAGCACTTTATCAGGTCAGTTACCTGTTCCAGTTACCGAAACCGGGCCGCCCGCCCGACTGCTCCGTCGGGCAGCTCGGAGCAATCGGCTTCGTGAAGAAAGGAGTAAAGTACATGAATAAAGTATGGAAACGCAATGACAAACAGTACAAATGACAAACAGTAGTGCATTTATGACAACATTCCAGTTGATCAAGTTTGGTTCCATTAACCTGTCATGAACTTGACCTGACTTGACCTCGGTGACCTAACATGATCTTGAAACTATATAGCATATCAATATACATCAAACAAGTCGCTAGTGTTGCCAAGAACACTTCCCTTTTGCGAATATACGGGAAGCGCATCAGCGCCGATTTTTGTGGTCTGGCGCTATAATTTTGTTTGACTTTAGCGGCTCCTAACTTGACATTTTTTCGACCGATTTCCATTTTTCTTGCTTTAAGCGACGCGCCGGTCATTTCTAAGCAGGTACGCAGAAAATCGCGTATATCGACCGGTAAAATCTGCAGTTATTTACGAAAAACCGGAGGGGTGGGCGGATTTCGCCCCCCCCCCTCCAGTGCGCGTGTTAACCAACGTCTCAAGTCGGGAGTATTGATATCGATTCTTCGGCTTTCCAAAGTGTAAGCCATAAATTGGTGGTGCGTTCTACGACAGATCGACCCAAAATTTTCAAATTGGACACCCCATAAATTTGTATTTGGACCAAAATTGATGTACAGGGTAGTCCTGTGCTCTGAACACGCCTGAGCAAGTTTTATCCCAATCAGACTAAAGGTTTCGGTGTTATAGCCGCCGGCAGTATTTTGAGGTCACACAGCAAGGGTATCTTTGGCGGCAGATATCTCATCGATGATGAATAGAAAGTATGACATATTATGCATCTTTGAGAAGAAAAATGATGAAAGAAAACAATTCGGGATAAAATATCCACATTTCTCACGTTTTACCTCGTGACCTCGTGACCTTCTGTGGCCCCTAGCCCATTGAAATTGATAAATTTGATAGCAGAAATACAAACGGGCATGATTTGGTTGCCATACAAAATGCGTTTTGCTTTTGAATATCCCATATAGGCGTCCATTCTCCATTGTTTCTATGATTTTCCGATTTTCGGAATGGGCGGATTTAGAGTAAGTTGTCTCTCATTGGAAAACTACGGGTGATCGAACAATGAAATGAAAGGTGTTGTGTAAAAAAGATTGATTAACCAAAACAAAAATATAAAAAAAAACTTATTGATGTAAGTCTTACAGTTTGCCTTAATAAACTTCACAATGTTCAAGGTCACCCATTACAGATTGGTTCGGTATTCGAGTTTATGGCCACATCGACTGCGTCGATCATGCAGCACCCATGTCATCGTCGGTAAAATAATGGCATATGCACGTAGGTCAGTCGACGAGACAACTGCATGTGAAGTGCTCGATGTACGTCTTGCATCATGCCGTGCTACGATCCTCATTTTGTCGGGTGTAAAAGCGACTTAATGAGGGGCATAAATCACAGAAAACGTGATTTCTGATAGGAAGCGGAAGAGCCGTCCCGATTGAACAATTGATAACTCGTCCTCTAATACTCCCCTAAGGGAGATAAAGGTACGTCCAAAGTAACTCCTTCGCTCATGGGTAACTCGGCTGCAGGAGACTCAGTACGTGCCGCACTGACAGTGCAGCATGGCACCTTGGACACAACGGACTGCCACCGCCTGTCAGAAGGTATTACTGGTAGGTTATCCATGGGCTTATCTACGTGTGACGACGTAATTTTACTACAGAACATCTGGTGGTCTGGTAATGGAAACATCTGACCATGTTGGCCTCACAACAAGAATTACAATTATGCCTTCATTCGACCTGTTAGCATCATCTGCATGGACGCACAGTCGAATCCCTATCGTAATGCAAACATAGGCGTTTTTGTAGCGGTATACATAGCGTGTCCCGGAAAACATGAACATTTTTACAAACTTCCTGTGGTTTCATTGTACACGTTTTGGGCACTTCCTGCATATTGCACATTGCTGCATTGCACTAAGCAGTGCACAATCGAACAACGATGGGATAGAACAACGAAATAAAGATCAGATGATAACTTGTTTTTCCAACTTACACGTTGGTAGCTCTCCGATGCAGCTCTTGTAGCTTCCTTAACAAGCTTTGAACATTTTATGATCACCACAGTGTCGTAGCTTATTTCCGTCTTGTGGCGTACTTTTACTTCAGAACATCTGGTGGTTGCTTACAACACGTACTGAATCCCATCAAACATGACAATGATGCAGTCTGACCATATTCGACCTTGCTAACATCATAACAAGAAGTACAATTATGCTTTCTTTCCACCTGCAGAGCATCATTTATATGGACGTACAGTAGAACACCTATTGCAAGCCACTCTTTGCTGTCACAGTGCACGTATGCTGTGCCCGGAAACATCATTTTATCAACCTCCATGTGACTTTATTATTCACGTTCTTGGGATACTGCTCATGTGGACATTCCGCAGGAGACGCTGTACTGCAGAATGGCGCATATGTTAAGTAGATGAAAGCAGATCAAACGGCGTAGATTTGGCTTTGATAACCAAATCGTTACAAACGGCGTCAATTTCGAAGTTCATTCAAATATAATTTTGGGGTGAACATGGAATCTGGTGACGTGGGAACCTCAGGAATTGGAAAAATATTCCCTAAAATTCCGAAAAAAAGAAAATTCATAACGTATTTTTTTGCGCGATTTATGACGATTTCAGGCCGTTTTCTGTGATTTCTGGTGACTGCAACGCCTAGTAGGGCATCAAATCAGGCAATAAAAGCGGGGCAAACAGTTTGGATTTCCTGAAATGGTTTTTTGAGATAGTAAATACCAATTGACAGATGAGATTAAGACGGCTTCTGAAAGAACTCGCCCTGGCGCATCGCTTTTGTCTATACTATTTTTTTACCTGTAAAAGTTGTTTAACTAGTTAATTTTGAAATTGCCTGTGCATTCAGAAATCGGTAGAGCTTTGAATATGGCATATTTATGGGACGTCACAACAGGTACAGATAGCTAGCAGCCAACGGAAATCGTGATAACGTGACCCGTGACCTGACGGTAGCAGTCGTGTGACACTGGAGGTGTTGGATCGGGTCTCCAACTTGACACGTGGCCTGACCCGTGGCCTGACCCGTGGCCTGTGACCGGCAGTCGTGTAACGCTCTGGAAGTGTTGGATCGGGTCTCCAACTTGACACGTGGCCTGACCCGTGGCCTGTGACCGGCAGTCGTGTGACTCTCTGGAGGTGTTTGATCGGGTCTCCAACTTGACATGTGGCCTGACCCGTGGCCTGTGACCGGCAGTCGTGTGACTCTCTGGAGGTGTTTGATTGGGTCTCCAACTTGACACGTGACCTGATCCGTGACCTGTGACCGGCAGTCGTGTGACGCCCTGGAAATGCTGGATCGTGTCTCCAATCTGAGTATGGCCGAGTTCACGGACAACTACCTGGAGGAGGACCGGCCTGTGATCGTGACCGATGCCATGGCCGACTGGCCCATCTTCCAGTCGCCGGACTTTGACCGGTACCGTCTGGTGGAGGTACGGCCGGCCGCGTCACGGCGACGCTCGTGGGCGTGGCGTGGGCCGTGCCGCGGCGGCTGGGTCACGAAGCAGGGAGGGAATGAAGCGATTGAAGCGGAGACGTGTGGAGGAATTATGTTACGATTTGAAGAGTATGTGAGGTGAAGAATAGTTAGATGGTGGTATATAAGTGCGTGAGGGTTGGTTATATAATGCGACTTTTAAGTAAGGAGAGGGATGGTGGCATGGAGTTAGGAGTGTGTGAAAGGAGAAATATTAATGGCATGTAGTGAGGGGTATGTGATGGGAGGAATATTAATGTTATGGATGAATATTAAGGTATGTACTTGGATGAATGTTAATGACGTGGGGTGAGAGGGTATGTGATGTGAGGCATATGAATGGCATGGATTGAGGGGTATGTGACGCGAGGAATATTAATGGCATATAGTGAGGGTACGTTATGTGAGGAATATTAATGGCGTGGGGTGTGACTCACATGTCGCGAAGCTTTCTTCTGAAGCGTCCACATTGTGGGTTACATGCCAACCGACATCCCGTACGTCGTGCTGTTCTGTCTGGTAGACTGCGGGTGTAATAGAAACAAGGCTATACATTAATGTAAAGATAATTGATCAGGAGAAGTGGGCGGGGACGTATAGATGAAGACAATGGAAAAGATTGATAACACGAGGAGACGGAGGGGAAGTAGGGATTAGGTGAGGTGGGAGGGGTGGGGAGGCGGTTGGGAGAGAGCAGTTAAGGTATGAAGATAGATGCAAATGGATGAGCGTGAAGTGAATCAATAGTCGCCATCCTGGATGGTTCCATATTATTATCTCTCGTGTGTTGTTGACTTCTGCCACTGACAATGGCCTACACCAGCTGACGGTGGCCACAACACCACGTGGCACCGTGGCCCGGACCGCATGAACGTGTCCCTGTGTTGACGTTAGCCACTGACAATGGCCTACACCAGCTGACGGCGGCCACAACACCACGTGGCACCGTGGCCCGGACCGCATGAACGTGTCCCTGTGTTGACGTTAGCCACTGACAATGGCCTACACCAGCTGACGGTGGCCACAACACCACGTGGCACCGTGGCCCGGACCGCATGAACGTGTCCCTGTGTTGACGTTAGCCACTGACAATGGCCTACACCAGCTGACGGTGGCCACAACACCACGTGGCACCGTGGCCCGGACCGCATGAACGTGTCCCTGTGTTGACGTTAGCCACTGACAATGGCCTACACCAGCTGACGGTGGCCACCGCAGCACACGGCACCGTGGCCCGGACCGCATGAACGTGTCCCTGTGTTGACGTTAGCCACTGACAATGGCCTACACCAGCTGACGGTGGCCACAACACCACGTGGCACCGTGGCCCGGACCGCATGAACGTGTCCCTGTGTTGACGTTAGCCACTGACAATGGCCTACACCAGCTGACGGCGGCCACAACACCACGTGGCACCATGGCCCGGACCGCATGAACGTGTCCCTGTGTTGACGTTAGCCACTGACAATGGCCTACACCAGCTGACGGTGGCCACCGCAGCACACGGCACCGCGGCTCGGACTGTGGCCCTGTGTTGACGTCGGCCACTGACAATGGCCTACACCAGCTGACGGTGGCCACCACAGCACACGGCGCCGCGGCCCGGACCGCAGGACTGTGGCCCTGTGTTGACGTCGGCCACTGACAATGGCCATGGCGTATACCAGTCGACGGTGGCCACCAGACCACGCGGCGCCGTGGTAGCACAGCACCCGGTATGAGCGTATCTTTGTGTTGCAGATGTTCTCGCGGGGGAAGCTGGCCGAATTCCGGCCGTGTGAAGTCGTAACCAATTTGAAGGCGCGCGGCGACATGCGCATTCTCCTGAAGAAAATGTCCAACCCGCTCATCAAAAAGTGGTTCGCCCAGTGGTGAGTGTCCCTGGCTGGTGATTATCAAACATTCCAAGGATGTGACGGACGCCATAACCCAGTTGAAATATTCCACTGGCCAGTCTTTTCCTACAAATCGCTGCCACCACAGACAAGGTCTGCTGAGGTTAAGATTGTTGAGACATGTTTTGTTATTCTTCCAACGTGTCACATTTGAACAGTGGTCGGTGTAGCCCAAGACAAAGCGGAACACTTCGCAATCGTGTTACACGTCATCGATCTCGGCGCACATGATCATGTAGAGGACACACCCTAGAATACCAAATCATCACCGTCACACTGCTGGAACTTGTAGGTCTTCATTTTTTTCCATTTTCGCTTTGACAAAGAAACGTACAATATCCACGCGAAATATACTTTTCTTCGATTCGTAGGTTGTATAATCCGGGAATGACCGTCTTTTGTCCAATTAATCAGGAATATTTCAATATGTTGTGCCGGACCTAGTTTCGATCAGCTGGTGTGGTACTGTCGTGGCTCAAGGTTAGTTTTCAACCAGGTTTTAGCACATTGTTCCATAGTTCAACGCAATCTCGAAACCAAATCCTCCGCCACTCGTGGCCAGCGAGCCATCGGAATGCGATGCTGGCCAACGCGACAAAACTTCTGTACCATCCGTGTATCCTCACTACTCAACGGCCATTCCGTCTAAATCGGTGGTTTTGACAGGACGTCATCCAGAGTTCCGCCTAAGCATGCCCTTGAGCTGGCCTGTTACATCGCTGCAGGCAGGATAGCTTGTCACCAGATGTAGAACATCCTTATGCATGTATGCACATTCATCCTTATGTATGTGTGTACATGCATCCTTATGCATGTATGCAGCATCCTTACGGCTGCTTGGACAGCAATGTGTGTGATTTGCCGGTCCGATTCAGTGAAGGTTAGTGTTGAATATAATGGGTCAGCATGCTGTTTGCTGTATATAAAATTACCAGTGTTGTATATTATCGGTAGTATTAATCTCATTGCTTATTTATTTCCATTCCTATGCAGAACGATTTTAAATGTGTAACTAGCCTACCATATGAAATTTGCAATCCAATATGAAATGCCGTAATGTGCGATCTTCCGGTCGACTGTGCGTTCGCCTCTAAATCACTGGCCAGACTTACAACACCTAATCAAATACGACCGCTAACATCACTGCAGCAAATCACTGGTCGGACTTACAATAGCCAACCAGATTCGACTGGTAACATCACTACGACACCGTTACCCGGATGGTGGTCGTCTGTGTCTTGACCTGGTGTCAGGGGTGAAATTCGTCACCATGACGACAGACGTCGGATGGTGGTCGTCTGTGTCTTGACCTGGTGTCAGGGGTGAAATCCGTCACCATGACGACAGACGTCGTCTGTGTCGTGACCTGGTGTCAGGGGTGATATCCGTCACCATGACGACAGACGGCGGATGGTGGTCGTCTGTATCTTGACCTGGTGCCAGGGGTGATATCCGTCACCACGACGACAGACGTCGGATGGTGGTCGTCTGTGTCTTGACCTGGTGTCAGGGGTGATATCCGTCACTACGACGACAGACGTCGGATGGTGGTCGTCTGTGTCGTGACCTGGTGTCAGGGGTGATATCCGTCACCATGACGACAGACGTCGGATGGTGGTCGTCTGTGTGTTGACCTGGTGTCAGGGGTGAAATCCGTCACCATGACGACAGACGTCGGATGGTGGTCGTCTGTGTCTTGACCTGGTGTCAGGGGTGATATCCGTCACCATGACGACAGACGTCGGATGGTGGTCATC
Organism: Ashinkailepas kermadecensis; assembly: GCA_034440615.1. Lineage (NCBI taxonomy): Eukaryota > Metazoa > Arthropoda > Thecostraca > Neolepadidae > Ashinkailepas > Ashinkailepas kermadecensis. The sequence goes on from JAOTOM010005006.1 coordinate 126,679, forward strand.
TGTGTCGTGACCTGGTGTCAGGGGTGATATCCGTCACCATGACGACAGACGTCGGATGGTGGTCGTCTGTGTCTTGACCTGGTATAAGGGGTGATATCTTTCACCACGACGACAGACGTCGGATGGTGGTCGTCTGTGTCTTGACCTGGTGTCAGGGGTGATATCCGTCACCATGACGACAGACGCTGCAAACGGGGTGGTCAGCTGCGTCGTAGCCTTGCGCTCACGTCATATCTGGAACCCCTATTGCAAAAATATCCTTGTGATGATCGACTATGGCTGGAAACATAGCCTTCATTTTTGCTGTCTAATAGCAGTGTCTTATCCAGGAAGCTATCATCTCCTTTTTGCCGGAAGCAAATACAAATAACATTCTTATCTATATTCTTCAAATGTCTTACCTCAAGATGCTTCGAGAAATCAAATCATGAGCATGCTTAAATCATGCTTTATATTCGGGCTGTCTTGACCCAGGAGCACATTTCGACCTTGCGGGCAGGATATCATGTTTATCTTGCACACTGCTCACTGAAGCGCTCTGACTTAAATGCTGGTCAATTTTCAGCTTGCCAATTCATTCTGGGAGCGATGCCTCATCCAGGGAAATACGTGAAAGCTTGATCAGAGATGAGGACACCGACTCTGGCATACACTGCGGTACTGAACACGTCTGGCCGCCTTTGCATTCGCCTTTCATTATTATGAAGCACATTGGCAAACGAATTTAGTTGCATTCAGTGCAATGTATGTTTGGCAGGCCATGTGGGGACTTACCTGGGTTTGGGAAATGCTGGACCGATCGCCTGCTGGGAACAAATTTTACATTATGACTTTGGCGCACGCTAGGTATTATCGATCCAAAATGCGTTGTGGGCTCCTGAAGTGTGGGAAGTCTGGCAGTGTCACAAACCCCCACAGCACACGCGACAGAGCGACCCAATGACCGATGGTACCAGTATCGAAGTTACGTTACGTGTGACGTTACGTGCTTATGACGTATCATCGCTCGGTGGAACGCGCGTGAACCGTCACGTCGTCACTCTGTGATTGTACCGGCGAATGGAAACACAAACGATTATGCTCCCATGACTGATGTATGCACATAGCCGCATCCTACAACGCTGCGCTTTCAACTCTCGGCCTCGCTCGTCCTTCGCTCACGATGTCGTCTGATGCCAGTTTTAGAGGCGTGGGAAGTCAAAGTTGCAAGCAGTGTGTGGTTTTCACGTACACAATATCTTTGTTGGGTAATTAAACGTTCGCTGCATTTCGATTAAAGTTCCAGCCGAGTGCTGGGCTCCATGCAGTCATCTGTCACTCAGTGTCTGCAGCTAGCAGCGGGATTGCATGGGTTTGCTTGCTGTTTCGACAAATACCGGTAGAGGATGATGATTTTAAGATGTTGCTGACACTCGGCCCAAATTCTCAACTGCGCTGCAGTCGCCTCATGTTGTGTTGGCCCAGGTTCAGCACGCTAAGTTGTGTTCGGCGGTCATTTCTACACGGTCAGTCAGACGGACTGACCATGTGTCGTTTTCAGGGAGAACTGCAACAAGCTAGCAGCGAAGGAGATGCGTACGTGGTACCAACGTCCTTACTTCTTGCCAGCGATGGTGGACATGTCCGACTCCAACTGGGTGGCCGTGTCCTCCAACTACACCGGCAATGTTTTCAAATTGGTACATACCGCAACACTTAGGAGCACGGATGCTCTGTGCGGACAGGACACCGTCTCAAGGAAGGAAGGCGTATGTCTCATTTGGTTCAGTGTGATTTTCGTCTCTCTACCTCTGACCTGTGCGATTCCACACAGACGATAATCACATCATTTCTTATTTGAATTGCACTTCTATGCATAACTGCCCATTGGCGACAGACATAGGTTGCAAAGAATGCACAAGGGACGTGCGCTTTTCTTTCTTGAGACGGCAGACCGGTGCCCAAGTTGTTGAACGCGTCGTTCTCAGTCCGTATCTTTTGTTGGGCGCTCATTTCTGGAGCACTGTAGTATGATAGTAGGAATGCAAGGTAATAGTCCCACCGTGGGTGTGGTGTAGGCCAGGTGGATTTTTGTCCCCTTCACTTGTGGTGATGAGTGGATTAGCAATGGTGTGTAATCCCCTTTTGCTTTTCCTAGCATTCAAAAAGGATGTGCAAAACATCACAGGAACATTTTTAGATTAAAACGAGGGTGAAGTGCTGTGAAGTTACATTCATGCCTTCTTACTTCAAGATCTCTGCCAGGCAAGGAAGGTCGATTTTCGGCAGCTTCGTCAGCCTTGCCTCCAGTGCGTCCGTGTTTTCTCGGGGCTTTGTTTTGCATTGTTCCTGCTAGTTTATGATGTTAAGACTCTGATGACAAGCATCACTTCGATGACCTATCACAACTATATTACGATCAAAATAGTTGAATTGGTCTAGTCTAACCAGTGGCGTCGCCACGAAATCCTTCCAGGGGGGGGGGGGCAAGGTCGAAAGGGGGCCTCCTGTTCCCCGAAAGGGGGCCTCCATTGTGTTAGGGTCTCATATTGTTTTTAGGCTCTTATACTATGGTTCGAGGATGGGGAACATGATTTCATATTCGTTTTTTTTGTTCTTGGCATGATGCATCATTTACTCAAAACGCAATAGCACTAATCATTTTCGCTGTAAACTGGGCCATACCAGGGTATAAATAAGTAATATTTGGATACATACATAAGTGCCAAAACAAACCATCGTCTCAATGCTTTCTCGAATCTTCCCGCTGGCCTCTAGATTGCAGCGAGCTGGCGGGGCTGGTGCTAAGCATATCTTACAGATATCTGCCATTGATAAACCCACTTTTAAGTCATCCAAGTCTAACTGAATATAGCTAGATTCATCACTACTGTTATTTATTCCCACCAGCTCGATGTCATAAGCAAAGCTTGAACGACCATTTCTCAGTCCAAGGACGACAATTTCGCAAAGGTGACAACGAGAAGTGGATTGCATTGGTTTTCTGAGCGCCATCTTAGGAATTTATTTATTTTTATAACGTTTGGTGCTGGCTGCAAGGCAACTGTCACACGAACTAAAATATATCCTCAGCGAATAAATTCACGGCAAGAACAAGCATTGAACAGCAATGCATAAATGACAATGCAACAATGCAACAATGTCAGTACATACATAATCCAATCCTTCAAATTCCACGCCGTCACGCCCATCGTTTTCGCTGTGCGGTACCGTTTTGTAAATGAGGTTGAGAAGGTATGGAAGCTGGGAAGCTCTAATCATGCAGGCTGTAATAACAGAAAAGAAGTTTGTTGGAAGAAAATGCATTAAAAAACATCATTCATCCCATTTTATATGGGACATGGATGTTGTATTGTATGCTTATGAGGCGTAATTTGTCCCCTCAATGTTGGCGTTTCCCCATGGGCGTATGTTTCGGAAAATTATTGAGGGACCAGTGGAGTACCCATATTTGCGTCAAGCAGGAGGGGGCAAACGGATTTGCAGGGGGGGGCATCTACGCCCATTAAAAAGTCCTTGGATTTCGACCGCTATTTTTTTAAAGGGTACATTTCGAAATAATATAATTAGTCATCAACTAAGTCCTGCGGAGGGGCCTAATCTACCACTATGGTTTCTGATTGGTCGGATTTCAACCCTAACTCCACCACTCAGTTCTTAGGTTTTCTTTTGGTATCCCTTGATAAGTTACCTCATACTGCTGAAATTACACCTATACCACAAAACCGGATCGGTATCCAAAAAATCAAGCTGGAGCCCTCCAAAAAAGGAGAGATTCCCAACAAATAAATGTCCGGGTCAGGAAAATGGCTCTGTTGCACCGAACATTTTTTTCAGATGCCTTCAAAAATTGCGTATGACACCGAAAAGCATACCGGATCTAGAAAAATCGAGGTGGGATACAAAAACATGACGCCAGAGGTTCGAAAAATCAGGCCGGGATTCGGACTTAAAAAAAAACCAGAAAAGATCCACAAAAATCGCGTTGAGCCCAGAAAGCTGGCGTTGGGTCTCCGGAACCACGCGCCTGGGCGCGATAAGTCGCGCTGGGACCCATAAAAAATCGCACCGAAGCCCCAAAATCATACTGGGGCCCCACAAATGTGCGTCAGAAGCCCCAAATATACACAGCGGGACCCTAAGAGTACGACGGTGCCAGAAAATACAACTAACCCTCCAAAGCGCACAGAGTCTCCCAAAAAGCGATATGGCCTTAGAACATGCGTTGCAGCCCTAAATAAACATACCGGGAGCTCTAAGAAAAATACACTGCAAGCTCGCAAGGCGCACAGGAACCATGAGAACGCACAAGGGAAAAGAGGCTGGAGCCACAAAAGGCAACATGGTTCCAAAACGTACAAAACGACTGGGAGCTAAAGAAACACATCGGGATCTTCGAAAACGCCCAGACACGTAAAAAAATACTCTGTGCACAAAAAAAAACACAGCCCTAAAACGAGCAGGGTTTCGAAGATGTATTAGGCCCATAACTTCAAAGTAAAATGTATTACCCACCACTTTAAAATACAAAACTTCACAATTTCAGGCATTCCAGTTCATAGCACCCGGTCGCCACGACGGCAACGTCAGTGCACGTGCACACCCATTTTTCGTATTCGGTGCATTCGCCACACTTCGTCTGATGCTATGGTTTCTGCTAGGCCTTCTGCGTTTTGCTAATTGCTGCCACCTGATAGACTTGCGCCATATTTGGCGTAATGGAATGATTCGTATGGGCGTTTGCTGCGAAAAGTCGATTGATTAAATTCGATCATTAGTTTCCTACTTCTCACATTTTCTGGTAGTTATGAAATGCGGTTTCCGCTGAGCTTTGATGCACTTCATATCTTTGCTGCTATCCTCCCAGATTGGATACCGAACCGCGGCCAAGCCTCAGCGTTCTTTTGTGGACCCGTTGCGTCTTTCTTGGTCTATGATTGTGCATTGTGGCTCCAATCCATTTTTGTTAGGGGCCTAAAGCATTTTCGAACCCCCTGCTCGTTTTAGGGTTTGTTGCATTTTTGTGCACCGAGGATTTATTTTGACGTGTCGGGGCGTTTTCGAAGATCCCGATGTGTTTATTTAGCGCCCGGTCTTTTCGTTTGTTTTGGAACCATGTTGCCTTTTGTGGCCCCAGGCACCTTTTCAGGCTCTTGTGCGTTATCATGACCCCGGTGTGCCTTGAGAGCTTCCGGTGTATTTTTAAAACATCCCGGTATGTATATTTATGGCTGCAACGCATGTGTTAAGGCCCTGTCGTTTTTTTTGTGAGACTGCGCTTTGGAGGGCCAGTTGTATCTTCGGCCCCCGCTGTGCTCTTAGGGTCCTGATGTGTTTATTTTGGGCTTCTGACGCACACTTGTGGGGCCCAAGTACAATTTTGGGACTTCGGTACGATGTTTCTAGGTCCCAGAGCGGCTTATCGCGCCCAGTCGCGTGGTTCCGGAGACCCAACCCCAGTTTTCTGGGCTCTACGATTTTGTGAAACTTTTCTGATTTTTTTTAAAAGTCCGAATCCCGGCCTGATTTCTCGAGTCCTTCGCGCCATGTTTTTGTATCCCACCTCGATTGTTCGAGATCCGGTTTGTTTTTCGGTGCGGTACGCAATTTGTGAAGGCACCTGATAATATGTTCGGTGCTCCAGAGCAATTTTTTTTACCTGGGCATTTAGTTGTTGGAATCCGTCCTTATTTTGGAGGGCTCCAGCTTGATTTTTTTCGGATACCGATCCGGTGTTTGTGGTCATACTGTGCTTACGTTTGGCCCTAGACGGCAATTTTTTAGAGCCTCGACGGGACTACCGATGGGAATTGTGAGTCCCGAGCGCGAAATTTGGGAGGCCCGGTTCGAGTTTGTGCGACGCGTTGTATTTAGCTGTGGCCCCAACGCGATTTTGGCGGTTCCTGTCGCAATTTTTCGGGCCTCGGAGCGAGTTTCCCGGGGCTCGCCGTATTTATTTGGAGACCCATACGCGAATTCTGGTGGACCGACGCGAATTTTGGTGGCCCCAGCGCGATTTTTGAGGCCCCGACACGATTCTTGGGAGCTTATCCCTCTCAGGATGGAGGGGGAATTTGCCCCTTTGATATAGCACTGCGGCCACTGAAGGAGTTTTTTTTTCTGTCCCAGAGTGACATTCCGGTTAAGATTGATTTTTAGGGCAGCTGCAACTTTTGGGGTCCTGGCGCGACCTTCTGGGCCTCCAGTGTGATTTTCAAGGGCTGCGACGCGACTTTTTTTAGTCCAATGTGATCTTTTGGGCCCCGACGTCATTTTCTTGGATTCCTAGCGCAAGCTGTAGCGGCCTGGACACTTTTTGGGGGTCCAATGCGTTTTGGAGGCTTTTGGCGTCATTGTTGGGCCCCCAGAGTGATTATCCATGTCCGGATTGTTTTTCGTTGCTCCGGCTTCATTTGTTTTGGTCCCAATGAGACTGTTGGGGCACGGCATGACCTGTCGTGTCCCTGGCATGATTTTCGTGGTCCGGGCGTGAATTTTTGGTACCGGATCTTTTGGGGCCCATATCGTGATTTTAAAATTCCCAGACACGACTCTTACTATTTCTTAGGGGTTTCTTCTTGCAAATTATAGGCCTCCTGTCGCGTCTTAAGGCTCTCGTCTCATTTCCTAGAGCCTTTTTACCGGTTTTCGATGTCTCCTTGTGTGTCCTACCCTCCTCCATATTCAATCGTCCTCCTCTCCCGTCTTGGAGGGCCTCCTCTTGCATTCTGGGGCCCCTTTAACGTGACATGGGGCTTCCTCTCACCTTCGAGGGGCATTCTGTGCCAAATTAGGGGCCTTCTGCCACGCCTCGTGTGGCTCCTCCTTTATCTTGGAAAAACCTTACCCGTCTTGAGGGATCTTCAATTTTGGAAACCTCACCTCCTTCCATACCTGCTACCACTCCCATCTTAAGGGCCTCCTCTCATTTCCTGGGAACTCTTTCCGGTCTTCGGGGCCTCATTTGGTCCTGGAGACCTACTCCTTCTTGAGGGACTCCTCTCGAGTCCGGCAGGTGCCTCATGTCTCTTCTAGAGGCCTTCTTTTTTCAAATTAGGGGCCTCCTCTCACGTCTTGGGGGCCTCCTGCTGTGTGTTATCCTGCTCTGCGCTCTGGATTCGATCTTTACCCATATTAGGGTTGGTCTCTTATCTCTTCGTGGACTCCTCTTCTCTCCCAGGCGCCTCCTCTGCCAAATTACTGGCAACCTTTCCTATCTTAGTGGCCTTGTTATTTCCCGTGGACCTTCTTAGCCGTCTTCGAGCCTTCTTTTCCGCCTGGGAGCCATCTCTCTTATCCAATGGCCTTTCTCTCCTATTTTAGGGGCCTCCTCGTTCATCATGGGGGTCTCATTTCCAGTCTTGTGTCGTTATCTTCCGAATTAGGTGCCTCCTGCCACGTCTCTGGATCATCCTTTTCTATCTCGGTGGAACCTCACCCGTTTGGGGCCTGCTTTTGCGTCTCCGAAACCTCATCTCATATCCAATGGCTTCCTTTTCCGCCTTAGGGCCTCCTCTCATATTCTGGGGCCTCCTTTCCGGTGTTGGGGCCTCCTTTGCATTCCTGGTTGCCTCCGTGCCATTTTTGACACTCTCTTGATTTCTGGGGACTCCTACCCTCTCCTAGGTGACTCCTTTTTCAAATTTGGGCCTCCTTATCTGTGTTTGGAGCCTCATTACCCTCTTAGCAGGGTGCCTTTGCGTCCTAGTCCTAGATCTTCTCTTCCAGGTTCCTCCTCTTCCAAAATATGGGCCTCATCTGGCTGGTCTCGGTGGCCTTCTCTCATTCCTGCGGAGACCTTCTTACCCGTCTTGGGGCCCCTATTGCGTCCGGAGAAATATCACCTATCAGGTCTTAATTTTATATTGCAGGGGCACCCTCTTCCGTCTTGGGGGCCTCGTTTTCCAACTTAAGAATATCCTGCCACCCATCGGAAGCCTTTTCGTCTAAACTGGGTGGCTTCTTGCCCGTCTCGGTGGCATCCTTTCAGTCCTGAGGGCCTCCTTTTCGTGCTGGGATCTCATTTTCGTCCTGGGGCCTCCTTTTCGTCCTAGGGGCTACCTTCCAATCTCTGTTCTACGTCCAAGAGGCCTCCTTTTCGTCCTTGGGTGCATCCTTTTCGTTCTGGGGCCTCCTTTTCGTCCTGGGGCCTCCTTTTCGTCCTGGGGCCTCCTTTTCGTCCTGGGGCCTCCCTTTAGTCCTGGGGGCCTCCTCCCAATCTCTGTTCTACGTCTTGGGGGGGCTTCCTTTGCGTTCTGGGGCCTCCTTTTCGTCCTGGGGGCCACCTCACAATCTCTGTTATACGTCTTAGGGGCATCCTTTTCGTTCTGGGGCCCTCCTTTTCGTCCTGGGGACCTCATCCCAATCTCTGTTCTACGTCTTGGGGGGCATCCTTTTCGTCCTGGGGTTGGTTGGTTGGTTGTTGGAGTTTGGGGGCGCATCGACTGCGTCTTTCGTCCTGGGGGCCTCCTTTTCGTCCTGGGAGCCTCCTCCCAATCTCTGTTCTACGTCGTGGGGCCTCCTTTTCGTCCTTGGGTGCATCCTATTCGTTCTGGGGGCCTCCTTTTAGTCCTGGGGGCCTCCTCCCAATCTCTGTTCTACGTCTTGGGGGCCTCATTTGCGTCCTGGGGGCATTCTTTTCGTCCTGGGGGCCTCCCTTTCGTCCTGGGGGCGTCCCTTTCGTCCTGGGGGCCACCTCCCAATCTCTGTTCTACGTCTTAGGGGTCTCCTTTTCGTCCTGGGGGCCTCCTTTTCGTCATGGGGGCCACCTCCCAATCTCTGTTCTACGTCTTAGGGGCCTCCTTTTCATCCTGGGGGCCTCCTTTCCGTCCTGGGGGGCCTCCTTTTCGTCCTGGGGACCTCATCCCAATCTCTGTTCTACGTCTTGGGGGTGGGGGGGGGCCTCCTTTTCGTCCTTGGGTGTATCCTTTTCGTTCTGGGGGTCTCCTTTTCGTCCTGGGGGCCTCCTTTTTCGTCTTGGGGGCCCCTCCCAATCTCTGTTCTACGTCTTGGGGCCTCCTTTTCGTCCTGGGGCCTCCTTTTCGTCCCGGGGGCCTCCTTTTCGTGCTGGGGGCCTCCTCCCATCTCTGTTCTACGTCTTGGGACCTCCTTTTCGTCATGGGGCCTCATTTTCGTCATGGGACCTCCTTTTCGTCCTGGGGGCCTCCTCCCAATCTCTGTTCTACGTCTCTTATAGATACCTGATTATATTTCCTGGGGGCCTCGTCAGTCTTGAGGCCTCATTGACAGCATGATCTTCTGTCCCGTCCGCCTCCTTGCTCACATTTTTTGCTGTGCATTTGCGGATAGGGGCCTCCTCAAATTTCAGGGGGCGGCGCCCCCCAGTTTCACGGCAGGGGGGGGGCGACTGCCGTGACTCTAGAGTTAGGTTAGGTAGTAGAGTTAGGTTAGACTCTAACCTAACCTAACCTAACCTGTCCTTAACAAGTAGTTGCGGATAGCTGTACACCCATGATTTTCTCCAGGAATCTATCAGGAATCAAAACGGTAATTTGACTCCTTCCCTCAAATGACCGTACTTGACCCCATGCCAGAAAGTGCTTACATGGACAATTTTAAGCACATACTGCATGTACTCAATCGCGGCTGAAGTTTTGTAGTACCCTATGCCCTGGTTTGCGTTAAAAATATGAGTTCTCGAAAACGGTGAAATATTTTTACTTGATATGACCTGTGACCTCACCAGTAACCTCTAGGTAAATAGCAATCTTGATTAAAGTTATATGGGGATCGAATACCGTTTGAATCGGCGTAATCGGTTTATGGGTTTGGCAACCACCTACCTCTCGAGTGACTCGTGTGAGTGGTTATGCACCAGTGACTGCCGGGTTAATGTCAAAAAGAAAACGTGACGTTAATATATTATCATGAGTGGGTCTCCACTCAACTTTCAGAATTTCTGGGCACCTAATCAGTTTCGTCATTATGCATGTGCACGTAAAAGCAGATTAACTAATTTGTCGTAGGCTCTTTCCCGGTCATGAAATTTTGAATCCATACGCATGCTAAATATGATAATATAGCAAAGCCGCTCTTAACCATTAGTTTATCAAGCTTGTATTGTGTGTAATATAAACATTGATGTAGACAACAAGCTTCGTTATTGTAAATGTGTGTCAATTACGTATGATATTGATGTAATTTCAATTCATTTGATAATGGGCGCTGTATGACCAACGCAGTCGATGCGCCCGTAAGCCCAAATAACCAACCAATTCATTTGATATGAGTTAAGGCTCAATTGAATGACTCCATTGTGGAGAAAAAGTTATTGGATTCCTGTCACTTGAGCTTACGGAATTGACATGTTACGTGGGATGTCTGTACTCTGCAGTACAGACATCCTTGGCTCCAAGTAAAAACTCACTCTTTTATGTTTACTTGACATGTATTATACACGATCACTTGACTTGCTGACAAGTAAGGTGGGATTCGCGGTATCTCACTCGATGTGGCGTTAGACTCTTTGTATTAGGATCGTGAGTTCGGGGACGAGTGGTCTAGGGGTAAGATGCTCGTCTCACAATCCAAAAGTTGTGGGTTCGAGTCTCACCTGTCGCTACTCTTCGCCCGCGACCAATCGGCGTGAGAGATTGGCGACGCTGCATGACTCAACGGTCGACGTGTCGTAAAACCAATAACCAACCAACTAGGATCGTGAGTTCGAACCCCACCACCGACGTGATTGCCGAGTGCATCTGCGACCAATCAGTATCAGAGGTTGGCGACACTTGTGGCGTGGCGGTCGAATTCATCGCACGATAGTCCAAGGTTTGTTCGTTCTGACAAATAAGATGTCGCAGATGGAATCAGCAGTAGCTTTTGCGTTTAATAGGTGGGGAAGTGTTTTTTTTTTCACTTTGCGGTCGTTCGCTCCAACCCTCCCCCTGTAGGTCCCTTTTACAGCTTCTTGTTCAGTAGAGCGGTACTGACACACACTGCCACACACTGCCGCAGCTGCCCGCGGTGAGCCCGTGACTTCTGGTGATTGACTGACCGACACACCCACTGCTGCAGCTGCCCGTGGTGAGCCCGTGACTTCCAGTAGTTGACTGACCGACACACCCACTGCCGCAGCTGCCCGTGGTGAGCCTGTGACTTCCGGTGGTTGACTGACCGACACACATACTGCCGCAGCTGCCCGTGGTGAACGACATGGTGTGGATGGCCCAACTGACGGGCACGTCTCAACTGCGGCTTACTCCACGCGCACCCTGCACCTCCATCTGTCCAGAAATCGGCGACGTTCTACACCCGGGCGAAATCCGTGAGTGGCACACCATCTGATCGACTTTGATGAGTTTGAGTGTCCAGCTTTGAGCTGTGTACTCAAACTCAAACTCAAAGTGAGTTTGAGTTTGACTGGCCAGTCGAGTGGTCCGCACACGTGGGCTATAGCCCAGGGAAGCACTGTGGTGCTGTGGCCGGCATGTGGAGTACACAGCTCGGTAGTGAGCCAGAACACGAGGTGCACGGTGTGGTACTGTGATCGACACACTGGACACACGGCGTGATGCTGGGGTGGGCACGTGGGGAACGCGGCGTCGTACTGGGGCCGACACGCTGGGCATACGTCGTGATACTGGGGTGGGCACGTGGGGTATGGGGTGTCTTGGACTGGGTCGACATGTGGGAAACGCGGCGTGATACTGAGGCTGGCACGTATGGCACGCGGCGTCGTGCTGTGACCGGCACGCAGGTTGCACGGCGTAGTACTGTTGCCGGCATGCAACGTACGCCGTGGTACTGAAGCCGACACGTGGGATTATCGAGATTTATACACACCAATAGTCCATGGTTGCTGGGCAGCATCTAAGCGTGTTTGCATAGATGGAATACAACGCATGCATTCTGTGCTGCCCGGACCTGCTTTGTTGCTTCTATGTTGCTAACAGTATATCTTACAGATGCCAGGTCTCAGAGACTCCATTGCAGCTGACTCGATACAGTTTTTCAGTCGAAAATATGCTGGATGTTTGTATTTTCCCAGTGGTCTTCACCGACTTCCAATGGCTGATGGAATACCTGCCCGGCCGCGGGACGGATAACATTGCCATCGGCACAGCAGGCTTCTGGGACTGACTCTGACTGGCTTTGCTGACCTCGCCGGAGCGCGTGTCGTGCTGGCGCTGACGCCTGTCCACCAGCCACTGGTGCCGGATGACCACATCGACTGGCAACACAAAATGCTGATGACGGTGATGATGATGATGATGATGATGATGTTGATTATGATGATGATATACACACACACACACACACACACACATATATATATATATATATATATATATATATATATATATATATATATATATATATATATGTGTGTGTGTGTGTGTGTGTGTGTACTCTGCTCTTTACCAGAATGTTGGATCCAGACCAAATGATAACTTCTGAATTGCGTGCTCTCTGTCAACATTGTTCTCACTGCTCTGGAAATTCATGCGCCGAATATGTTCCGCTCTTTTTATGATGTACCTTGTGTGTGGAGTACGACTCTGTGCTTTTATTTGCCATTGGCCCAAGGCCGTTCCAATTCAATGTCAAATAAATGTCTGCAAGGAAAATCGATGACTTTCATTCCTTGGAACATCTGGGGTGGTTTAGGAATATTGGAGTGAATATGCGTCATGGTACGTTTTATAATTATGCTCTGGGTATTGCCTTCACAGCAGCTAGACTGCCAACGCGGCTTTGCTTGTCAATTTAGCAAGAGCCTACGGCCAAGCGTGACACATCAAACACGGCTACTTACTCAAACCATTACACCACCGGATGTTCGTGGTCCGGCTGCTATACCAAGGATGAACGGCCGCGTTCTGACGTCGGCGCGGACAGCCTCTGTGTGCGTCAGACGCTAATCAGAAAGACCTCATTTGTTTTATTTTGCGGCTGTACTGCGATCTAAGATAAACATAATTAGTACTTTGTGCAATGCAGAACATGTCATTCTGAGTCGTAATTCTGGAGATCCATGGATGGAGTATATGGTCTGAACGCTGCATGAGAGAGGTATTCACTATGCTCGCTTCCCGTCGTGCCCACCCCGATGTCCCTGGGTGGGTCTCTGATTAACCCCATAGTAAATATTGTATAGGGGCTCAAATTTGGTCAGTTACGCGGTTCCTCCTTGGCCCACCTGACTGATGTTGCCAGTCTCAGTGGCGTCATATCAAACGCTGCCATGTGTGAGCGATGGGAGTCTGGCCAATCTCATCAGCTTCGTGTGCATTGATGGCCCGACCCCCTCCTAGATGCACGCCTGGAACGTCTTTTTTAATCATAGTAAATGGTAATTGATTCAGAAAATGTGCATGGATAGTTTCAGCGTGTTTTTTTGGCTCGGGCAATTTTCTACGAAACGGGAGCTTTTCCGTGTCGTTACCAAGATTCCCATCAGCTCAAATTGTTCTCAAATCAGCTTTCGATGTCGCATTTTGGTCATGTGCATGTCGTGCTGAATGATGTGCATCTGGTGTGCGCGTTTCCACCTATGTACAACTTTTGGGTGCAATCTGGATACTAATACTAAAGGGTACAACGGAATCTAGTAGGTATTCTAGTTCATACCCTAGTGACGTCAGCAGGAATGTGCGAGATTTATAGTAGAATCTACCAGGATTTTGGTATATACGGTGACGTCACGTAAACGTTACAAATACGTTATAAAACCTGGCTAAGATTCATCTGTGACGCAGCGAAGACATCAGAGTGTTGTGGTTGGGCATACGGTGTTTCTGATTGTTGGTATGGGAGATTGAAATATGAGGCTGGTGAATATTGTTTTGATTCCTAGGTTATTGAACGTGCTCTTATGTTTCGTGCATAATTTATTCAGTTCATGGGATACAACAACCCTCAACCTGTTATCGTTCATAACCCTTAAAGTTTCACGAATTGAAATTGAAACCATAGCTGCATTTGCCAAATATGAACCTAGGCTTACCGGTAAATTTATGCTTTAATGCGTTTTATGAATCCTTGGAATTAATCATTCCAATGCAATGTTTATGAATGAAGCTAAGTTGATGGGATCACTCATTTTCTGTCCAAATACCTCAGGTTGTGAGCAAAATAACACCAAAAATGGCTTTCATTTAGGTATTATATGAATGAAATGAATGAATGAATGAGAAATGAAATGAAATGAAACTACCTAAATGAAAAATGGCTTTCATTTAGGTAGTTTCATTTAGGCATTATAAATAAATGTATAAAAAAATGCAGCATAACCAAACCTAACCTCCCTTTGGAGAAAAAGCTTTGCTAGCCATGTCTTGGAATATTATAAAGTCATAAAGTCATCAAGTGTTAAGGCATAATAAGAGCCACAGGGGCCCATCTGGGTTAAGCCTATCTGAAAAATTATAATCTTGAATGTGCCATGGACACCAGATGAAAGCAACATAGATGTTATGACAGATATAACAGTAATTCAATACCCATTGCCCAGCAAAGGGAAACCATTAGATACCATTAGATGTGTGTGTAGGAATTGCTCCAGAGCTTTAAGGGCAGCATATAAGTGCATTTTATGGAAATATCCTCATTTCCAACTATGATGCTTTTGTCAACTCAATTTGCTTGTGAATTACCATGCATAATTAATGACATATTCTTACTGGAGTGCATATGCATTGGAGCATTCTTTCTGCATGGTCATGTCATAGACTGTAAATTTTAGTAACTTGAGGTGCACTGTGTGCATTAGCTGGTTCAGTGACCCATGACCCCTAAAGGAAAAGGCACATTGAGTGCACTTGGGATAAACATTGTACCAACTGCATTGCAAAGGATGCTATTAAGAAGAGGATTTGTGGCCATGCATGCATAAAAATATAAAGAAAGCACGAAGCCACCTCTTTTATGACAAGTAAGGTGTTTTTTTTTCTGAGATAGCAAACAGTTTCAGCATTTGGTAGGAATATCTGGTAGTAATGTTGGAGAACAGCATTAATTATATCTGTGGTCTTCTCTTATTCAAAAATGGTGTGGAAAAGTGTCTGAAACATGTCTGTGTGTATTCATGCCAATATTATAAGCTTCAGTATGCTGGATATTCAATTTCAGCTCAATTTAAATTGAAGTTTCATCAGTTCAGGGAGGGGGTTGGTCACCTTGTGGCCTCACTCTGGGATGCACTCATGGTCAGTGCTATCGACAGGCCTTCAAGGCTGGTACAGGGGAAAGGTGAAGCTTTTTATCTAGATGTCTCTAAAGGTTTGCTTTGAAAAACAAGGAATCCACAGCTTTAAGCTGCAGTGTTTTGAGGTTGTGGGAGGAACTGCTTCTACTGTTCACACCACCTTCCCTTCCCCAACAACAGAAACACCCTTCCAACATGACTCAACGGTCGACGTGTCGTAAAACCAATAACCAACCAAACACCCTTCCACCACCAGTACTGCTACTGTGAGACTTCAACGCTCACCACACTGCTTGGGGCTGCTCAGATATTAGCACACAGGGCCGAATCCTGGAGGCTTTAATCTTGAACAAGCCCCTCTGCCTCCTAAATACAGGTGCGCACACCCATCGGGCCGGACTTCAGCATTATACTTGAGCATAGCCAGCCCTGAACTGACTCAGCAGTTCAAATGGGCAGTTCATGATGACAGCCACGGAAATGATCACTATCCGGTATGGTTGACTTTCGGAGAGGCGTAGTTCTGGGAGTATGACCGCTACGTTGGAACTTGAGAAAGGCGGATTGGACTGGCTTTGAATCTCGGGCACAAATGGATTTTGCAAGAGACATTGAAAATCACTGTACTAGTGTCGAAGATGTTGCATCACGACTTCTCCAGTGTGCTAATATGTGCATTCCACGCACCTCTGGCACTCCGCGCCGTATTCCAGCTCCCTGGTGGACTGAGGAATGCAAACAGGCTATCTGCGCCCGCAAGCAGGCTCTCAAAGAGTTCAGAAAGCACAACACTGTGGCTAACATGTTAGCGTTCAAAAAGCCAGGGCACTGGCTCGACGAATCACACGTGCCGCAAGACATGCATCCTGGCGAGCATATATAGGGAAGATTAACCGAACAACACCAACATCTGAGATATGGTCGCTTATGAAAACAATTTCTGGTCAGTTCAATTCAATTCCAGTCCCACTGCCAGTCCTCAACATTAGAGGAAGCAGCATAACTGATCCAGCCGAGGTAGCCAGCCAACCGCATTGCTCATGCTATTGCGAAGCACAGTCAACATACCGATCCAAACTTTCCGCAACACCGTGGCCAGTGTCAGAATGATGAGATCAGTTTTAATACAACTGAACAGCTGAACTGCAACCTGCCGTTTACTCAAGCTGAGCGTGCCTCCGCACTCAGCGGTTTGAAAAGTGTGTCTGAAGGACCAGACAGAGTGCACAATGAAATGCTACAGCACTTACCGACGTGCGCAAGACATACTCTCCGGGGACGAGTGGTCACAACCTTTCGTCTCACAATCGAAAGGTTGTGGGTTCGAGTCTCGCCTGTCGCTACTCTTCGCCCGCGACCAATCGGCGTGAGAGATTGGCGACGCTACATGACTCAACGGTAGACGTGTCGTCGTAAAACCAATAACCAACCAAGACATACTCTCCTCACTATTTCAACATATTTTTGACTAGGCGATGTTTCTCATCTGCCTGGCGGAAAACAATCATATTACCGATATTACAGCCAGGAAAAAGTGGCGATGACCTCATTCACTACCCTCCGATATCGCTCACCTCATCATTGTGTAAGCTGGTGGGGAGAATGGTTAGTCTTCGACTGACTTGGTTCTTGGAGGCCCAGAACATTTCAACCAACGGCCAGTGCGGCTCTCGGAAAAACCGCAGTGCGGTAGATCACGTTTTAGGATTGGACAGAGATTCGTACGGCTTTTGCGAGGAACAAACATTTCGTGGCAGTGCTCTTCGACATTGAGAGCGCTTTTGACACCGCCTGGAGACATGGGGTCCTGCTGAAGATCCATCAGTATGGATTCCGTGGAGCTTTGAGCATGTTTTTAAAAACTTCATGACAGAAAGACAGTTTTGGGTGTGTGTAGGCAACCAGACTTCAGGTTGACTGCACCAAGTCGAGGGCGTTCCTCAGGGCAGCGTCTTGAACACTTCTCTCTTTTCTCTCATTATAAACGACATCGGCAACTCACTCCCCTCATCAATCGGACGGTCTCTTTTCGCTGACGATTTTGCTATCTGGTCGCACAGCTCGTCAGCCCACCTTTTGGAGCGACAGCTGCAACTTGCAATTTCCCGCCTTGAAAATTGGGGGCATGCAAATGGATTCAAGTTTTCCATGGCGAAAACAGCTGCAGTGTATTTCTGTCGACGTCGGCGTAACTGCCCAGACATGACGTTGATATTGTACGGACAAGACGTACCTACAGCACCAATGGCTCGTTTTCTTGGTGTGCAGTTTGACCACCGTCTTACATACAGAGAACGTATAAAAACGCTCCAATACAAATGTTTTGAAGCAATGGCAATGCTGAAGTGTGTATTTCGCACGTTATACGGTGCTGCTAGAAAGACACTGCACCTGCTGTACCGTAGTCTGATTCGATCGAAGCTCGACTACTCATGCTCTGTATACGATGGCGCATGTGCTACTACAAAGCGAATTCTGGACCCAGTACACCATGCTGCGTTGCGAATAACAGGGGCATTTCGCACTTATCCACAGTTAGCGTGCTAGCAGATCATATCAAGCGGTTTTCCCATGACATGCATGTGGTCCTTCGTGACCACATTAGGAGAGGAACTACTTACTGTGTTCAAATGAGAATTCTTCTGGGACGAATGAAAATACGACTGCAAGAAATTCGGCAGCAAGCAAAAGTGCATACACCTCCGTGGTAGCTGATCTCCCCATCTATCGATAGTTTCCTCGGTGCCATGGGAAAGCGAGATGTCACAAAAGAGGAGCTACACTTACACTCGTTAGAACATATTTCCCAACGTATCATAATTACCTCATCACCTACACAGATGGCTCGAAGATTAACACTGGAGTATGGGCGCTGTATGGCCATCGCAGTCGATGCGCCCCTAAGCCCAAATAACCAACGAACTAACACTGGAGTAGGTAGTGCCTTCGTGAGAGGATCCTTCACAAGATCATTCTCCCTGCCGCCACACGCTACGGTCTTCACTGCCGAGTTGATCGTCATCAACAAAACACTGGCTTGCATCGAGGTTGACGGTGAGGTTTTACACGTCATCCTGACTGATCCTCTCAGCAGTCTCTTGGCATTCGTAGTTTTAGCCCCCAGAACGTCATTGTACGATACATTTTATTGCGACTCACTTCGATCCATCGTATGGGAAAGCAGGTCTCACTTTGCTGGATTCCAGCACATGTCGGGATCCGTGGTAATGAGTTGGCAGTTCAGGCTGCAAGACGCACGGCACACGCGCCATGTCGTCGTGTGCTTCCACTTCCTGCCAGTGACCACCACCAAATTATACCATAATTTCTTTCCAAGCAGTGGCAGAACAGACTGGACCGAGTAGAATTAATCAAATTGAAACGAATCCAACCACACTTCGGGCTGTGGCCCTCGTCATTCAGCCAGACTAGAAGGGACGAGGTAGCCATCTGTCGTCTCAGAATTTGTCACACTCTAGATACACATAGGTATTTATTGTGCGGGGACGAAAGGCCGGAATGTGTAAATGGACTTACTGGGAAATGATTCCCGATTTATGCACAATAGAGCAGTTCTGGACTTCCTCGCGGAGATAGGATTTCAAGTAACATATGCACCTGCCTAGTTAATAACTGACTTCCCCAGATATCTTCTATTCGGATGTGACAATCTAACGCGTGCTGGGTGCAGTATAATCCACATGGGTTGACGCCCCATAAAACCCCAATAATAATAATCATCATCATCAAAAGATGCATTGACTACATATTGTGTGCGAAAACCCTCCTGACCAATGCATAAGGAGAGTCATCTATCAGTGCTTCTGATCCAGCATATTTAAATGTATTATGTGCACTGATTTCTGTTGGGAAATATCTGTTTTATTATCCCCCTTTTGAAACTGACACATTACTTAGAAAGTGTATGTTCTTGAAATTGGAACTGCAGAAGCCCTATTTTTGGAATTTTGGGTCAGATTGAAACTTTCTGACAGACAGACACCCATCACTACCGCAGGAGTTGCCTACAGACGTCTCAATCAACAAAGGAGGTGTAGGAAGTGATGACATTGGTATGTTGCTTACTTATGAAAACCGAAGGGATCACAATCCCCTGGTCTGAACAGTCAGTTGGTTTTGCATGCAAGGAGAGACAAAAAACAATTTTTATTCTGCCACCTTTCACACTTTTTGCCAATGTCAGAACTTCTGTTTACTAGTTGGCAGATTGTACATGCACTCCTATTAGTGGCCACTAGTGGGGCAATGGCCATTTTTATGAATGCAGGATATCTCATTTGCAGGTCGCTACTGAGAAATATGAGCACTGCCATGGAAGAAGGGAAAAAGAAGGCTGCCTACCTTGCCATTGACAAGTTTGTCAAGGTAGGTGTGTGTCATAAGTTATTCATCATGTGGCTCCATCATGCCATTTGAATATTTGTGCTGACCATGCATTTTGAAAATATGTGCAAGAAATAATTGTTCGAATATAGTTCAAACCAAATATTCACAGCAGGCTACTGTTATGGTATGCCTGAATGGTCTTGACATGGTGTAATTTGTTCCCGAAGTTATTTTAGCCTGATGCGATACCCGCATTTGACACATCAGGTCACCCAGTGCTTGCAAGATATTGGGCGGTATTATGCGAGTCTCAACGGTGTTGGTGTTGTTTAAACCTAATGTAGTTGAAAATTGAATTGGGCCTACGACGCCCCGCGATGGTTCCTACATGAGCTTTCCATAACAGATGTATCATACAGCATATGGCAATTGTAACTTGAAATCGACCTGTGCCTAAAAAATCGAGGCTTGTGGATAGTTAGTCCACAAAGTTTGGCGAGACGTTGACGTCTTGTAAAATTGACTAGGGACACTGCATATGTTAGCTATGGGTCTCCCAAACAATTTAGAGGGAACTCCATAGTTCCCATGTAAAATATGGAACTATGGGGAAATTGATCCATAGTTGGTTCCGGGAAATTCTCCCCCCCCCCCCTCTATCAAGTGTATGAAGCCATACCTTGGCCAGGCCAGGACGATGGTTCTAACCTGGAAGATGATAGACTCTCTTCACCCATGCCCATCGCTTGCCCCTATCGGGATAAGCTCGTCGTGTTGTGGCTGCTGAAGTGGTACGCCTGTGACGGCGTTCACACGCGTGTAAGCAAGCACCCCTGGCTATTTCCCTCTGGACAACCATGTGGTCGGTATAGAAAGAGCCAATGTCTGACAAGTGACATGCCTCGGATTCCCCGCAGGACAAGCAGAAGATTGGCATTGGAAGCGGATCGACAATTGTTTACGCCGTTGAGAGATTAGGTGAGCATTGCAATAGTCCATGCTGCATCCATACGAACCACCTGCGAGTCGCCTGCCACAAACCCTACATTGTGAATAACGTGCAGCAATGCAAGCATGGCTTCGTACGTCATGTGTACGACGTACGTGATGCGATGATTTCGTATCAGTTGGTGCGCACATTGCACATACGGTTCATGGTATGTACCACGCACTAACTGTACATGGCTGATGGTAATGACTATTTTGCTCGTATTTAGCTTTCAGTCGCTTCAACTCTAGCTGCCTACGCTGCGTGAGTTCAGCACCGATCATTTTCACTTTCGCTTGTTCAACATTGTGCCCGTGCCCCCATTGTGGTAGTCTGCATGGCACAACCAGCCGGTCATTGCAGCATACCTGCAGGTGAATCTTACTGCATTGGCAACCTTCAGAGCCGCCGTTGTTTCTGGCTTTGCGACGTACCAAGCAGCTGAGGCCATATGGCGTCGTTTGCCTTTCATCCCGGCAGGGGCGGGCACCGCGGGGAATCGAACCCCGTACCTTTGATCCCCGGACACTTAGCTTAACGACTGAGCTACCGACACCTCCATCATTTAGAGCCACCACGAAGTGAACCATAACGGGAAAAGTATGAATAGCTGATGTTCAGCTGTCCCGGTTTTGTACAGCCGATGTGTCTGGTGGAGAGATGACTGGGAAATGGCATTACTCGGCGCTGGATCAGTCTGGAGGCGGAGCACGTTGTTCACTTCGCTGTCCCATCGACAGCCGAGCGGGTGTCGGCCGAGCGTCTGCACGTGCTGTGCGTGCCGACGTCGTTCCAGGCGCGTCAGCTGGTGACGGCACACGGCCTGCCGCTCTCCGACCTCGAGCAGTGCGCGCGCCTCGACCTGGCCATCGACGGCGCCGACGAGGTGGATGGCGGCCGGGTGTGCATCAAGGGCGGCGGCGGCTGCCTCACTCAGGAGAAGATAGTGGCCGCAGCCGCCAAGCAGTTCATCGTCATCGCCGACCTGAGGTCAGCGGCTGGTGTGAGGTGCAGCCCAGGTCTGAGCGAGTGATGCGGCAGACTGAGGAGGCGACAGGTGACAGTGGAGCAACGCAATCTGAGAACAGCATGGTTCCTCACCAGGGGTGTGGTTTAGGCTATTCGGTGCATTCGCCCATGTGTGGCTCGGCAGGATAATCCCAGGATAGGCAGAAACTAGTACCTAGCGACAATCAGTCCAGCTTATCCCTGTATCCATACCTGGCACCTCTCCTAACATTTATATCCAAGGTAGTTCGCAGCATTTATGGTGAATGATCTGATGGCTTTTTGGTCATACTCTTGCTGGAGGCAGCAGTCACCTTGCAGTGTTTCACTCGCATTGAGTACAAGACACCAACCGGGTATCATAGAGGCGAAAGGTTACTATATGATCTGGTGTGTGGGCGCCACTTGTTTTGTGTGTCTTATATGTTATCACAGCAGTCAGGTTCCGATTGCCGCCATATCAGTATGTTCTGGTTGGTAGTTGTGCCTCCGGGCCAGTGTTCTGAAATTAATTCGTTTGATCAGTGGAGGTTATCAGGCCGAGACGCCAAATATGGCGATGACTCCAGGGGTTTGTGCCCGGAACTTCAGCATTACATCAACGTCAGAGTGAAGTCAATGTTAGCACATTCACAGACGCAAAGCTAGGTGAATGAAGGCTTTCCTAGGCGGCAAAGACAAGATCATTGGGCGTTGGCTTCCACTAATGTTTGGGAATTTCAGTAGTGTTTTGGATCCATTACATGACTGCAGCGGTACGTCTCCTTCCATACGTGCGTCGTCTCACCTGGCTTCTTCTGCAGTAAACGGTCCGAGCGGCTGGGACAGACGTGGAAGAAGGGCGTGCCTTTAGAAGTGATCCCGATGGCGTACGTCCCAGTTCAGCAGACCATACAGCAACGTTATGGCGGCAGCGCTCCACTTCGCATGGCGAAGCAGAAGGCGGTCAGTGGAGTCAGTTAGTTATTTGGGCTTTAGGGCACTTCGACCATACAGTCAGTGCAGGCAATGTCGAACTACCTGGGGGTGGTGTGTATCCCGTTCGTTCTTTTACTAACCCCGCTGATTAAAGTCCAGCGTCCTTGAAATATATGCATTGATAATGCGTCTGTAATTGCATCATGGCTGGTCGCACTGATGGTGACGTGCCATGAATAGATATAACATATATGTATGGAAGTTTACCTTAAAGTCAGACTCGCTATTAGTATGTCCTGAAATGAATTGGCTGTGCCTCGGCTTTTTTGCGCAAAAGTGCAGCTAAATGCTGATAAATGATGCTTGGCTAATGCTAGGCTAAACCCAACTCCACCACTTGCATGCGTTGTACTGCGCTTTCGCGCCTTGAACCATGTGTGTGGGACATGCAGAGTGGCTGGCGACGCAACTGTCTAGGTACCATGCTGCCCACGCGCAGTCACGCTGCTGTGTGTTCGACACGACAGGGCCCGGTGGTGACTGACAACGGGAACTTCATCCTGGACTGGCAGTTCCCCGAAGGCGACCACGACTGGAAACAGATGAGCGTCTCGCTCAAGATGATCCCAGGTGGGTCAGGGGAAGGTTTTCTTTGGCTGACTCGAAATGGCGAATATACTGTGACGATTTTGAACATCTGCACTCCCTCTTATTCCGGAACAAATTAGAAGGGAACTTGTTTGGGTTCAATATGCATATTGCGCTCGTCAGGTGCCGTAATTGAAAATTGATCTTGAAACCTTTCGGCCTCAACACCGATCTCGCCGACGCCACCCTTCTGGCGGCGTATCACGTTCAGACTCTTTCACCATGTCCTCTGTAGTGGGGACGGCATTGTTTGTAGACGTGGCGATGCTTTCGCTTTTGTTGATGTGGTGAAGGCGGAGCCGCTTGCAGAGGCATGGTGATTTGTCCCCAGGCGTGGTGGAGACGGGGCTGTTTGTGGACATGGTGGACCGGGTCATCTTCGGCGGACCGGACGGCACCGAAGAGCTGTGAGTGGCCATCGGACTATCCCGGGGCACGACGCGCCTCACCCGCCTTCTCCCAGACGGGCTGGGACGCTCGCCGAGCTTGCAGTCGGCTGGGACGCGCAGCCCCCGGCCGGACCCTACCGCGCTGTCCTGGATATGTCGCGCTGGTGTAGGCAGTGAGGTTGGACTTGGCTACTGGTCGGAACAGCGGCATGACTCATAGGCAGACCGATCTGACTACTGATAACAATTACATGTAATGAGCAATGGAGATCAGTGGCCTCTGCGGCCCATACATGTATGACCAAAGAGCACAGGTAGAGGCTTCTTTCACTTACCGATATGCCACGTGTTCCCACCCTGCCTTTGCTATCTTATTTGTATACTGTTGGTGGTTAGCATTATTGATATAAGTAAATATTTTATGTGCATATCTGTGTTGCAATGATCTGGGTGATACACGTGCGTAAGCGTGGGCGAGGTGTGATTGTATGTCGTGAGTGGCTTGCGTTCCACTGCGTGCGTGATGCAAACGCAAAATGACGGGCGATTACCGCGCTCCAAAAAAAACATGCCCTGGGCTCAGTTTCCATGCCATGCTTAGTTTACCACCATCGGAACTGGTACCGATACAAATATGCACCATATATCCAGCGACTGTATTTCTATGGAATTGGACATCCGTACTCGGAACATCCACGCATTTTTGTTCAGTATGGTATATACAGCGTTTGATGGCCATTCAAACACACTGTGCTACTTAGTGGCACAGCAGGATGGTATGGAACATTCCCACCAACTGTCTGGGGTAGGCGCAAATTGTCCCCAAAGGGCGTGACTGGAGCCTCTGCGGGCTGATGGAAACTTCTCTGAAGTTTCCGACATGGCACCAATATATGTATGGGACGACACTCAAAGTTTACGCAGCCGATAGCGTTGGCACATCTCCGTTATTCCACATTCGCGTACAACGTTCGGTCGACACAAGAAACGGCGCATAAATAGACCTGAGCCGTTGACGAGCACGAAGACCGCTCGCCCGTCTCCTACCGACACACCCGTCCAAAGGAACCGACCAGACTCGGGGCACGCCTGTCGTGCCCGGCTCCCCAGTCTCTGCTCATTGGTCCACCGGCGGCGCGCGTGGCGGATCGCCGGTCTCCGCCTCTGTGCCGGACACCGGCGAGTCTGCAGGTTCTGCGCGGGCCGGCGACGCGTGGGTGGCCTCCGACTGTGGCGGCGGCGGCAGAGTGTCGGCCGCGTACTCGTGGCCGGCTGGTCTGGGCACCAGGTGCTGACCCGGTGCCGGCGTTCGGCGTGCCGGCTGCTGGCCGACCTTGGACGTCGGGACGTATGTGACGGTGCGCGAAATACCGGCCCGCGACACCAGCAGCTGGCGGCCTGGTATCAGATGGCGGCCTGTCGGCACCACCAGCAGCCGCTCACCGGCCGGCACCGCCACCGCCGCCGCCGCCCCAGCCAGGGGCGGAATGTGTTGTGCCCTGGCCACTGCCGTGGGCGATGGCGCGCGTCGCATCACTCCCGCTGTTGGAGGCCGTACATACACCAGCTGACGTGTGGTGACCGCCGCCGCCGCCGCTGTGGAAACGCACACACAGTCAGGGGGCGGTACCGTGGCGGCAAGTGGGTTCCATTGGCTGGAAAAACACACGGCGTTGCCCGATCGCGAGCTGTCCGGTCCTGCTGGACATACGTGCGGTTTGATTTTTGCAATTCAGTCCGGTCTCAACACGCGCGCCGGAGGGCCTCCCAACGCGGACCGAAGGGGAGTCGGATTTGGCCCCCTGCGATGTCGTGAACTACTGAAGCTACAAGTACAACATTTGGAGGTTAGGTTACGGCTGCAGTGAACTCGCTAAAGTAAAAATGTTATGACCTAGGTCAATGCCTTCAGAGTCAACTGAAGTAGATATCGGCCGGTACGCTGCGCCGATGAAAACTTCGTAACGAGCGCTCGGCGGGTGGCCAGCCGACGATTGGTTGGTTGACTTCGTGCCCCCGCAGTTCCTATATTTACGAACGGAATACAAAAAAAATTGTTGCACAAGATGCGGTTATCAATTCTTAACGACGTCGCAAGACTGCATTGCAATATCCCCGTCTGGCTGTAAGATTTGGTTGAAAAACGGGGGTTGGGCGGATCCCCCTCCCACTCCGGTGCACGTTAAGCCTTTCGCTGACTATGGGAATTGGAGGCCAGGTTCACGTCTGCCCTGTGGTGCATGGGCGATAATGGACTGGCTGTCGATTTTCCACAGGATCAGAAATTAACTAAGATATTTGTCATGATGGAGCTTGTCTCTTTCCTATTCATGTAGTACTTACCTACTGCAATTTTAATCGTCTATTTTTATCTAATCAAGTTTAAAAAAAACGACCGTCGTGTTGCGACGTCACATAATGGAGAGCGGCCGGTTGCTCGTGATTGCTACTGGGGCCCTGGCACCCAGCTGCTGGTAGACCGAGGCATCCGACTATGGTGGCATGGCACACGGTCCTGCCCTTGGTCGTGCTGCTCACCTGGCATTGAGACGGACGCCGATGCCGACGAGGCGGCCGCCAGGAAGCGGGAAGGTCCAATGTGAGAGGTGCTCCAGACCAGCTCATTACTCACACCGAACCGGAACGGTCCCGGCCGGGTAAATCCAGCCATTCCGTACTTGGCCGCCCGACTCTGACCTGCGTCAGGGCGGCATATCGATGCACTGTGACCCGCTGTGACACGTTGACCCGCTACAATGCCCTGCTACATCGCGACTTGTAGCAGCGACTTAACACCAACGGTAGATACAGCCGTGACGGCCAACAGACTGGAGCCGGAGAACTACAACAGAGTGCAGGACACACGGAAGTCTGCGGCCCCAGCTAACTCTGCAAAACAAACATAATACCTCTCTGCCTGAGATGTAACAAAACAATTTACACTTATAGTTACATTAATTATTTACATACGCTGAATCATCACGCAGTGCAGCAGGCATGCATCAGCACACTTTTACGTCATAATGTGTTAACGTGCACAGCCGGACACAATCACGCAAAGGAAACACGTTTTGCTGGAAGAAGATCTGCATATCTACATTTGAATTGGCAGTCATGACACCGATGAATGTCTGCAGGGTGATTAGGTTCACCATGACGCTATGCCACATTGGCAGTCATGACACCGATGAATGTCTGCAGGGTGATTAGGTTCACCATGACGCTATGCCACATTGGCAGTCATGACACCGATGAATGTCTGCAGGGTGATTAGGTTCACCATGACGCTATGCCACATTGGCGGTCATGACACCAATGAATGTCTGCAGGGTGATTAGGTTCACCATGACGCTATGCCACATTGGCGGTCATGACACCAATGAATGTCTGCAGGGTGATTAGGTTCACCATGACGCTATGCCACATTGGCAGTCATGACACCAATGAACGTCTGCAGGGTGATTAGGTTCACCATGACGCTATGCCACATTGGCAGTCATGACACCAATGAATGTCTGCAGGGTGATTAGGTTCACCATGACGCTATGCCACATTGGCAGTCATGACACCGATGAATGTCTGCAGGGTGATTAGGTTCACCATGACGCTATGCCACATTGGTTCACCATGACGCTATGCCACATTGGTTCACCATGACGCTATGCCACATTGGCAGTCATGACACCGATGAATGTCTGCAGGGTGATTAGGTTTAACATGACGCTATGCCACATTGGCGGTCATGACACCAATGAATGTCTGCAGGGTGATTAGGTTCACCATGACGCTATGCCACATTGGTTCACCATGACGCTATGCCACATTAGGTTCACCATGACGCTATGCCACATTGGCAGTCATGACACCGATGAATGTCTGCAGGGTGATTAGGTTTAACATGACGCTATGCCACATTGGCGGTCATGACACCAATGAATGTCTGCAGGGTGATTAGGTTCACCATGACGCTATGCCACATTGGTTCACCATGACGCTATGCCACATTAGGTTCACCATGACGCTATGCCACATTGGCAGTCATGACACCGATGAATGTCTGCAGGGTGATTAGGTTCAACATGACGCTATGCCACATTGGCGGTCATGACACCAATGAATGTCTGCAGGGTGATTAGGTTCACCATGACGCTATGCCACATTGGCGGTCATGACACCAATGAATGTCTGCAGGGTGATTAGGTTCAACATGACGCTATGCCACATTGGCGGTCATGACACCAATGAATGTCTGCAGGGTGATTAGGTTCACCATGACGCTATGCCACATTGGCGGTCATGACACCAATGAATGTCTGCAGGGTGATTAGGTTCACCATGACGCTATGCCACATTGGCAGTCATGACACCGATGAATGTCTGCAGGGTGATTAGGTTCAACATGACGCTATGCCACATTGGCGGTCATGACACCAATGAATGTCTGCAGGGTGATTAGGTTCACCATGACGCTATGCCACATTGGCGGTCATGACACCAATGAATGTCTGCAGGGTGATTAGGTTCAACATGACGCTATGCCACATTGGCGGTCATGACACCAATGAATGTCTGCAGGGTGATTAGGTTCAACATGACGCTATGCCACATTGGCGGTCATGACACCAATGAATGTCTGCAGGGTGATTAGGTTCAACATGACGCTATGCCACATTGGCGGTCATGACACCAATGAATGTCTGCAGGGTGATTAGGTTCAACATGACGCTATGCCACATTGGCGGACAGTCACTCTGAGTCGGTGGCGCAGACGGACTTTGGCCAGACTAACCTGCCAGCGCTTCTGTCCAAAGGCAAAATGATGACATAAGTGTAATTTTTGGTGAATACAAAAATAGTTGGAACCAGCTTGGAGAGATCTATCCTCTCCTAGAATGTGTCTGTTGGAGGAAGATTGTTAAGCAAGCATTAAGTGTACTTCGGTTTTCAGAAGGATGTATCTATTAAATAGACTCCCCTTGCTCAGGCAAAAGGACGTATGTATGCAAAAAGATATGCCGTTTCAGTCATTACACAATGGCATAAAGATGTATCTTCAAGAATACGTCCCCTGCAATTCTACATAGTCCTCTGGTGTACCATTTTGCACAGACAAAAATACTTTCAATCAGCATAGTGATTTTGCTCCTTACGTCTTTCCGACTGAGTTCCCCTTCCATGTTAGTGGTGGCGAACGGACGTATCTTACCGAGATACTTCCTTTGACCAAAGGACCAATGCGATGCGACGGTGGCAAAACAAAATATGTTCCGGAATATGGTGTGGGGAGGGGAATAACGTTGGGGCCTGTCTCCCCTAAAGGCATACGAATAGACACCCAAAGCTGGAAACAGTTGTTACAAAATACGTTTTAATTGTACTCAAATGCAAGGATCCAATACTTCTAACTGGTGTTCTGAGTGCGATACTTCAAACTCTTGGTTGGTTATTGGTTTTACGACACGTCGACCGTTGAGTCATGTAGCGTCGCCAATCTCTCACGCCGATTGGTCGCGGGCGAAGAGTAGCGACAGGTGAGACTCGAACCCACAACCTTTCGATTGTGAGACGAGCAACTTACCCCTAGACCACTCGTCCCCATACTTCAAACTCTAAGAGCTAGCCAAACCTGAGAGCCAGTATGATATGCTACATGATTTATGCAGCAAGACGTGCATACGTTTCCTCTAGCACAGGTATTGCAGATGTCTTCCTGCCTGAGTTTTTACTGATACGTTTTTGTTTGCGTGACAATTACCATCAGCTCACTGTTTAAAAAAATCTAAAAAAATTCTGCAGAATTCCAATTCTATTTCCATATTGTTGTCAACAAAAATACTAATTTGGACATTGTGCAAACAAATCATGCATTTTTTTCGTTGACAACGATTCGAATGGTACAAGATAATTACTTGTTGTCCAAATAGTATCTGATGAGATGGCATAAACACAACAAAATAGCTCTCCTGAACATGTCCAAAACCTGGGATACGTTCTTTTGCCTTCGGACGGCAGAGAAGACAAACATCAGACTATCAGCAGACAACTGAGACAGCCGGCCGTCAGCAGACAACAGTGGGACGTACGGACACACATTAAATAAATAAATCCGAATGTGTGGTGGGATGTATTTCCCGGACTGACCGTCCATGCTGAACGGAGGTTGTAACGGCTGTGAAACCGCTACCAGATCGGGAAATGTCAGGTGAACGGCATAATTTGAACCAAAAGTGTATCGTTTGTCAATGCATCGACACCGCCCAGGTAATAACAGCTTAGGCAGGATTATTTCACTCTGGAGCGAAAACTTGAGGGCCAATGGGGCGTTCCAAGACAGATTGACCTACCCATAACACCCTCACTTTTCAGAATGCGATTACAATTAGTGTACAGTGTAACTGGGGCGCCGATCTCGAAAAGACCATTCTTAGTCCCTTCCGAACCCAACGTCAGGACCTATGCCCACCGGCATTTTCAGTTCATGGCGAAACATTGGTACTTACGTATCGACATAAAACCATCTTTTCTATAAAAAAAAAAGAAGCGAAAGGAAGTATAGATTCATAATCCAAAGTTAACACTGATTTAAATATGCAGCTTGTCTTCAACCAACCTTACTTTTGACCCCAATGACCTCGTAACCTAATTTTAAGGTCAACACAATTATAGCTTACTGATACTGCGCCCTTACTGCTTTCAAGAAGTATATGTTTGAGAATGAAGGCAGAACAATTGTTTATATGAATATGCACCAAGAACCATTTCTATATTTAACTTGCTACGTGACCTCTGAAGGTGGTCCTGTTTACATCACCAATACCAATGCATGCAGATTGGCATTACATGGAGCAATGCATTTCCTTTGGAAGTAGTATAGATACTATTACCATGTAGCAGGCTATCTTGGCATGCTCAAGATTATGAATGACACCTTTTCGTGACTTTATATGACCTGAGGCCACAAAAGGTCAAGCCCTGGAGTCAAATGATCTCAAATGAAAATCAACACTAAAAGATAGCTTTCAGATAAGTGAACGGTTTAGATATATCTGAAAACTTCGCTTTTATTGTCCAAGATGCTGTCCAAGGATTTCATTGGGTCAACTCCCAATGTACCGTGCATCCATTTGTAGCTTGCTGGAATAGCCACACTCTATCTCGCACGACCTATCACAAAAGTTTCTGTGTCTAATCTGACTGAACGAAGCACAACAGTCATGGTTCATGCTTCCCTGCAGCGGCTTCTACCGTTCCTCCAACAAGCAGCTCCGAAAAAAAATGTGTTTACCTGGAAGTCACTGGGGACATCACAGGTGATGTCAAGTGAAAATATTTGACAGTTTTCGAGAGTTCATATTTTTAGTACAAACCAGGGCATTAGGGTAATATAAAATATCAGCTGTAGTAGGATATATAGTGTACCTGAAATTGCCCATGTAAATACTTTCTGGCCGCGGGTCAAGTAAGGTCACTTGAGGGGAGGGTCAACTTGTTTTGATTCAGCGTACAATGCAATTAGTTTTCTGGGGCAGTTTCGCAAGGATCTTGGAAAACGTACGTAAATATTTGTGTATGCGACGGAATTTTGCATATCGGTATAATGTGGCATGACGCCTATGAGATCACAGGTCATGTCCAGTGGAAATATTTGAATGACTCCAAGAGTGCACATTTTGTTCTGTAAAAAGGCATCGGAGTAGCATAAAACATACGTGTTGGTCAATGCGTGCGTTGAATGCCAATAATTATGCAATCTGAACTTGCTGTCCTCTGGTCAAGTGAGGTCATCTGGGGCGAAGATGCCAAATCGCCGTTTTGGTCCGGTGTGCAATGCGTTGCATGTGCATAGGCTATATTTCTACGAGGAGCTCGAAAAAAACGGACCTATACTTTCGTATAGACCACATAATACTCTCTCCGTCTACTGTCATATCCAGTATGTCCTAATTGAGGTCACACGGTAGACAGTGACCTCTGTAGAATAATTAAAGCTGGATTAGCCTGCCAGTGTTATGTTGTGTAGGATGACAAGCAACCATTTCAGGTGGGAAAAGTAGCACCTGCTATTGAGTTTGTGGTGTCATTATAACATGACCTGGCATTGTACCTCAAAACAGATATATGTATGATTGATCTATAATGACCTCACAGGTAAGGATGTCTTTGGTAACCGATATATCGATCTTGTAACGACTTGAATATCGTTCCCATCCTTAAGCGGTTATTATATTTGAATAAAATTAATATCAAAATGACACAGAATGATATAGTTGAGGTAACGTGGTAACAAAATGACCTCTGGTACACCAACTGCACCTGCATTGATTTGTCAGTATACAATGGTCCGATTGTATCCAAAAACAAAAAGCAATCGTTTGAGACGTTAAAAACAAAGCCTACAAACGACTTTATGCGCCATTAGAACATGATCTTGAGGTAAGTTTTTACACAGCGTACCCAAGTTTCAGTACATTTCAAAGTACTGAAAGCCTCAAGCTGCTGTCTCAATTGATTTGCTTGTTATGGCAGATAATCCAGGGGGCGGTGGTAAAAGCCCTCATCCTCAGTGACTCGCGGGTTAAATGCTATACTTCGTTCGACTTGCTACCTACGTCGTTGGCTAGTTATTGGTTTTACGACACGTCGACCGTTGAGTCATATAGCGTCGCCAATCTCTCACGCCGATTGGTCGCGGGCGAAGAGTAGCGACAGGTGAGACTCGAACCTACAATCTTTCGATTGTGAGACGAGCATCTTACCCCTAGACCACTCGTCCCCTCTAACTACCTACGTTGTGTTCTTGAAGCTTTCGCGATTTATATTATCGGTTGGTTGATCGTTATTAGTTCTTACAACGCACTTGGCCGCTAGGTCACTATCACTAATATCTCACGCCGATTGGTCGTGGGTGGCGAGCGGCAACAGGTGAGATTCGACTAAATGACCAATGCAGTCGATGCGCCCTAAAGCCCAGGTGAGATTCGAGCCCACAGGTTTCCAGTTTAGAGACCGATATCCAACCCCTAGACCACTTCGTCCCTACGGTGTGCATTGTCACTTGATTTCGTTCGATAGCCAACACAACGCATGTGTACATATATCAATGCGTCAATTGCTTAGTACATTTGTGACTTAAGGTCATGATACGTCATACAAATGACCTTCGATAATCATACTCATGAGCATTTGTAATGCACTATGGGTATACGTACATGATAATAATTTAAAACGCACTTACAACGGGAAGGTATGACTCCATATAACGTCAATCTACATGAATTGGTATTGGCGATGCAAACCGAGTCACCTTCAGGTAACGTAACACGTTACAAACAAAAATACACAAGGTTTGTGGTGCATATTCATATAAATAAATGTCCTGCTTTCACTTTCCAAAATATATCTTCTTTTTTTTTTAAACTAGCGGAAGCTATGCTTGTGTTGACCTTGAAATTTGTGACTAGGTCATTGGGGTAAAATATAAAGTTCGTTCAAAACAAGTTATCTATTTTAAATCAAAGCTGCATGACCTCTGCAGTCGATGCGCCCCTAAAGCCCCAATAACCAACCAACTAAATCAACGTTAAATTCGATCCTGAATCTATACCTCATTTTGCATTTCCACACACCAGATAATTTTATATTGATTCACGTGTACCAATGTTTTCCCATGACTTGAAAATGCCGGAGGGCATAGTTCTTGACCTTGGGCCTGATGAGATTAAGAATGATCTAAATGAAATCAACGCCTCAGAATTACCCTGTACGCCGATTTCCTTCAATTTCTGAGAGATAAGGGTGTTGAAATCCGACCCTACTGGGTCGATTTGTTCTGGAACGACACAAGCTGAAGATATGTCCGACCAGTTTGTCCGAGCGTGGCTACCTTTTCATAGCAGCAGCCATAACTTAGCATAAGGATCCATAACTTAGCAGCAGCCCGATAGCCGGACGAAGTGGCAAATAAATCCGTATCGGTATGGACCCTTGTCGACGTCAACTCACCCCTGCCGCGCTTGGGTCGGACGCCGGGCTCCAGTTTCTGTGTGATCTTGAGCCTGCCGCCGCGTGTAGAGGTGCCTCGTCGCTGGGCCACACCGACAGACAAGCCGCCGGCGAACATCGTGGCGTCGGCAGTCGGAGCTGGCTTGGGCTACAACACAGCCGACCATGGCAGTGTGATGGCTCAGACTGACGTGACGTCTCGCCACGTCTGCCGAGGTGGACCACACCGCAGACGACACCGTACCTACCTCGGACAGATGCCAGCGCCAGGCACCACATACTCTGACTGGGTTGGCAAAAAGTCGGGCAAAACTAGTATTCAACAGTAGCTAGAACTGGCTTTGGTGGTTAAAGGTGGCTGAAACTGACCACACCAGGGAAAGTAAAACATGTTAAATGCGAATCAAAATTGATCAAGTTCTAAAATCAGTCTAAGAGCAGGGAAAATGTACCATTAAACAACTGCGAGCCAAGGTAAAATTAAAGTGGATCTGACATGATATGTATACGAAAAATCCCGTACGAGTGGTCGATGAAGCCTGGCACGACCGTCATCCTCTTTAAATCAAAACGGCGTATTATTACAACGGTGTCAACCGTTAGTTCATCGCTCAGAGTTAAACCTCAGAAATGATTCATCCGTTAAAAATAATGACCTTCCCGT
Organism: Ashinkailepas kermadecensis; assembly: GCA_034440615.1. Taxonomy (NCBI): domain Eukaryota; kingdom Metazoa; phylum Arthropoda; class Thecostraca; family Neolepadidae; genus Ashinkailepas; species Ashinkailepas kermadecensis. Next base: position 160,812 of record JAOTOM010005006.1, read on the forward strand.
TCTATGATTCATATCAATTATGTTTCACGACGAATGAAAAGAAAGACGTGGCGATACAAAATTAATTTCAACCACGCAAAAGGGTACGTCTTTTTTCCAGGTGGTGAAACAGATCTATTATTTCAAATACCAAATTTAGCAGATGCCATCGCAGCCCGTCATTTGAAGTGCTCCCACTCATTATTTAGGTAAGAGGTTGATGGCGGCGCTTAGTCGGTGTCGGGTGTAGCGGCGCCCGTGAGACCAGTCGTCAGGTGCACCGTTATGTCGGCCGGTTCACTGACAGTGACATAAGAGATCACGCGCCGAACGATCATGTGTTGCATACACTGAGCCGATAAGCTTCCAGACAGAAAGGACCACAACACCCTGTTCCACATATGCTATTTCGATAAACCGGCGTTGTGAATTCGACGAAAGTAGTTGTGCACAACATTCGTCAGAAGCCAATTTCGGAACGGGGACGAACAATTTCGCCTCCAGTAGATTCGTGTGCAGTGCGCTTATGCCAAAATGGTGCGCTCTGCCGAACATAGTGCACGCATCTCAAATTCCAATGCATGGTACCAAAGTACCGACATCGGTTGAACTTGTTTGTGAAACGCCGAATTGAACGAAACAAAGCCATGCCACGAAGGGATAAGAAGGGTGACTGGCTGCGGTAATGTGGCAAGTATTTTTTTCATGATCCTCGCCCATGTGCATGCCGCAAAGGAGGCATAATACCAGCCTACTCCCTCTCGTCCAGCCGTCTTAAAGGCTCCTTATAGCGAGTGAAAACAACTTCAATTACCAACAATTTGGAAAACAGATTTCCACCATGCTACTACGCCACAAAATCAGCTGGGATCTCCAGTCAAGAAATGTATGTCTAGTGGCGTTGAGGATGGGTGTTTTTTTAAAAGCCAGCATAGTGCAAAAAAAACAAGTCGAAACGATCAAAGCTTAAAAGACTACCAAATTATATGACTTGCATGAAAATCATTGAAGGAATTTGCTGGGATACTCCGAGTAACGATAAGAAATAAGCTGCCTTTTTGTTTGGTTAGGAAGGAATCCGCCAAATATACCTTTTCAAACTTCTTGGTCCACGGCAGTGCGATGACCACGGACAGACGTGAAGACGCGCTACATCTACTGAGGCTGACAAAGCAGCAGGATGACCTCGAATAGAGTAGGATACAGATGTCACCAATGATATACCAGCTCATCACACGCAGCAATCATCGCAAAACAACACACCAATACAGCATGAGCACACATGAATGTCGACAGTATTCAGCGACGGGTGAAGAGCACCTGGGCCACCAGCTCACCTGCCGCCAGCACATCTGAACACACGGGAGAGTGCGAAAAATGACGGGACGGCAGGGCGACCTCACCCTGAGCGGCGGCGTGGTGATCATCTTGAGCGGTGACGGGCCGGCCGGCGACTTGTCGGACAGCGGCGCAGCCATGGCCGGCACGGTCAGCGGCGCCGGCGCCGGCGGCTCCGGCTCAGGGCTCTCGGTGCCGTCACCCACCCGGATCAGGTCAATGATGGGCGTGTCCGAGAGGGAAGACGTGGCCGAACAGGGCGCCGGCTCGGGCGGTGTCGGCGGTAGCCGCGGCACCTTGGCCGGCCGACTGTCGGTCCAACCTGCCGCCACACAGCACAAATGTTACCGGTGTCCAACCATCAGGATAGCACTCCAACTGCGAACAGACTGGTACAAACACGGTCCAATACTGCCCACAGACAACGGAAACGGCTCCTGAGCTGTCTATTGTTGGTCGACTGTACACATTCTCTTAATGGAGGGCAATCACAACATGTTGGCTACTTCTTTTTCTCTTTCGAATCACCTTGCAAGGCACAATTGGGCTGAAACTTCCCGGTACAATGTTGTGCAAACATGCTTTACATGTGCATTATATCTTGATAACGTTTCATATTTCTTGAACACAAATCTCGATATTTTCTGGTACGTTTAAGATGACCTCTTCATCTCCTTGCCTAATACTTTTTCCCTACTATTGGAAAAGAACGAACAGGCTTTTACGAATATATATATATATATATATATATATATATGTGTGTGTGTGTGTGTGTATCCCATATATATGTATGTATATATATGGGAACATATCTTTCCTCGAGATCACCAGGTTAAACAATGAATAGCGATATTCAAAGCAAAAGTTAAAGACGCCTTTTGCATTTGAATGTACTTTGTACTGGTTTTGGGTACCATGCTACTTCATCCATCACTGTGTTCTGTCCATTTCAGAACAATGGAGCTGTTATATTAAATGGTATGCAACTATCTCTGATCAAGGATCTAATCACAAACATCTCTGCTCTATCTCTGATGAAGAAAGTCGTGATGGCTCCGACCGGCGTACACGCAACTGTGGCACAAGTAATCACTGGGAAAGCGAGGCCAGTGAAGCCATCATATCAAGAGGGTTAATACCACCGCAGGATAAATTAGGACAGGACGATGGTACAAGGTATTTTTTCGCATGTTTTGGTCTCTTCCGAGGTGAAGGAACCGTGAAATTAGCAAAATAATATCAGGTACCAAACATTCAATAAAAGTCAGTGGCCTTTTTTACACCAACACAACCTAGCGGCTGGATGGTTAACTACGAACCCAGGCCAGATTGGCGATAATTGCGGTTAGCATCGGGCGTGCGAGAGCTGAAATTAATCTCCAAATACAACAAAATCGAGGCCTAGCTAAGAAAAATGCACACACAGGGGCATGTTAAGAAGAGTACTGCATCTCATGGACTAATATTCATGTCATTTGGCTTCAAATTCGACTGTCCCGAGGTCTTTCATTTTAAGATCATCCCAGTCGCTGCATATTGAAGACACATGGAAATAAAGTACTAGTTTTGCTATTGCAGAAAATTGAGGCCTAACGAAAATGTCTACTCAGAGCGATGTTACCATGAGCGATAGTTATCTATTGGGACAGTTTTCAACTAATTCCGTGCTAAATTCGGTATTCCCTATTTTCACATTTGATACCCCCTCCCACCATTGCTTCATGATGGAGATATGATGTGAAAATCGAAGTTTTCGGGAATGCCATCTTGACAGCCATTGTCCTAACGATGGTCGAGAATGCTTCATCTTTTTTAAATGCTAGGAATATATCACGGTAGCTCATTTTTCTAGCATTCAAAGCATAATTGCTTGTGATGTTAATACAATTGTACGGAAATACATTTAACTCAAGAATTACTATTACTTTGCGAGTACTGTTCCGCGTCTGGTTGACCTCCTTCGCTATGATCCACCATTTTTGAAAATGAGCCGCTGTCTATGGACTGTGATCCGCATAGTTATTTATCATTATCAAGAGCACGAACTATGTTCCTTCGTCTGTCATGAAACGACGATTAGAATAGTGGATGTACTTGCTTCCCATGTCAACAATCGTCTGAATGACAATTACCAGACTTTTCAAGACCCTCAAAACCCAAATCTAGCCATGTGCGACTGTTTTCTCGGAATAATTATCAAGCTGGCCTGGAGAACACATCGGATCCCCTACGAAATAAAGAGAAACGCAGCAGTCAATTCCATTTAAATGACAGTCCATAACTACGCAATAGAGAAGGGTGAGAAACTGTGTGTCAAGGACCGCCATAGAACGAGAGGAACCGTAACCGATGAGCTACGTAATGAATGAAGCAACGCATCTTGAAGTGAACAAAAATACAACCTGCAAAAAGTGCGGACAATAGAGTCCGTCAGTGCACCACCAGCCGCCGGTCACGTGGTCGTCGTCAGGCCATGCGACCTGCGTGCCCCGAGGCCGGACGATCGCGCGGCTAATGACAGTCCAATGGAGGGCGTAGCACTGAACGGTTGTATGTGGCATAAACTTTGCGGGAAGGCTATACGGCAAAACAAGATTGTGATGAGTGTTGGATCTGTCGCGCATGCACGTTTGATATAAGTGCACTATAGTCAACATATGAACTCGGTTTGGGCAGGATTACACACAATTTAGCCTGAATCATTGTATTTTCTCTGCACATATGCCGAAATAGAAGAATCTTGTTTTTTCGACGCATTTAGCTGCTAGGTTAGGTTGGTTATTGGTTTTACGACACGTAGCGTCGCCAACCTCCCACGCCGATCGGACGCGGGCGGACTCAATAACCCCGCTGGCTGTGGGTACGAACCCACGATCGTACGATCAAAAATTCAAAGCCCTACTGACCGAGGTACCGTAACCCCATACCGAAATAGAAGGCGCCGTTTCATCAATCGGGTTCCTCTGTCAAAATCGGGCACGCATCACACACGTGAATGTATTGCACCGAATTTTTCACATAGGTTCTTCCCACTTCTAGATTTCCTGCACTTACTGAAACATAAAACGCAATAAGATGCATGTTCTAACAGGCTGCCAAAAGAGGACAGAGCGGTTGAGTTATAAGTTTGAGATGGTGTTTGATACTTTACCTGCAGCAGGGGAACCCTAGCCTGTCCCTTGCCCTCGCTTGTCTAGCGCCCCTAATGGTGTCTTATACTGCTCTATGGACGGTTCCGAAATGCAATATCAGAAACTTTTGAACTGACAAGATATTCAGAAAACTCGTCTGCACATAGAACGCCCACTATGCGCGTGCAAAATACACGGCTGTGGTTACAGAATGTCACATAAGTGAGCTGCAAACCCCACCTGCGGTGGCGTTGGCCTGTTTCTGGAGGCGAGGTCGCGACGCCGCGTGACCGTTGGGTTTACGGCGCCGCTCCCGGGCCAGATTCTTGAGCATGGCATCCTCTGGCCGGTGCAGTGGAGGAGTTGGCAGGCGGGGAAACACGGGTCGCGAGCCCTCCAGCTGCTGCGTCAGGATTCGCGTTAGGAAGTCCGAGATCTCCTCCTGAGGCGAGATACCGGGCCGTCACCAACACGGAGATCAGGGGCGACACACCGGGTCGACACATTACTTATACCCCAAATATTCTTAGAAATCAGTCATGGATACTTCATATGCACACAAAAACCATGATATCGATCCTTACTTGGAAAGGATGTCTACTCTGCTCAGAAAATGGTTTATGCCACCCTACTTTACGAATACTTAATCACTGCTTCACACCGACTGCAGCTTACTATGATGGCGCGGTCGACCATGCCCTGCGTCAGCCCCTCGCGCTGTCTTTTGCCGGCGTTGACGAGTAGTCTGCGGTCGGCGCCGCCCACCACCACCAGCGCCGTCTCGGCCTTCATGGCGTCGCGCATCACCTCCAGCTCCTGCGGAGACGCGTCGGCCGCCAGCTCGCCCACCACCAGCAGGGTGGGCGTCAGCGACTCGAGCAGCGGGTCGTCGGGCACGCCGCGCCGGCCGGCCGCCGACCAGAACGGGAAGCCGAGCCCGACCACGGCGCTGACGGGCTCCACCAGCGCCAGGTGGGAGGCCACCAGGCCGCCGGCGCCCCAGCCGAGCAGCACGATCGGCCGGCCGGGCCGCCGCAGCTCCGACAGCTGCTGACGGCACATGGCCAGGATGTGCGACAGGCTCTCGCTGACCGAGATGCCGTGGCTGGGCGCGCCGCCTGTGGCATGGCCAGCCGTCAGGTCGGCGGAAACTGCGGCCGGTCAGCGTCACGTCCAGTCAGACAGAACTATGGCAAGTTGGGCCGGGTGGCGACGGGCGCGGCGGATGATGCCCTCCGGAGCAGTTCAGGTCGGAACGGACTGTGGAGGGTCAAGTTTGAGCAGAAACTGTTAAAAAAAACTAGCTTAGTGTCAGACAGGAGGCGATTTTACAGTTGGAGCCAGGAAAAAGAAGGAAATACAAGAAAGCGGAAAGGAGGAAGGAGGAAAGAGCAGACAACTCCAACCAAAAATGTTCTCATATTTGCTTTCCGAAAGCTGTCAGATGATAAAAAGCATCCCCAGTTGTTTGTTTTATAAACTGGAACGAACAGAACAGTTCAAAAGGCATATGATGCCTACATACTATGCTGTTCGGTTGATAGGCGATGTCTAGTAGCCAGTATGACAAAGTAAATAAGCATGGTACATAAATCAACGGGTCAGACACAGGAACAACATGGTGATACAACATGCATTTTTCCGGTGTTATCTACCACTAACATTTGCCAAAATATGAACAACGTCGGACTATCATCACAACTCTCCTCTAGCGGATGGCACTTTGCTTCTGCTAAGAAAAAATAATCACAAGTGCGAACAAAGGATGCTTGATAATGGCAAGGTGCAGCTTGTGTTCGTGCCACTTGTCCACAGAACCGAACAATTTGAGCGCGGATTCAGCTAGAGTACTGGAATAAGCCGTCCGTCGGCTCCCCCGCCCGCCAGTCACGCTTAGCAGGACATTGACGCACTGCTCTGCTGTGCTATACCAGCTAGCACTCCGGCCGGCCGGTACCCACCCTCAAACACGCTGATGGGCGCCACCTTGGCAAGGTTGGACAGCTGTCGGTGCCAGAAGTCAAGTCTGGTGGCGCCGCGGCCCAGTTGCGAGGACCGCGAGCCCTGGCACGGCGACGATGGAACCAGCACCAGCAGTGGACTGTTGGGTAGCCGCCTCTGCCGGGCAGCAGCGGCGAGAGTCATCACACACACCACACATATACCAGCACCAGCACCAGTAGAAGGCTGTAGCTATAATAACTGTTGCAATAAATGAATCGTTGCACAAAATTAGGATTATATCAGAATAAAATTAAATAAGAATAAAATTATAACAGAACAGCAGAATCCACATCAGTGTGTGTGTTGGAATGAAAGCAAACCAATACATAAATAGGACATGCTGAGATTAGGTTACCATGTTCGCAAATCAAGACGCTACCCTTTGTACAGGAACATAATGTGTTAATTGCCATTCACTGTTGATTGATTGATTATTTGGGCTTAAGAGCGCGCCGACTACTCGGTCATTTGGCGCCCAGGCATTCACTGCACACTTTGTATTAAACAGATCCAGAAAACGTACTTTCAGCCTTGATGTAAGGTTGCATATCATGTCGTGTTAGTGTTGCAACGTACTCCTACGCTGAAATTCCATTTAACAGCATAAGCTATCAAGCGATGACATTTATATCAGATGCCCAAATATCCGAGGCGCACGGTTCCGAAGCCTCGCGCACTGATGTGCTGTTGAAATAAATTACGTATGGATTATCTTCAATTCGACAAAAACTAAATGGGTTTTACTTCACTACAAATGTGGACTTAGGTTTTCATCAGCATTAAACAAAACACCATCATGTCATGAGAAAGCAATAGCTGAATTATTCCTTTGGTTTGCTGCAAGGGGTGGTTGCATCTTGAATTCAGCAGGCTGACTTACTCTTGCATATTACGCAGACGTATATTTACGTAACAGGCATAGCACGTACTGCACCACATCACCATTGCGATTTCAAAAGCATAGTTTGCTTACCGGACGAAAATCGTTCAGAGAAAACTAAAGTGTACACAGCCACCCCAGTGATGCAATTGGCCGATGCGTCTGTTCCGAGTGTGTGAGACCCTTGGTTTAAATCTGACCAGGGGCAAACTTTTCTTCGGCCGGGTCCTACCCAGGAGATGGCAGCAACTGTGGAGGCAGTACTGTTCGCGGTGGCACGGGATTCACGCCGACCTGCGCTCGGGGCATCGGGTTTGTGGGCATAGCTTGCCATTAAACAGATCCTTCGGTCAGGTGGCGCGGCATCGCCTCACGTCACAGCCGCATTCCTATATTCACAGAGCGCGAAAAATTGGAATAGCCCAGTTGCGTTCACAACTTGTTATGACGGGAATCTGAGGGCAAACGTGTCAAAACGTTTTTGCCGCAAGGATTCCAGAAAATGACCGTCTGTAGTGTACAAAGCGCATGTTTGTGTGAGTGTCTGCAGTACAAAAAAACACCAAGTAAGGGAAACAAAAATATCAAACTTAAAAGTGTCAACACATTCCGAGTAGGGACGTTAAAAATAAATTCGTACCCAGGACCACGAGTGCCTCCCACTCTTACTCGATGGCATAATTTATGTCAACACCAGAATAAATCAACAAATCACGCCACCCCCAGCTAATAGATGGGAAACAACATTAAACCAAGCAGAACGGTAGAGTCGACATTCAAGTGTTAGTTGCTTGTCATGTCTCATGTCAGATAAATGAAAGTAGTCACCAGCAAAGATGCCTGCCACTGCTACTACACCATCTCAAAGCTAAAGCGCTGTCACCACAATAAGTAAAACTTAGCGTTTATGGGTGACAGGGAATTTTATGATCACTTGCGAGCAGGTCATGTGAAGTATCCACCTACATGCCCACCTTATAAAGCACAAGCTGGTTGCTGGTTGCTGCATGCTGTTCCATGACCAATAGTCTGCAAGTTGGGTAGGGGGACTTCCAAATATGGAAGCATCTTCAAGGACATAGGTAGTGTTTGAGGAAGACCCGCGGGTTCACTGCGACGAATTAATCGGCACGCCAAGCCATCACATTATACCTTTCCTATACAGCTCCCAGCTTATAATAGACCAGAACTTGAAAATAAGAAATCGCGTACGACACAACACTAAAATTACATGAGATGATTGAAGGGCTTTATGTAAAACTTGCTAAGTATCTTACCCATTATTTTGAGTAGCAAAATTGAAAGCTCAGGGGGCCTAAAAACTTAAGCACCAGCATGTGACACGTCCCATTGTCTGTGTGCGGCATTTTGCCACCAACGCCGGTAGAGGGGGGGGGGGGTTAATGCGACAGCCTGACGTCTCCAAACGAAAGGTGCTAGAGAAACGAACAGTGACGGGCGTGTGGGGTGGGACAATATCTCGCGATTGACACCAAAGTTTTGCATCTGGGGTTTTTATGTGACCCTCCAGGTCAGGTCAAAAGTCAGTTTCCAAAAAATGGACTTTTACAATTTGATCGTAAACGATTCGTACAGTGAAACATATATACACTTCTAGCTATTATCAGGGTGTTCATCTGTACTTTACAGATACGACATATTTCAAGCTTCATATAAAACATAGGTCACAGGTCACGTCAGGCCAAGGGCCACCCATCCCACGATAAATATGATCGGCGAAATCGTATTCAAGACTTAAAATAACTCTAGGTATACTGCGAACCAAAAAAAAAGGTCACGCGATGTTAACTTAGATCGATGAACATGAATGACCTTGAAATGATACAGGGACAATGTCTGAATATCATTCCAGTCATCTATTAGTCTAAACTGTATGCAATGCGTCGCTCTAGGTTACAATTCATGTCCAGATGAGATAACCCGCGACGTCGTTAAAAAATAGTCGATGTTCCCGTTTATGACGTCGGAAATCCGTGACCTGCATGACCTAACAAAAACAAATTACTAAAATATCTGAACAGACACCACAGAGAGTACTGACGACACAGCGTTCCGCTGAGCGGTTCGCAAGCTATCCATGACAAACCTTAGGGGTGTGCATCAACCCACCCTCCACCGGCGGCGGTTAATCCACCAGTCTGTGCCGTGTCACAGTTGTCTCACCGCGCCGCTGTCACAGGGCTGAGCCACCCGGCTGCACTGTGCCACAGGGTTGACTCACCTGTCTGTGCCGTGTCCCAGTTGTCTCATCGCGCCGCTCTGTCACAGAGCTGAGCCACCCGGCTGCACTGTGTCCCACGGTTGACTCACCAGTCTGTGCTGGCCGATGAGGTGCGCCGCCGGGTCCCAGGGGCGCCGTAGTAGGACTGCCAGACTGTCCGACGACAGCATCCCGTGGCGCGCGACGCCGGCCGACGTCAGTCGCTCCACCAGTGACGGCACCTTACTGTTGAGTGTCTGCGGTAGTCGGTCCACGTCAGACGGCCCTCGCACGGTCAGACGGCCTCCACACTGCCAGACGGCCTCCACACTGCCAGACGGCCTCCACACTGTCAGACGGCCTCCACACTGCCAGACGGTCTCCACACGGTCAGATGGGGCCTCCACACGGTCAGACGGCCTCCACACGGTCAGACGGCCTCCACACTGCCAGACGGCCTCCACACTGTCAGACGGCCTCCACACTGCCAGACGGCCTCCACACTGTCAGACGGCCTCCACACTGCCAGACGGCCTCCACACTGCCAGACGGCCTCCACACTGCCAGACGGCCTCCACACTGCCAGACGGCCTCCACACTGTCAGACTGGTCTCCATACGGTCAGATGGGGCCTCCACACGGTCAGACGGCCTCCACACGGTCAGACGGCCTCCACACGGTCAGACAGCCTCCATACTGTCAGATGGCCTCCACGTGGTCAGACGGTCTCCACACGGTCAGATGGGGCCTCCACACGGTCAGACGGCCTCCACACGGTCAGACGGTCTCCACACCGTCAGACATCCTCCACACGGTCAGACGGCCTCCACACGGTCAGACGGCCTCCACACTGTATGACGGCCTCCACACTGTCAGACGGCCTCCACATGGTCAGACGGTCTCCACACGGTCAGACGGTCTCCACACGGTCAGACAGCCTCCACACGGTCAGATGGCCTCCACACGGTCAGAAGGCATCCACACGGTCAGACGGCCTCCACACGGTCAGACCATCTCCACACGGTCAGACGGCCTCCACACTGTCAGACGGCCTCCACACTGTCAGACGGCCTCCACATGGTCAGACGGTCTCCACACGGTCAGACGGTCTCCACACGGTCAGACAGCCTCCACACGGTCAGACGGCATCCACACGGTCAGACGGCCTCCACACGGTCAGACCATCTCCACACTGTCAGACGGGGCCTCCACACGGTCAGACGGCCTCCACACGGTCAGACCATCTCCACACGGTCAGATGGGGCCTCCACACGGTCAGACGGTCTCCACATGGTCAGACGGTCTCCACACGGTCAGACGGCCTCCACACGGTCAGACGGCCTCCACACGGTCAGACGGCCTCCACACGGTCAGACGGCCTCCACACGGTCAGACCATCTCCACACTGTCAGACGGCCTCCACACTGTCAGACGGTCTCCACACGGTCAGACGGTCTCCACACGGTCAGACAGCCTCCACACGGTCAGACGGTCAGACCATCTCCACATGGTCAGACAGCCTCCACACGGTCAGACGGTCTCCACACAGTCAGACGGCCTCCACACGGTCAGACGGTCTCCACACGGTCAGACAGCCTCCACACGGTCAGACAGCCTCCACACGGTCAGACGGTCTCCATACGGTCAGACAGCCTCCACACGGTCAGACAGCCTCCACACGGTCAGACGGCCTCCATACGGTCAGACGGTCTCCATACGGTCAGATGGGGCCTCCACACGGTCAGACGGTCTCCACACAGTCAGACGGTATCCACACGGTCAGACAGCCTCCACACGGTCAGACGGTCTCCATACGGTCAGATGGGGCCTCCACACGGTCAGACGGTCAGACCATCTCCACATGGTCAGACAGCCTCCACACGGTCAGACGGTCTCCACACAGTCAGACGGTATCCACACGGTCAGACAGCCTCCACACGGTCAGACGGTCTCCACACGGTCAGACGGCATCCACACGGTCAGACCATCTCCACACTGTCAGACGGCCTCCCCACGGTCAGACGGTCTCCACATGGTCAGATAGCCTCCACATGGTCAGACGCTGCGTTGGTGGTGTCGTATTATAACAGGCACTTATATCAGGTCGACCATGGCGCTCGGGTGGCCGCCACGTGAGCAGTATGCAGTCATACTGGTCACGAGGTACGCCAGCAAAGTGGTTCAGAACACGATCCTTACCATATATCAGCGAGGTTATCAATATTATCAAGGTCATTACCACAATGGAGCCGAAGTCAGGGACTCAGAAAGCACGGGTAGTCGAAGCTGGAATGAAAAACTAACACAAGGCAGAAGTGCATCCATCTGTGCATTGCGTTGTGCACGTGTGCGTGGCAAAGTCACTAGCACAATGTCGGAGTGGATGCGAAGCAGTGGCGTCGTCTCCCCGATATCAGGCGGCACGAACTAGGGTCGGCCAGAAGTCAATCACCACGTCCGACGTCGCATACCTGCAGCACCTCCAGATAGAGCGCCAGAGCATCTCGGCCCAGCTTCTGCAGCAGCAGACTGTGCAGCCACTGACAAAGAGGGCGCGCCCACCCGGCCGCAGCCAGCGCGCGCCGCACCCTGGCTGAACATCGGTCGGCCGCCACACGCGCCGTAAACGCCGCGCCGCGCCGACCGACCAGAGCGCGCCGCGCCAGCAGATGCGCGTCCAGAGCGGCCATGACGCGCGACAGCAGCTTCCGCTGCGGCGCACTCCAAGCTCTCCTGCCAGGGCGAGGCGCCAGCTGCTCAGTTCGACTTCTGATATTGCACTGCCATCTGCGCCGGTCGACAGCCGCCGGGCACGTGGCCGTCACCATAACCACGTGACTGGCGGCCGATCGAACTGACACGGCGACCTGCACGGACGTGGGTGCAGCCACCACGAAAACCTTTCTTTGACCAAAGAATACTCACTTGTACTTCAAAAGAAACATGTCGATGGAAGTTGGTAACGATCATGATTGAAGAGAAAATACATAAGTTGGCATAAAGGAAGTGAAACCTGAAACCCCATAAAGAAAAAGGCGTCTTGGTTCCAGACTGGAAACGGCAAGGCCCAGCCCAGTCTGGTCGGGCCTAGTCGCTCATAGCAATCGCTTTCGCACATACACCAAAAATAAACGCGCTAGGGCCGGGCAATTTCTCGCCAACAGCCGGCCACAGCTGCCACCACGGGAGCGGCTGACACCCGGGCCGGCCCAGTCCACCTACGCCGACGGCCACTCACTGATCCAAGTGATGTATGAGATTGTCCGGCACGTCCCTGCCGGTGGCCACGTGATCGGCACACTCGTCCATTGCGACCAGCGACGCGCGCTCGTCCGTGTCGGTCAGGTTGGCCGGCTCGTCCACCGTCTCCACGTCAATCATCGGGCTGCAGCTGCACAGCAGCACCAGGTCATACGGTGGCTGGATACACACGGGGACGGTGAGCAGGGACACACGCCTCCAGCTCTTCCGACTTCTCTGTGCCCATACATAAGACTATAAATATACAGGCTTTGCGTCCAAAATCCAACACTGACCATAGTTGAAGCTACGGAAGTGGTATTACATATATGATACCAATAATGCCACATTATCCAACCATGAGCATTGAGCAAGTGATCGACATTGGCAAGCAATCTTAACCCACGCCATCAGAACCTGGCCAACCAACTTCCCCTCCCCTCTTCCTTATCGTCCCCCCACACTTACACATGTCCCACTTATCGGTGTGTCTTTGTTTCACCTGTTTGTTAGTCTACGTTTTTTTTATTACAATCCCAGTGCGACTGAATGCCAATTAGAAGCAACCACGAGTATCACGGGGTAGCCGGTGGGTTCACCAAACACAGTTGTCTGGAGGTAGCAAGTGGGTTCACCAGACACAGTTGTCAGGAGGTAGCTGGTGTGTTCACCAGACACAGTTGTCAGGAGGTAGCCAGTAGGTTCACCAGATACATTTGTCTGGAGGCAGCAGGTGGGTTCACCAGACACAATTTTTTTTTAGCTGTGATCAGTGGGTTCACCAAACACAGTTGTCGGGAGGTAGCTGGTGGGTTCACCACAGTTGTTGAGAGGTAACAGGTTGGTTCACCACACACCTATGGATGTTCAGATGTAACTGGTGAGCTTACCAGACGCTTACAGGTGTCGAGAGGTAGCCAGATGAGTTAGTTCACCACACTTACAGGTGTCGGGAGGTAGCTGGTGGGTTCATCAGCAGCAGACGTGCCTGCTGTGCGTTCCAGTCGTCAGCGCGCCAGCCCCACGGCCGGGAGTACACATGCTCCTCGGCCACGCGCAGATAGTCCCGTGACTGCAGTCCATGGTGCACGTCAATAATGCCCGTCCAGTACTGTCTGTCACAGCTGGCTACTGCAGATACTACAGATGACGTCTGTGGTAGCCTTGGGTTATTACTAGCACATGTAATGTACTCGGCAGGAATTGAATCAGTTGGCTGCACCTTGAGATCTTATTGTTCATCACCCATGATCAGTGATCAAATATTCCAGAGCTTACTTGGTTCTCATGCATCCATTAATAGGCACCATTGGTGCACTGAACAAGCCAGGACAGAATATGGGTTGTATGGCTTTTATTCTACAAGCAAGGATTAGGCATCATACTGATGCCGGCAGACGAGGGGTGTTGCAGTCGTGGTCGCTATAGGCGGCGCGGCGCCGCATATAACGGCCCGGTGTCAAAACTGTTTGCCACATGAACAAAGAACATGGGCTTTTCAGAAGAAAATATGATGAAGTTAGTAAAATGATCCATAGATGACAGGTATAATTATTACTGAAGAGAGCAGGGCATGCAATGTTGCAACACAAAATACATGAAGGATTAAAAATGGGAGATTGTCAGGTTGAGGTTGGGCCAGATTGAGTCACACTTTCAAACTTGCATTATTCTATATCTGATCGCAATTCCTGCTCATTCATAGAAAAAAAAAGTTTTATGTACATTCTTAATAGCAGGATTTATGGATCATGAATCACCAAATGAAACAGGCAAAATCAATGGACTTAATTTTTACAAGACAATGTAAATAAGAATAATAATAGCTATGTAAATATAGCTGCATATAAATAGTTAACACAACTCAATGGACAGTCATTCTTGTTTGTCTTATCATCATAGCTTAGCAGGAAGTCTGATCTTCATTTTGCCACTTTCAGATTCATGAATTCTGCTCATTAAGTCAATGTGTGTTCTGTTGATCTACTTATCATGTTAAGCATACCAGTGGGCAGCATCACAGATAATAGCTTGTGAGCACATGCCAGAGTAAATACCTATACTTTGCATTATGGTTAAAAATTTGACACATTGCATGATTGCCTTACTTTTGCAGAAACGTGTCGAAGAAAAGTAGCTGTCTGAGGTGGTCCCAAATCCTCTCCATCATTGCTGTCTGTTGGGCTGCGCTGACCATCTGGAGTGTGGGAAGGTGATGGGGAAGACATCTGTTGACTGTGTTTCTGGAAGCAGCATATCATAATAATAGACCCATCCAAACCAAAAGACCATGCATCACTAAGCTAATCAAAGCCAGTATGATGTGCCATTCAGGATGAGCAATGACAAAACACCTGCTATATGACTCCATCACTGGGGGCAGAGGATCAGCAAACATGGCAGGCTGAACACTTCTGAACCTACCCCAACTTGGCTCTCTTAACAGCTCTCGACATGCCCCACCTACACCCCTCACTTCCCCTGCTCTGCCACCTATGGCAGATGCAGATGGAGTTAGAGATCTTCCTTCAGAGTCTTGAGACCTGCTAAATTCCTAGCTGCTTGCTGCAGCTGAACTTTGTCAATAAGCTAATCAAATTCATCCATTTTTGTTCTTGACTGGCACTGCTCTCCATCAAAATTCACACAACCTGGAACCTGTGCTATCATGAGCAGTGTATTAATCGTGATTGCTGACAATCAACAACCTTCATGAAATACAAACAGTGGAAACACACACATTTTTACATAATTTGTGATTAATAAATGATGTACTTTGGATTTTGTAGTTTTGCTAGCATGCTAGTGAAATACCACCTTTACAAATGACAACACAGTGTATTCACACCAAATTTGATGTAAATGCAGAGCTTGTGATTTTAGTGAAATTGTCCTCTGCTCTCCCAAAAATATGGTACTTGATCATGGAAGACCTACAGGGTATGGTCAGTAAATTAGGGGCATGAGCAGTTGATTATTTGGGCTTATAGGAGCATTAGCTGTGTTGGTCAGCCCATAAAATATGTGAATATTCATAACAATAAACATTTGGGGTTGCATGGCAAATATTAAGCCCAAAATGGGCTTTGCCCTCCTGACCAGGCAAGAATCTATCTCCACTGCCTACAAATATTTGATCACCTAAGGCAGGGGCAAATCCAGAAGCCTGGCAAAGGGGTGGGAGGGGAAATTTCAAACATGTCCCTCAATTTAAAACCTCATGATAAATGAACAGTTAACATTTGTGGGGATTGCTACCACAATATGTCTCATCAAATGTTCCTAGAGTTGAAGAAAATGCCATTTTGGTGGGGCATTTATTGACCTGAGAAGGGAGCATGGCTCATTTGGCACCTGGAACCACTCCTGACCTGAGGCCTGTGGATGTTTGGTAGTTTCATTAAGCCCTTCATCTCATTTCATGGTTGGAGGCCCTGGGTGGATTTTAGTTTCTATCCCTCCAGCATTGGTATACCCTGTAATGATAAATTGTCATTTTCCCCATTCAATCTTAATATTTTTTTACCCAGACCATCGATTTGGTGAGATATCCATCCTTGTCCCGTTTGAGGTTCAGCCAAACTGACACAGAAAGATTATTTTGTATTATTATGAAGATATTTTATTTAGTTCAGTTAAGAGTACTTTTGCATCACACAAATTTTGTATTATGCATGACATCATGTATAATATTTTACCTGTGTATTCACAGCAGGTCAATCTGTTTGTACAATCATGCTACGTTGCAACAATAACTGAGCAGACAAGAGAAATTATTGCAAATTACAGCTTTAAGGTGATTTATAAATTCTTGGAATTTACATTTCCAATGCAATGTTTATGAAGATGACTAATATAATGGGACCATTCATTTTCTTTCCAAATGCTTACTTTTTAGGTTGTGAGCAAAAAAAACACCAAAAAGGGGCTCTGAGTTAGGTAACAGCATAAAAATAATGCAATAAAAATAAAATAAAATTCAACATAACCTAGCCCAACTAACCTCCATCTGGAGAAAAAAAGATACAAAAACGAAATTTGAAGACAAAAATTGACCAGTTAATTTCCTTAAAATATTATGAATCAAAAATATCCAAACATAGTGCTAACCAAGCATAGTTGCTTTTGAAAAAAAAACAAGTTGCCATTTTTTGTGAAATACAAAAATAGAACATGTTCCAATTTGAAAAACCTAAGCAGGTAGTTTTGCAGTTCAAGCAATTTTTAAAAATGATTTACAGTTAAATACCTAGGTACCTATTATGCTTATCAATGTGATTTTGCAACTACTCATTTTCTTTGCAAATTATTACTTTTTAGTAGGCAAAGAAATGCACAATCATAATGGGTAAATTTGTGCTTTAAGGTGTTTTATATGAACATGATTGGTGTTTTATATGAACATGATTCAGAAGATGTGATGTAATTAAAATGAAATTAAACAAATTTATTTTCTTAAAATTTTACAAATTAAAAACCTAACCCAACCTAACCTAACCTACCAAAAGCTGCTTTTGAAGAAAAACACATTTCCCAAATAAATTTTTTACTTTGAAGATTTAATTTTGAAAATTTCCAACTTAAAAAACATAATCTAACCAAACCTAATCAAATCTAACCCATTTATTTGCTTTATGGAGCAAAACTGGTATATATCAAGATCAAGGTAAAATGTGATTTTGTGGATTTTTTATTAAATACCGGGGTATTTTAATGTAAAAATGATGATGCGACCACTCATTTTCTCCGCAAATGATTACTTTTCAGTTGGCAAACAAATACAGGATCATAATCTTCACTCTGCAAACATAGCACATCACGTATAATTATCCGTACCTGGTGTCAGATGCGATAAAGAAGACATTCAACACTTCATGCACTCAATTTAATACTCTTTGACATCAAAAACCTTGTTTCTGCCTTAATTCCACATTATCTCCGATAATGAATACTCGCAACATGCCACACCAGCAGCCAAAATTTTTTTTGGGGATGATTCTGGTTTTCAGGTTAGGTTAGGTTAGGTTAGATTATATTATGATGGAATATATTTTATATATTATGGCATGTTATCTTAGTCTAGGTTAGGTTAGGTTAGGTTATTTTATTCTTTGTTTTGTCCCTAACTTAATGCATATGACGTCATCAAATCATTATGACGTCATCACCCGTTGCTGACTAAAAAGTAATCAATTGCAGGGAAAATGAGTGGTCGCATCATCATTTTTACGTTAAAATACCATGTATTAAAAAAAATCCTAAAAATCGCATTTTACCTTGATCTTGATATTTACCATAAAACTTGTCTTGCTACCACCTTAAAGCACAATAATACCAAAAATAGCAGTGCATGGATGATGCAGTATAGAAATGTTCCCCATCATCAACCACAAGGTAAGCACCGGCACCAAAAACGAGTGGTCGCATCTTCTGAATCGTGTTCATAGACTTGGTATTCTGAAAAAAAGCCAAAACACCTTGACCTTAAGACACAAATTTACCCCACAACATATGCGGTGCACAGCGAGCATGATAATGCTCGCTGTGCAAATGCGTATAACCAATAGCATGTTTGTGTCAGTACCTACCTACCTACCTACCTGGTATGTCACAGACGTGATCAAGAAACTAATTCAACACTTCATGCAATCGATTCTTTCGCATTAAAACCTTATGTATGCGGCTTAATTTTACGTTAATTCCGACACAAGTCCCCCTTCCCCCCGGACGGAATTGCAACTACGTTCGGAAAATCAAGGATCTTCAGGAAAATCGTTGATCAAGGCTGGAAGCTCTTCGCAAGCTGGTAGCGCTAATGGTGGCGCTGGCCTTGAGTGGCGCTAGGCGCTAGCAATGTTTGTCAAGACTTGATGGTGTCATATCGGACAAGTTTGTTTGGGCGATTCTGTTTGTTCCGGTGAAGTATTTTATTTATTTATTATTTATGCATTAAATGTGGTTCTTGAAGGCTTCTAATTGAAGTCGAAATGTCAGCGAACAAGTCAAATCGAGCGAACTACTCGTATCAGTGCAAAGACAAAGATGGAAGTTCCTATCTTTTAAAGTTAACAACTTTAATCTTTCATTATTTCCAAATTGGGAGTTGATTTCCAAAAGTTGGAAGGTTATATTAGCTTAGGTTAGGTAGGTTAGGGCACAGGTTAGGGTAGGTTAGCTTAGGTTGAGTTAGACTGAGTAGATTAGGCTAGGTCATGTTAGCTTAGGTTAGATTCCTACCCGGACTACTTTGGAAATTAATTTCCAATTGTTGGAAGGTAACATCCAATTTGGAACCTAACCTCCAAATCTGAAATGAGGAACTTTGTAGAATATGAGCGCCTCTTATCTGGGCTGTTTTGGGAAGTTCGCCTCCAATTCTTGGACGCTAGCTTCCAATTTGGAAGTTATGAATGTTGTAGGTTATGAACATCGAAAGATATGATATGCACCTATCTCGGACCGGTATTGTGTTGCCGAAGAAATTCTGAGATTCTGAACTTCATTTTCGTAGCGTAAAAGCTTTGTGGATCGCGGTCCTAGCCAAGGTCCCAGCGTCGTGCCGCTCAGTACGGCCTGTGTTGTCCCTAGTTCCTTTGGATCGACAACACCAGCGGGGAAGAAACGAGCCACAGCCCGGACCATCCCATAAAGGTAAGTGAAATGATTGCAGTGCACTCCTTAAATGCGGTGAATATCGTAGCACATTCCCTCCGCGCCTTGCATACTTACCTACCTCCTACTCCAATTTTTTTTTGGTGTACAGCAACAGAGATGCCGGCAGAAGAAATGAATATTGGAGCTCACTGAAGCATGTCATGTCAGGCAGTCAGTAATAGCTTGTGCTTTAAGGTGTTTTCTGAGTTCTTGGAATTTATACCTCCAATACAATGTTTATTATTTGACTAGGTATCACTGTGTGGTACCTAGTCACATAAATATGTGACTAAGATGATGGGACATTTTCTTCTTTGATCATTTTCTTTGCATTTTCTTTCTTATTAGATCATTTTCTTTGCAATTCCTGGCTTTTCAGTTTGTGAGAAAAAAAACAGAGGGCCTTGGGTTAGGTACCTACCTACCTACCTAGGTACCTAGGTAGGTAGGGAGTAAAAGAAGCAGAAAGTAAAACAATACCACATATCCTCTCTTTGATCAAACACAATTTCCAAGCTTTATGTGAGGGAACGAGTGGTCTAGGGGTAAGATGCTCGTCTCACAATCGAAAGGTTGTGGGTTCGCGTCTCACCTGTCGCTACTCTTCGCCCACGACCAATCGGCGTGAGAGATTGGCGACGCTACATGACTCAACGATCAACGTGTTGTAAAACCAATAACCAACCAAGCTTTATGTGAATATTTTGGAGAATGTTTGCAAGATATTCCAACTTAAACAAATCTAACCCAACCTAACCATACCTGACCTTGATGAACCTGGCTCACCCATGGTGCTAGTGAGGGGCACCCAAGTCTAAAGGCAGGAACAATGCATGTGTCAGCTCTGATCCAGGTGTGCACACCGGCAAAATGACCCTGGATGTTGACGCACCACTAAACTCCAATCCAATCCAGGTGTGCACACCAAGTCTGCCCACCAGTAGTTCATCCAACCTCCAACTTTGAGTGATCACTTGACAGATGAGGCACAGCCAACAAAACTGTCTTTCAAAACAGATGGACCCTAATGTGTCCAACCAGTTGCCACCAGACATGAAGCGTAAATGGCTCCCTGGTCTCAGCAGCCACTGCCACAGGCAGGACCCAGTCCATGTCAACAAGACATCAAAGTGGGACCATTCAAGAGTTCCCTTAGGACATGATTGAAGAGTTAGAAGCTGACAATGTTGTACAGCAATGACCCTTGGCAAGGCAATGCTAAGTTTGTGCTAAGTTGGAGCATTGTTCTTTGGTTAGAGCTTATTATGTGGTTCCCAGAGTAATTATAAGCTGGAGTAGTACATTGATTGGCTAGGTGTGCTCTGATGTTCAGTTGTGGATGTGGGTCATGGAATTTTCATAGTTGCAAGTGAATCTGTTAGTCATTTTATTATGAATCAATACAAGACTGCCCTATGGTTTGGATGCATTCCACAGAATGGTGTTTAGGGGACAAGTGGTCTAGGGGTAAGATGCTCGTCTCACAACCTAAAGATTGTGGGTTTGAGTCACCTGTCATTACTCTTCGCCTGCGACCAATCAGCGTGAGAGATTGGCGATGCTATATGACTCAACGGTCGACGTGTTGTAAAACCAATAACCAACCAACAGAATAGTGTTTATTCACCTGAAAGTATTAGGTGGTTTCAGAGACCCCTCCCAACATTCAGGTTCAGCTTGAACTATCTGAGAGGTGGGTGCGAATGATCAATTCTGGTCGAAGCGCCCTAAAGCCTAAATAACTAACTAACTAACTATCTAAGAGGCACAGAATGGATGAAGTGGTCTTTTAAGCATGACTCACCAACCTCACCATGCCTGTTCAAATTGCACCTTGACACAAACCATTATCAATATAGTTCCTGCATTCTGCAAAGCTCAGGAAGGAGGGAACAGCCACATGACTGGATGTTTTTATATTTAAGGAAAAGGCAGGGCCTAACCTAGCATGTTAACTGCAGGAGATGTCCCCTCCCCACATTTATTATTCCTCCACAATCAAAGTTGTAGATTTGCAGTTTGGGGTTATTTTTGAATTGGTGGAATTTATTTTTTTTGCAATGCAATGATCATGATGCAACCATTTCCTCTGCAATTGCATACTTTTCAGTTGGAACTTTTGGAGGAAAAATTTCACCCAAAAAGGTGTCTAGGACTTGGGTAATATAGCATAAAAACAATGTTAACATGCGCCCTTGAGTGCCTCTGAAAATTACGCGCACTGGAGGGGAGGGGGTGGATTCCGCCCCACCATAAGATCTCGGCTCCTATTAAAGCTGGAGGAACGAAATTCGCAGGGTGGATGGGTACGGTAGTGAACTCTATCGCGTGCAAATTTCATGACCTTAGGTCAATATCTTCAAGGTCAAATGAGGTCACATTTGTCAAAGTGTTCTTGTTTTGAGTGGCTTGGCTTGTCATTGTTATGGATCGCTGTGATTGTGTTTAAATGCTCCAAAATGGGCATCAATGATGTTTTTGACATTACTAATGATGCAATGCAGATGCTAGACCCGACATTTGACCTCAGGTCACCTATATAGCAGCACTTTATCAGGTCAGTTACCTGTTCCAGTTACCGGAACCGGGCCGCCCGCCCGACTGCTCCGTCGGGCAGCTCGGCGCAATCGGCTTTGCAAAGAAAGGAGTGAAGTACATAAAT
Source organism: Ashinkailepas kermadecensis (assembly GCA_034440615.1). NCBI lineage: Eukaryota > Metazoa > Arthropoda > Thecostraca > Neolepadidae > Ashinkailepas > Ashinkailepas kermadecensis. The sequence goes on from JAOTOM010005006.1 coordinate 182,921, forward strand.
AAAGTATGGAAATGCAATGACAAACAGTAGTGCATTTATGACCACATTCCAGTTGATCAAGTTTGGTTCCATTAACCTGTCATGAACTTAACCTGACCTGACCTCGGTGACCTAACATGACCTTGAAACTATATAGCATATCAATATACATCAAACAAGTCGCTAGTGTTGCCAAGAACACTTCCCTTTTGCCAATATATGGGAAGCGCATTAGCGCCGATTTTTGTGGTCTGGCGCTAGGGAAATTTTTTACTTTAACGGCCCCTAACTTGAAGAAAAAAATCGGCCGATTTACATTTTTCTTGCTTTAAACGATGCGCCGGTCATTTCTAAGCAGGTACGCAGAAAATCGTGTATATCGACCGGTAAAATCTGCAGTTATGTACGAAAAACCGGAGGGGTGGGCGGATTTCCCCCACCCCTCCAGTACGCGTGTTAAGAATAAAGAAAAAGTTTCACGTAACCTAACCTAACCTAGCTTAACCTTCCATGCAAGAACACAAATTCTTTTTAAAAAATAAAAATTATGAAGCAATTCTTTTCTAAAAAATTAAACTTAAAAGGCCTCACCCAGTCTAACCTAACCTGACCTGTTTTTGAATCAAAAAGATTTTAAAAGTAATTTCCTGGACAAAAATCTGAAATTTGTCCAACTTAATACAAAAGCCTAGCCTAACAAATGTAGCCACTTTATTTGCTTCATGGAGGTCAAATGGGCATAAAACATGCCTCACAGATACCTTAAACTGCAATAATACCATCACATCTGGTTCTCCTCATTGGTGCAACATTAGTAAGGAGTAGGCACCTTCAGCTTTGTGTAGATAAGTGGGGCTTCAACAACAAAAATATCCAATATATGGACGCAGTAGCTCAGTTTATAGAGTGACGGACTCTTGATCTCAAGATTGTGGGTTTAAATCTCACAACAGGCAGCATTACCGAGTCCATCAGCGACCAATTGGCGTGAGAGGTTGGCGATGCTATATGACTTAGAGGTTGAATGCGTAGTAAAAGAACCCAAAGGAACAACAAAAATATTGTCAAACCTGCTGGTGTCAAATCTTCCATTAGTGTAAATGGTATCTAAGCTATATTTTACCAAATTACAATTTCCAACCCCCCTCACTTCTAATTCATATTAGATGCCCATGGAAGAAGACTTGCACAGTCCAAATACAGCATGATTTACTTAATATGCATTCTAGAAATTGCAATGTTAAAGATGCATTCCATTCTTAGAAAACCTCTTTCCATTTTTGGACACAAACTTTCCATCACCAATACTTGTATCATTTTTCAATGAGAAGTCCATTACTTATTTCCAAAACTTACTTTCCACTATTACTCCATAACTTTCCATGACATATACCATGCATCTTAAGAAAGGAACATTGAATGCCTCTCTACAGTTGTACAAAATCCATCACCATGTGAGTAAAGCACTGCTATCTGCCATGTTGATGGCAAATCTCTTGATTTGAAATATTGAATATCTTGCTGATATGTCGTTTCAAATAGAAATGGTAGAGGAAGAAGTTGTAGTAAATTTGTGCTTGAGAATGTCTTTATTTCTTGTACTTTCTTTTTCCAATGCAATATTTATGAATATGGTTACCATGATGTTCTCACTTATTTCCTCTGTAAATGCTTTCTATTCATTGTGGAAGCAAAATAACACCAAGCAATGGGTTGGAGTTAGGTGATATAGCAAACAAAGTAAGGTTGATTTTTTAAAATATAGCGTAACCTACCCTGACCTCCAACTTAACACGCGCCCTGGAGGGCCTCTGAAAATTACGCGCAATGGAGGGGGCGGATTCCGCCCCCCTAAGATCTCGGCTCCTATTAAAGCTGGAGGGACGAAACTCGCAGGGTGGATGGGTACGGTAGTGAACTCTAGTGTGCGCAAATTTCATGACCTTAGGTCAATATCTTCAAGGTCAAATGAGGTCACATTTGTCAAAAATGTTCTTGGTTTGAGCGGCTTGGCCTGCCATTGTTATGGATCGCTGTCATTGTGTTTAAATACTCCAAAATTGGCATCAATGATGTTTCGGACATTACTAATGATGCAATACAGATGCTAGACTCGACATTTGACCTCAGGTCACCTATATAGCAGCACTTTATGAGGTCAGTTACCTGTTACAGTTACCGGAACCGGGCCGCCCGCCCGACTGCTCCGTCGGGCAGCTCGGCGCTCGGCTTCGCGAAGAAAGGAGTGAAGTACATGAGTAAAGTATGGAAACGCTTAGGTACACAATGACAAACAGTAGTGCATTTATGACAACATTCCAGTTGACCAAGTTTGGTTCCATTAACCTATCATGAACTTGACCTGGCTTGACCTCGGTGACCTAACATGACCTTGAATCTATATAGCATATTAATATACATCAAACAAGTCGCTAGTGTTGCCAAGAACACCTCCCTTTTGCGGATATACGGGAAGCGCATCAACGCCGATTTTTGTGGTCTGGCGCAACTAATTTTTTTTACTTTAACGGCCCCTAACTCTAAAAATTTTCGGACGATTTCCATTTTTCTTGCTTTAAACGACGCGCCGGTCATTTTTCAGCTGGTACGCAAAAATGGCGTATGTCGCCCGGTAAAATCTGGAGTTATGTAGGAAAAACCGGAGGGGTGGGCGGATTTCGCCCCCCCCCCCTCCTCCAGTGCGCGTTAAGACAAAAAATCAACCAGTATCTTTTTCTGTCAAATCTGTCACATTTGAAAACCCAATGTAGCCTAGCCCAACCTACTTCTGAAGAACACAAATCCAATTGTTTTTTTTCCAAAGCAATTCAAAATGTTCCAGTTTAACAAACATCCAAACCTAACCTAACTAAACCTACCCCATGTTTTATCTATGCGGGTTAGATGTGTGGAAAGTTTATCTTGTGAACACCTTAAAGCACAACAATACCAAAGTTGCTAGATTATCTTCAACTGGTCCAGTCCATGCATGTGTTTCAATGTGTGCTTAAGGGCTTCTTATGCATGAATACTTTAAAATTTGCCACACAATTTTTCTTCAGAATTTGAACATCAACTTACAAACCAATGAAGGAACTTGGATCATTGTCAGAAACTATGGGCTAACAATGCATGGATGGTGCCAGGCTTGCTGCTCATTGCCAGTATTTTCAAGCAAACAGTTGATTCCTCATCTGAATTCATCCAAGCATTCCCATTGCAAGAAAAATCAACCCTCATCAAAACTTGCAGGTTCTTCTCATTTTTCAGGGTGAGTGACAGGAACAGATCCTATGAGAAGCTGATGTTATGGATTAGTAATCCATTCTATGCAGGGCTTTTATGCAATAAGCATTCAACCTGTCATTGTGAAAGTAAACAAATGCAGGATGCAAATTGGAAACAATTTTACCTAGCCCAAGGCAGCAATACCAGGTCTTCATTTCAGCATGTTGCAATATGTTGAATAATTGAAGAAAAAACAATAGCTTGCCAACGCAGGGATAGCGTGTGATAGCCTGTCATTGGGGATGATGGTAATGAAACATGAATGGAGAGATATAGCACAGAGTCCCAAGTCAACGGTGTGGGTATAGGCTTAGGAGGGTTATGCAGAGAAATAGTGAGGGGTAATGAATATGGGGTTAATGATAGTTTGGCTAGCTTTTATGTGGAAGCAAGGTTTTCAGATTGTTGATCTTCTTCCTGTTGTTGTCAGCCCCTTCACAGAGGCATCAGTTGTGGCTTGCAGAGTGCTAGCCTCAGCAACTGGATCAATTGGAAATTCCTCAGATATTGTTGGATTGTCCACATATTTGAGACAATTTTCTGTGTGTGAGGCTACCCCATTCACCATCGCGAGGGAGGTACAGGTCCCGGGGGTGCCTTGTGAGATGCCACATGTGATAGGTTTCCAGCTGCTGAGTGCTCCATTTGGCATCTTGACCTACTGTTGTCTCTCACTCAAGAATAAGCAAACCCACCTGGTGTACTGGGGGCTCAGCCCCATCACCAGGAGGTTCCTCATGACTGTCACGTGGTTGATGAGGTCAGACCCTTTCAGAAAGTTGTACTGGGTTAGCTCGTGGGCCATCTGCCATGGGTGCAGCTCAAACATGCTATTCTGTGTTTGATTCTATTCGTATCGTTTGACGCTATTCATACTGGGCTGTTCTGCTGGCAGATAGGATGGAAGCTGCCCAGTGTCCAGAGGTTCATAGGTGTTGCAGAGTTCCTTGAAGCATTGGTTGATGTCGTTTGCCTTCTCCACTTTATTGATGTTTTGTGGCAGGTCCAGTGTTCACAACTTTGGCTGATGGGTCATGAGGTGGGATGCGTGCTTGTACCAGGTGCCAGATATGCCGATGGTTACCCTCTGGATGGTTTTCCAATACCAGCTGGATTTGACCTTGTGTATCTCGTGTCAGACCTAGTTCTTGAGATAAGCCAGCCTGTCTGCCTGGTGTTGGCTGTGCGCTTGCAAACCAACGACCTTGCACTGAGGAGTCGAATTCCCTACCGGCTGAGCTACCGCGATCTTCTGCATCAACTTCAGGTTGTGCCACTCCCCCACACCAATTTTAAATTTACGTCACGCTCGATCAGTGTGTCCAAATTGATTGGTTCAATTTGGACACTTAGATTCAATCACAAACATTAAATTTGGGGGACGAGTGGTCTAGAGGTAAGATGCTCGTCTCACAATCGAAAGGTTGTGGGTTCGAGTCTCACCTGTCGCTACTCTTCGCCCGCGACCAATCGGCGTGAGAGATTGGCGACGCTACATGACTCAACAGTCGACGTGTCGTAAAACCAATAACCAACAAACATTGAATTTGACCACCCTTGGTGGTTGGTTATTGGTTAATTTGTTTCCAAAGCATTTGCATCCAAAGTAAGTGTGTGGTAAAAGGGCATCAGTCGTGGATAATGTCGGCCCACTTGGGCAAGCCAGCAATGAAGCTCTTCCTACAAACTCAATGACACTTTCACATTCTCCCCCATGTTTCACATTTACATTTTCCCCCATGTTTCAAAAAGATAACCTAGGAAACGTTTGCCAATGAACTTTTTTTGCAAAGTCAGGAATTAGCCCATAGAAAGCCCAATAGTTTGCTTCTAGAACGATGGGGTCACGCCTGCAAGTAATGGCAGGTGGTCGAACTGTGATGAACTCGCCGGTGCTGTCCATTGATCCCGGGACACATTGAAAGTTGTGTGAGTAAATGTTTCTAGTCTTCATCTTCATGAATCTCGGGAGGTAAAAGTATGCTTCAAAGCTGTAGGACCAGCTGCCACCGCTCGCCACGTCTCCTACTCCATTGGTCCCGTACATCAGATGAGTACAGTGAGGTGACTAAGCCAACCAGACTACAACTAACCAGCTACAATAACCCTTAAACTATGCCGTAAAATATATAACCCCTAAAATGCGCCCCTAAACTACAATAACCAAAAGCTAACCAGTCGAGTGAACCTTTGACTCGTAGGCTTTCATTATCTTGTGAATCACGCCAGCATCCATAGCAGGATGCATTATTGAGCAGATGCATACTAGCAGCTGGCTTTCTATGGTAAATTTTCGTTTATATCTGGCGATAACTGGCGATTTTTCACACTCTTCTGGCGTCCACTGGCAGGGGTAGCTGGCACTCATGATCTACATGTCTGCCTGCCGGGGTGTCTGACTGCCCTCCGGGCGACATCAAAAGAAGGTTCAGCTCTGAAGATTTCAGGAATGGATGGTGCCCAGTTTGGTGAGTCTTGCTTTGTGAGAGCTGCATGAAAATGTCAATGAGAATTGGCTATCCCACCCTGAGGTTGAGAGGCTCCAGCTTCAATAATTAGTTGTATCACCCCCCCCCCCCTGGCTATGCCCAGCTGTTGTTTTGTAGGAAATGACAGCATTGGCGCAAAATGACCGAAGTTGTCGGCGCGCCCTAAAGCACCAATCCACCACCACTGTACATGACAGCAATGATGCATCTGGTTATGTCTGGATGTGTTTTTGCTGGACATGACAGTGATGATATGTCTAGTTGTGTCAGTGTGTTTTTGCTAGAGTGGTGATGCATCTGGCTGTGTGAGTGTTTTTGCTGGACTTGACAATGCTCGTGCGTCTTGTATCGGAGTGTCCTCTCCAATATATCGGAATACTTCGATGAAGTCCCAAGGAAGTTCCACCAGGAGTGGCTGTAGTGGGATGCAAACCCCACCACATTTGACATTGACACAGCTGACAGTCGCTTGTTTCGACTGGCATCACATGCTGGTCTCTGTGTATTGTGTCGTCTTCGTCTGGTCGCGCTGCTGAACACCTGAGTGGATGGGCGCTGCATGGCCTCTGTCGTCAATTCGCCCCTGAACCCCAATAACTAACTAACGAACACATAAGTGGCATCGTTTGTGGGCTGAGCCAGGCGTGTACCTGACGTGTGTGTGTGTGTGTGTGTCCACAGGATTGTACCCTACTTTGTGTAGGGCTACATTTTGGGATGCAGTTTCTGATGCCGGGGTGCAAAATTATGGGAAAATTAATATACCAAGGTTCAACTTATGCTCTTTTGTATTTGCGAGATTTAACAAACCGATTCATAAAATGCATTAACATTTGGTGTGTGTCAGATTACAGTCAGATACATTTCACAAACAGGAGCAAAAATGAAAGCAGCAAAACAACGGTATACAGGGAAAAACCGAACACGTGAAGTCAATTTATAAGACGTTGTTCAGCATCGCGACGAACTCGCCCCGTGTCCGAGAAGCGGAAGTGGCCGGCGGCAGTAGGTTCCAGGCCGAGGCTGCCCGGAAGGAGAAGGCTCTACGTGACATGCTGAGGCGGAAAGGCGGTGGCTCCAGTGCCCCAGCCACGACGAGGTCACGGACACTGCGCCAGCCCAGCGTTACCACTGTCGGCGATATATGATCACGACGACGAGCCCCTACGACGATCCTAGCCCCGAAATTTGTCGCCTTCTGCACTCTTCCAAGGTGACATTGGGCAGCCCCGCCCCATACAGTGAGGCAGTATAGGATGTATGGAAAGACGTGAGACTGAATTAGGAGTTTGCGTGCTTCGGGTGCGAGGATGCTGCCTATTTACTATCGATTGCCATGAATCCACACACAAAAACGAATATTGCTTCTTTGGATTCTACTGCTTGCGGACATAAATGATATAGTTCTCAGTGCAACAACACCAGAAGTAAAATTCGGCTTGTTCTTTCAACGCTACCATTGGGCGAACTGAGCATCGCCAAGTAGGGTTCTGATTGTTATTTTCGACGGTAGTGCCATGGGCGCTAAATGACCTACCATGGTCGATGTGCCCTAAAACCCAAATCACTCACTCGACGGTAGTGCCCCAATTTCTGTCTATTTGAGCTGGCTCTCGATGCATTGCGTAAGTGTCACTGGCCCAGCCACTGGCGAATGTGCGACGGATTTAATCCATGACAGCTGCGTATTAATACTTCTTCATTTCAATACTGCCTTATACCTTCACTCGTTGGCTCTTCCGGTCCAACATCAAGCACACATAGGTACGTTGCATGCACTATTAATTCACTATCTATCGACAGCCTCGGTTTCATACATGTACGAAGGACGATGGTACGTGATGCCAGCCTTCCATGATACCTCGCACGAACATACCGCATCGTACATGATGCCAACCCTCTGCATTTCGTAATTCCTTCTCGAGTTGCAGCATGCCGCTGTTTTAGAGGTGTCTATTATTAGCAGAAGCCACATTCCACAAAGCACCCACACAGCTATGCATTTCATTCTACAAGCATGCTCGCTGCGGACACGGGAAGTTGCAGTAGCCTGTCATCGGTAGACACGGACAGTTGCAGTAGCCCGTCATCAGTAGACACGGAGAAGCTGCAGTAGCCTATCATCGGTAGACACGGACAGTTGCAGTAGCCTGTCATCGATAGACACGGAGAAGCTGCAGTAGCCTGTCATCGGTAGACACGGACAGTTGCAGTAGCCTGTCATCGATAGACACGGAGAAGCTGCAGTAGCCTGTCATCGGTAGACACGGACAGTTGCAGTAGCCTGTCATCGATAGACACGGAGAAGCTGCAGTAGCCTGTCATCGGTAGACACGGACAGTTGCAGTAGCCTGTCATCGATAGACACGGAGAAGTTACAGTAGCCTGTCATCGGTAGACACGGACAGTTGCAGTAGCCTGTCATCGATAGACACGGAGAAGTTACAGTAGCCTGTCATCGATAGACACGGAGAAGTTACAGTAGCCTGTCATCGGTAGACACGGAGAAGTTACAGTAGCCCTCATCGGTAGACACGGGAAGGTGCAGTAGCCCATCATTTGTAGACATGGAAGCGATGGGCATTACATGCAGTCGTGGCGAGAGATTTTGACCGACTTTGCGTTGTGTCGGTTGTGTTCCATATATCTTTGAAGTTTCGACAAATGATCTGGAGCGTCCTGGTGCAGGGAGCGTCAGCTTATAGCACTATTTGAAAATGAATACAAGGCATCATTTATTTCGCAGATAATGGAAACAAAATCGAGCATGTAAGAGATGGCGTCCAATGACTGGGACCGTCATGCCTGAGATTTAGTGACGCCGTCGCCATTTAATGTTCTGGATGATTACATTCATTTCATGGTTGCGGACAACTTGAAGAAGAAGATCTCTCTGTGTATCCGGAAGGAGCCATAGCTGTATGCCGGTAAATAATTGGGAGCGTTATCTGTCAGTGACTTGGTCCGCTGAGCCAGTTACGGAACCAAGGATCATTGATGCCGTACCAGTCAAGCTTTTCGATGAAGCGGCGTGGTGTACACTGCCAAACGCTTTCGATGCGCTTGTTGTGAGGTAGCAGGCAAATATCTAGTTCATACAGTCTTTGAAACATCGAACAGACGGACAGTTTGGCTCAGTTGATCGCCCGGACCAAAAATCATACTGCATTGCATATTACTGTATGGTTGTAAATGCTTCATCAGCTGCGGACAACACTATGCTAATATAGCTGCCGCCGATTGGCACCGGCCGGTAACCAGTGGAATACGCTGTGCTCTCAGATTTGCGCGGTGGGTCTGGCATGATGGAAGTGAACTTGTATAGCAAGTAAGAGGTGGCGTCCAATGACTGGGACCGGCATGCCTGAGATATAGTGATGCCGTCGCCATTTAATGTTCTGGATGATGACATTCAATTCATGGCTGCGGACAACTCGAAGACGAGGGTCACTCTGTGTATCCATAGGGAGCCACTATCGTGATGTGGTACCAGTGACTCACGACTTCCGAGGTACTTCCAGGGCTGCCACAACCCCACAACCAACGTTGGCAGCAGGAGCATTTGACTGGTCGGAACAACGATTGGTATTGCAAAACTATGGAAGCAGCGACTGAAGCCCCTTCTCATGGCGATGTCACAAATCGTCTGGTGTTCAAAGTAATTTCAAACTGCTTTGCACGAAAATGTCCGAACAAGGTGGTGGTGAATGTTTGCGTGATAGTCCTTGATGCTTGCGTTTTGAGTAGTCCTTAATGGATTGTAGTCTGCGAAGTTGAAGGTATTTTCGAGAGCGTACCAACATCATTATGTGTTTGTGATCCGTGCACTCGGTTTGTTCCATGTTGATGCGACTTTGGGTGTACGTCCCTTCAGCAATGCAAAAGTCACCAACCAATGTGTCGTTCGTGTTCTGGCTCGAATCAGCTACCACTGCCGTGAGGAGCTGGAGTCATCCTCGAGGACCTGGAGTAGTTTTATCGGCCTTGATGAGGTGTTGGAGTCGGTGATGGCTGCCATGAGGAACTGGTGTCAGCCCGACTGCCGGCGGGCGCCCTGATAGAACACCAGCAGGTGATTCTGGAGCCCCGTCTGATCTGCCAGTCTGTTCAATGACGAACGCTCGGATGCTATATGAAGGCGTCCGGTAGCGGGATGTCGAAGTCCTGCAGCAGTTCGAGTGGCGACTTGTCGAATGTCGTGGCCTCGTCGAAGCCGACCAGTTGCAGCCCGGCACCGATCGCCGCGCGGACTTGGGGTGCGGGCGGCTGCACGGGCGGCTGCCGGCCGGCCGCCGGCGCCTGCCACTCCAGCTCTGCCACGGCCAGTGCAGTGTGCGGCCGCTGCCGCGCCACGTCCTCCACGTCCGCCAACTGGGCCCGGGCCACCGGGCACACGGCACTCGCCACGGCCGCCACGACCACTACCGTGCGCCACATGGTCGCTGCCGAAACTGGCCGCGACCCGGCTGCACCGCCAGAACTTACCAAACCACCCGGCCAGAAGCGACGAGACCGGTTCCACCGGGTGATGACACACTGTCCAGAGGCGTCACCGTCAGCTGGCTGACCGAGGCAGTCGCCGTACACCGTGCCGCTCTGTCGCACTGTCATCACCCACCGGGTGATGACGCACTGTCCAGAGGCGTCACCGTCAGCTGACTGACCGAGGCAGTCGCCGTACACCGTGCCGCTCTGTCGCACCACATCAGCCACCGGGTGATGACACACTGTCCAGAGGCGTCACCGTCAGCTGACTGACCGAGGCAGTCGCCGTACACCGTGCCGCTCTGTCGCACCACATCAGCCACCGGGTGATGACACACTGTCCAGAGGCGTCACCGTCAGCTGGCTGACCGAGGCAGTCGCCGTACACCGTGCCGCTCTGTCGCACCACATCAGCCACCGGGTGATGACACACTGTCCAGAGGCGTCACCGTCAGCTGGCTGACCGAGGCAGTCGCCGTACACTGTGCCGCTCTGTCGCACCACATCAGCCAGCGGGTGATGACACACTGTCCAGAGGCGTCACCGTCAGCTGGCTGACCGAGGCAGTCGCCGTACACCGTGCCGCTCTGTCGCACCACATCAGCCACCGGGTGATGACACACTGTCCAGAGGCGTCACCGTCAGCTGGCTGACCCAGGCAGTCGCCGTACACTGTGCCGCTCTGTCGCACCACATCAGCCAGCGGGTGATGACACACTGTCCAGAGGCGTCACCGTCAGCTGGCTGACCCAGGCAGTCGCCGTACACTGTGCCGCTCTGTCGCACCACATCAGCCACCGGGTGATGACACACTGTCCAGAGGCGTCACCGTCAGCTGACTGACCGAGGCAGTCGCCGTACACCGTGCCGCTCTGTCGCACCACATCAGCCACCGGGTGATGACACACTGTCCAGAGGCGTCACCGTCAGCTGGCTGACCGAGGCAGTCGCCGTACACTGTGCCGCTCTGTCGCACCACATCAGCCAGCGGGTGATGACACACTGTCCAGAGGCGTCACCGTCAGCTGGCTGACCGAGGCAGTCGCCGTACACCGTGCCGCTCTGTCGCACCACATCAGCCACCGGGTGATGACACACTGTCCAGAGGCGTCACCGTCAGCTGGCTGACCGAGGCAGTCGCCGTACACCGTGCCGCTCTGTCGCACCACATCAGCCACCGGGTGATGACACACTGTCCAGAGGCGTCACCGTCAGCTGGCTGACCGAGGCAGTCGCCGTACACTGTGCCGCTCTGTCGCACCACATCAGCCAGCTTTTCGACACCACGCAGTGCGGCTGTCCTCTCGCTCTAGACGACGGACAACGCTGGGAGCTCTCGCGACCGGGTAGGGCTGTGCATCTTCTCTGCCGCAAGCTTCCTGTTCTACCGAGGAAGGGATGGATGCAACCAGCCTTTAGCGGTATGGCGGCTCGACTAGAAATTGAGTTTTTTTTTACTGTCTGACCTGTGGTGTCATATCTGGAAGCGTGTTTCTTTCATTTTCACACAAAGTGGAAGTTTTGGGCTATTTTTTGTGCAATCAATTAGTCCAGATTCCTTTTTTTGTATGTTTTTTTTAGATGTTCTCAAACATTTAAGTCTCACCAGTTACCGTCTGTCGTCAATTGATGTGAACGATCTCGAGTGACCCCACACTACTGGGTTGTACATCAAATTCATGGGAGTCTATTTTAAACTTAAAGTACAATTTCGTGACAGTAGTTACAAAGCGAACTCGAAGTCAGTTATTTGCAGAGCATTAATAGCTCTTGAATATCAAGCATGGTGTGAAGTTCAGGGGGCTTGAACTGAACATTCCCTTTAGTTATGCTTGCATTATGTGTTGTCAACAGTATGAGCCTGAGCCACTCTGGCGCGGGCGGCCGGTCACTCGGTGTGGTACGGTTTGGTGCAGTAGGCGACTGGGTTGTGGTGGCCGATACGCGACTCACACAGTCGGTACACCTGAGCTGACCTGCTACGTCCCCGGCTGGCGAGTACTGTAAAAGTCGAATAACATTGGATTGGCGATGGGTTGCGGATTGTGCGTATCTAGCGTAATTGGGTGCGGATTGGAACAAGGTGACGACGACCCCTGACCTCGTATAGGAAGGCAGGTAAGATACTATCTTTAGGTGACAGTGAATGTAGGTCAGACGCTGCGACGACACGTCATCCCGTACCATATGTAGAGCCGCACCTGATGGTGGGCTGTTCCACTTTCACCGAGATATTGTCCTGGAAGCCTGTTATGCAATTTGTGTGGTGGAGTGAAGGGAGAGAGAGAGGGGGATGGGGCGGGAGAAATGCATGGTTTAACTGTGACAATGAGAATGATTCGGGAAGGGAAGGCTTCATGCAGTCCCATGTTATATGTAAGAGGATTGTGAGAACCAACATGCAGGAAAGATCATCTAAGCATCACTTTATGCATTCGAAATGGGTAGGAGATTCTTGGTAGAAACCCAAGATCCCCTGCCCATCGCGAATGCAGAAACTGACGCTCTTTGTTTTCCTTCGTACATATTTGGCATCAACGTTTTCCCTCCGGATACAATAGACTTTCAGTCAACTTAAGAAAGCTGGGAAAGCAATGACATTAGCATTGACGCACCCAAGTATGGTGGCGATTCCGCAGCGTTTCGTAAATCTGGAAAACATGGGAATTGAACTTCAGAATGGGCAGGTAATGGCCCTGGAGATGTTAAATGGCCCATGCAATCACGAGATCAGTTGGTGAAAAATAGCACTGCCAACCCATAGATTTGCACTTTGCTGATTCCTTGCTCGTGTGAGAAGCTTGAAAGTAACACAGACGGATATACTATTCCGTTCAGTTTCTTTGCTGTTTATTTATCCACTGCAACATGGGGTGATTATCATTTAGGTACACATGTCTGGGCGGTAGGCTGTGCACTGTGCAGCAGTCCCATAACCAGGTGAGGTTGGGATTGGTTAGTCTACATTTTCCCCTCAGCAGCTAACAGATATTTCAGTCCTCTTTAATACTCGGTCTACGCACTGTGCAATGCGCAAGCCTGTCTGATGGCTCGTATTTTCTTTATTGAAGCCATGGTTGAGCTACTGATAAGGGGTTTCGCTCTTTAACCATATTATTGTACTAATGGGCGCTACATAACCAGTAGCAGTTGATGCGCCCCTAAGCCCAAGCAATCAAATCAAATCATATTCTTGTACTAGACCAAACACGAAATGAAACTTTCTTGACTGCCATGCACTGACAATGTATCATTGAAAGCACCTGTATTGTCAGCTGTGATTTTTCCTAGTTGCTGATAGTATGGGCTGGACTCCTAAGAGCTCCCTCTACCCTCCCGTCCGTCCGTCTCGTCCTGTCCGGCTCTCGGCATAAAGTGAGTCCGCCGTACTATCTATGTTTGTCGACATTAAGTCTGTCCGCTGTCCAGATTACTGTGCTGTACTTATCACCTGTGTGAAGTCATCCGTGCCGTCGATGTCAACTGTATAACGTCCTCCGTGATGTTGCGATTACCCGTGTACAGTTCACTCTGCTGATGACACTGCGTTTAAGGTGCGCCCCGCTAACGAGGTTGCGTGCCCACCGTTCACCTGGTGTTGCCTGACACCCAGCCTGGTCTCCAGACGGAGACGACAAGGTGGTTGAGCTGGAGAGGCAGCACAGGGCCATGGAGGAAGACTTCGGTAAACGGCGCGCCAAGTTTAAGGAGATGTTCCTGCAGAAAGAAGGTTGGTTGATCGATAGGGTGGTGTGAATGTCTAATATTTAACCTTGCTTGTACATCACTGAATGTTTTTTGGGGGTGAAGAAGAAGGAGAGGATGGGGAGCGAAGTTGCGTACCTTAGAACTGGCGAATAGCCACAGGGAGGGACACAGAGTGGACGGTGAGCGGGTTTCTTCGTCTGTGAACGCTGATAAGGGATGAGAGCGACAAGTGGTTACATGCCCAGTAGGTTTTCCTTTCTTATTTCATATTGGATTAAACATATATGGAATATACCGTATTTTGACAAGAGGGAGGGGTTAATCTCTTAAATTTCCCCGTCAGATACTTTGCTATGGGCAGGATTCGTTTCCAGTCGAATGGAACTCGCGACGTGCCAGAATTTATGGGAACCAGTTCGCCGTAGCCACAGGTACGCTATATAGCTCACAGTGGTGCTTATTTTGACATTCAACTTACCGCTGATCATTGATCACGACGTGGATCACATTCAGAGGACATTGTGACTGTCTCAATAATTTGCATATCCCATTATCTTCGGTCGCCTTTTCAATTTCAAATAGAGATATATGCAGGTTATTAATTCATCTTTAATTAATATTATTATTATATTTAAGTGCTTCCGCTGATGTACGTGTTACCTTCTTTGGTTTCTTGTTGTTTATTCCTGTATGAGGTGTGTAGTTGCTGTTTAATATGTAATCTGAGTGATTTAATGATTGGTATCATTTGGTGGGGAGAGTGGTCTTCTTGTCCAGTCTTCTCATGAGTTGGTTCAATTCTGAATATATTTCAGCGAATCGTACTCAAATTCCTTGATCTGAAAGTCGCCATCAAATCACACTGACAATAAGGTCATCGACATGGTCCGAGAATAATGCGAAGGTGCATTTTTGGGGATATCTGCCAAGTGAATGGCGCGGCGATGAGTTGACAAATTGACCGGCACGACCGGTGGAAAATAACCCAATTTCACTTTGCGAAAGAAGTTAAATGCGATATACGCCAATGCGGTGCGATATACGCCATTTTGTCCGTACCTGCTTAGAAATGTCCGGCGCGTCGTTTAAAGCAAGAATAACGGAAATCGGCCAAAACGTTTTCGAGTTAGAGGGTTAAAGTCAAAATCGGCAAACGGGAAGTGTTCTTGGCAACACTAGCGACTTGTTTGATGTATATTGTTATGCTATATAGTTTCAAAGTCACCGAGGTCAAATCAGGTCAAGTTCATGACAGGTCAATTAAACCAAACTTGGTGAACTGAAATGTTGTCATAAATGCAAATGACTGTCATGCGATTGATGTAATTTTGCATGTTACTCCCTACACATCCTAAAAAATACTGTTTGTCATTGTGTACCTAAGCGTTTCCATACTTCATTCATGTACTTCACTCTTTTCTTCGCGAAGCCGATTGCGCCGAGCCGCCCGACGGAGCAGTCGGGCGGGCGGCTCGGCTCCGGTAACTGGAACAGGTAACTGACCTGATAAAGGGCTGTTATATAGGTGACCTGAGGTCAAATGCCGGGTCTAGCATCTGCATTGCATCATTAGTCACGTCAAAAACATCATTGATGCCCATTTTGGAGCATTTAAGCACAATCACAGCGATCCATAACAATGACAAGCCAAGCCACGCAAAACAAGCAAATTTTGACATATGTGACATCATTTGACCTTGAAGATATTTACCTAAGGTCATGGAATTTTCACACAATATACTTCACTACAGTACCCATCCACCCTGAAAATTTCGTTACTCTAGCTTTAATATGAGCCTAGATCTTAGGGGGGAATCCCCCTCCCCTCCAGTGCGCGTAATTTTCAGAGGCCATCCAGGGCGCGTGTTAATCGCTGGCTCTTCTGAGGGTGATGATAGAAGCATTGAGGTGTTAAGATGCTGGAACTATGAATTTGTCCATCAGGAGCTCTTGTCGTTCTTCTCAGGTTTTGAAGCACTCGAGTATGTGATCATTTGGTGAAATTCGTTGTATTGAAGATGTAGGGGCTTGGAGGTGGTGGGTTTCTGATATAGATT
Organism: Ashinkailepas kermadecensis; assembly: GCA_034440615.1. Taxonomy (NCBI): domain Eukaryota; kingdom Metazoa; phylum Arthropoda; class Thecostraca; family Neolepadidae; genus Ashinkailepas; species Ashinkailepas kermadecensis. The sequence continues at coordinate 198,927 of JAOTOM010005006.1, forward strand.
CGGCAGTGCCCTACTAAAGAATACTGCCAAATGCTGGCATCTGTAAAAGCCTCATCAAATATAATGGCCTTTCTCACCTTTTTATTAACCATAGGTGAAATTATTTGCGCGTTCTCCATGTCACGATCAGACACTCTTATTTGTCCTTGGAAGTTATTTTCTATGTTTGCTGGTGCACATTCTACGTAAAAACTAGTCAAATATTCCGATTGTAAGTTTTGATTTTTCTTTCTTCAGCGACGTCCAGTTGTAGTACAGTCAAAGTTTAGCTGTAGCGTCTCGTGCATTCGTGCTGAAGCTGTGTCAGCGCTCGGCTAGCGGAAGCGGCTCTTCAGAAGGTGATTTTCGCGAATTATGCCGGAATGAGACCATTGTTCCCTTCGCCCTCTTCTCGGAACAGCTGAAGCCGAAGACACACAGGTCAAGATCACCAGTTCTCTGCGCAGTTCGATACCCATCTGGTTCCGCTTTCATTTCCACTGGGAAGACCTGCCACTTAGATTTGCGGCCTGGTAAGCGAGGCAATTTCACAAGTTGCTCATACTGGATTACTCCGCGACTGACGTGGTCGCTATTTGATCGGTGGGAACAGAACCCGCACTCCGACCGAGCGAGGACATTTATGAAGACAGCAGAAACAATCCAGGGGCGATGTCGCGGAAAGAGATGTGCATATGCGACTGTCCATAAAAGGAAGATTATTGGGGTGAAGTATGGAATTTGGTGGCTTTCCGTTGCCAAAGGCAAACGCTTGGCGCCGTTATCAATATTACGATCCAATATTGTGTTGAACATGCGAAGACATGGCAGCTAGAGAGTGTCCTATTGGATGTCCCTATCCAGGACGGGTCAGATTACGGAGCATTATTGCTGCAGCATTGTATGTAGTGGCGATCTGCATTTACTCGTGCGGTGATGGTTCGTATTCCACGAGACACATCGTGCATATGCGTGACACGTGACACGCAATAATCGTTATTGCGGGCTCGTGTGGTTGCTACAAATGAAATTGCTAAAAGAGACGCGTTGGTTGCTCCATGAGACGTATTTTTTACTTTGGACCCTCGGTCGACTACACAGACCTGTTTACCCTTACACTTTTGGCGTACTTATTACGATTTTACACATGAAACTACGCCAATACGATATTTATGGACCGATTACGCTTATCAGCGAGGTGAAAATACGATTTTTTTTTCATGTCTGATTTTCTGTTTTTCCGTTCCGAGTTTTATTTTCCTTAATGTTCCGTTCCAAGTTTTTACTTCCGGTCGTCGAGCGCGCCATTTTCCCAGATTCGATGTGTTCATCACTCGGCAGAATAACTTTCTATGTGCTTCCGACAACATGTTATGTCAAGGATGTGGAGGTTGTGGACACCAACCTTCAGGCATCATCCAGCGCACAGAGCCCCACCAACCTAATTGTCAGATTCCCTTGCCTCCTTCCGCCTGATGTCTCCAAGCAGACAATACTGGAACAGTTCAGAGTGTACCAGCAAGAGGACATTACCGCATGTGTGGCTGATCGCATTGGCGACACCTGGTCAACAATTGGGAATCTCAAAGATGAAACTGGTGAGCAGACCATGAAAGAAGTCTCCAAAGTGATGTATATGATCCTCACTGTTCCCCATTCCAGTGCTCACTGTGAGCGTGTTTTATCATGTGTGAGGAAAAACCGCACAGACCAGAGATCATGCCTTGGTGACGACACTCTTGAGAGTTTGCTGGTTCTGAAGTCTCGCCCAGGGAGCTTCAGTACCAGAACCTACTCCAAAGATGTTCTTAACAACGTTAAGTCAGCCTACTACAAATCACTGCAGGCAACTCAACTGTAACCCAACAAATCAAGTCCACCCATCCACTCATTTTGACACTTTTTGTAGCTTATGGCTTTGTTTCGTACAAATCAATGGTTTCTCACACACACAGTTGCATCTAGTGAAGTTGACATTCTTTTTATGGCTTTGTTTTGTACTCGTGTTTCCAAATTTTCATTGCGTCTTCGAGGCTCTGTGAGCTGGATATTGTCAGCCTTTGAGATTGATTTCCACAAATTAAGTCCACCCCATCTACTGAATTTGCCTTTTTTCCATTGTGTTGATGAGGCTCTGTGGGCGGGATGATGCTGGAAGGTTGTCCACAAATTACACTTTTTGGTCTGAGATTACTTCTTTTTTTTGCTGGTTCAAGTACTCCAAATACTTTGAGGGGTAAACAGGTTTGACTACAGACACAAAAAAAACCTAGTTGTGGAGCTCTAGAAGCTGGGCGCTTATTAATGTTGATTTGTTCCTATCAAGCTGTATTTTGCCTCCCGTACCCGAGAAGCTATCATTCATACTTACCAGAAAGCCACTGCCAATGATCAGTTCTGGTCGAAGCGCCCGAAAGTCCAAATAACTAACAATCTAAGAAATGATTTCCCAACATTATTCAAAATGGTCCTTTTGCCTTTCGTCTTCGGATGGCGTACCTGATGGTGTTTTATTTCTGGCATGCTTATTGATATCAGTCTCTTAGACGTCTCTTGAATTTGTTTCAGATGTTATCTCACATGGTTCTTGTATATCGTTGAATGAAGCCGGTCGTTGGGCTGCCGTCGTCAGCTGCCCTTATAAACACCCCTAGTATTGTGTAGTGTTACGCTCCACCTTTTATTGTATAGTGTTGCATGGAGCCGGCCGTTGGGCTGCCGTCACCCGCCCTTATCGACACTCCTCTCCACTTGTTCTGGTATTGCCCTGGAACTGGTAGCGTCTGTTAATCGGAAGTTGTCCTGCTTTCATGTTACCGCCATTCGTGATGTGCATAATTGCTGTATTACTTGGCAACCATGTGTAATCTCGCGATTCGTTTAATAGCAGTATGCCAGTCGGGCAGAACATGACGCCAATCACGACTTGTTGTCGGCAGACTCGGCGCTCGGGCGTCAACTGTGCTTGTGTTTGTGTGTTGGTGCCGTGCAGAGGAGCTGAAGCAGCAGCAGCAGCGCGTGGCCGACCTGCAGGCGCAGCTGGACGACGCGCGCACAGAGCTGGCCGTGGCCGAAGTCACATTCGAGAACCAGCTGGACGTGGTTCGACGGAAACACGCCGAGGAGATGGCGTCCATCCAACACCTGGAGAAAGGTACCGCGCCGGCCGCCGTGCCCTGGCCGAGATCAAGGTCATCGGCAGCAAGACTGAGCGATTGGCTCAGTATCCAGTAATTCATCGAGAGAGCGACAGGGCTGGATTTGTGCTTCGTAATCCTTGGGTGTGGAGAGCAAAATTTTGGGATAATCAAATATGGAGAGGACATCTTTCCTTAAACCTGTGGCGTCAAAATCTCAGCTTACACTTTCTAGTGCACCTTGCTCACCTTAGCACTGAGAAGTTCATTGTAAAGCAACACCATTCAACCTCCAAATGAGAAAAAAAAATGAGACTATAATTATCTGGAGAGGATATTGTTCTGGATGCAAACAAAAATCCAGGAGCTGCCTATTTTTCCAACTCTGGAGAGGGACCCATAGGCATTTGAGCCAATATTGAGGTCTTCTTGTTTTCTTCTTGTCCACAGTACGAGAGAGTATTGTATTATACAAATCATCCTTACAAATTATAACTTTTTTCTTTTAATGTCGACGCCGGTTTTGGATGCAGCAGCCTATTCTATTTGACTGCACACACTATTACAGGCTCGATGTATGTTTGGGTTTACTATGGCAAGCTGTCCAAGAATCAGGACAGCCAGCTTATGAATTCCACGATCCTTTTCAACTGTTCTTTCTCGTTGCAAACAGGCCACCACCAGGCAGGAGAAGTAGCCCCGAGAGCACCTCAGCTAGGTAGGAAGTTAGTAGCACCACAGTGAACTTATTCCGCACCATCGTAAAAAGTAACAGCAACAGGCTTGGCAATAGAAGCAAAAGAAAAGTTATACAGAAGTATCACTTGGCAAGCAACATTGACATACACTTTGTGGTGCAAAATGGCCTACGTAGCCGATGCGCCCTAAAACACCAATCCACCACCAACACAAAGGCATTGTGTCGTGAAATTTGAAGTAGTCTCAATACACTACAAGTGCAACATGATCCAGGGCATTTCATAATATTTACACATGTATGACACGTTCAACATTTACCAACAGTGCATGGGCTACGTTGACTCGAAAGTTTTGCTCTCTGGTTCCAATTTTGAATTGTGCCAAGCCAAGCTAAGTGAGTGACGCTGGCAAGGCATTGTCCCTGCCCAAGGTGTCTACCAGATGTCGTGCACCGGAGTTTGTTTACTTCCGCGGGTATCAACGATGTGCCGTTTGTCTGGTGTCTATCTGTTTTTGAGACGTCTTCAACAGATGTCGCGCACTGGAATTTGTTTACTCTCGCAGGTATCAACGATGTCCCGTTTGTCTGGTGTTTATCTGTTTCTCGGATGTCTTCAACAGATGTGCACCGGAGTTTGTTTACTCCCGCGGGTATTAGTGATGACCCACTTGTCTGGCGTTTATCTGTTGCTGAGATGTCCCGCACTGGGGTTCGTTTACTCCAGCAGGTATCAGCGATGTTACGGTCGACTGGTGTTGATCTGTTTCTGTTCATTTCCCTTATGTCTAGTGGCTATCCTTTGACTAAAACTCTTCATTAGCTAAATGACCAATGCAGTCGATGCGCCCTAAAGCCCAAACTCTTCATTAGACGAAGTTAATGGAGAAAAACGATTTGAGTGACTCCCAATCATTTTAACTTATTGAAAACTAGTGCGATGTGGTCGGTTTTTCCGCATTCTCCGAGATCCTTTACCCAGAAGCCGGGCATGTTCGCATGCCCAGTTTTTGTGTGACGCCCTGCAGGCATTTAGGTGGTTTCGAATGCACTTGTTATTTAAATCGTCCAATTTCAAATGGCCCGTATGGTAGTTTAAGTTCATCGCAATTGGACACCTCAATTTTTGGACGCCTCGCCGGGTGGTTTTATGCCCTTCTGCTGGACAGTAAGTTCTCCAGAACCTCATCCGGAGTGCAACAATACTAATTACGTTTGGGAGCGAAGCCCGAGTGAGCTTAGTGTGTATATAAGAGTGTGTACATATGGGTACAAAGTAATATGACCTAACATGACCTGACTTAGCCAGCCTGACCTGATCCGACCGGGATTGACTCGACAGCTATGTTCTTGAAGCCTTTATACATTTATTTTTGACACTATTTCAAATTCTGTTTTCTGTACCCAGAAGTGAACCTGCTGCTTGAAGTTGAGTCATACCAGTTTTCATCACAATATTTATTCGTCATGTATTTGTATCCTCAATGAAAAGGAAATTGTTATGTGGTGACATTCCAGTGCGCCGCTTCACGCCACATCCATTACCTCTATAGTGATCAACCCGACACTTATATCTCCATTGGCTGCCAAGAGAGGGCAGTTGCGGTTCTTCCGAACAGTGTGGTGCCAGATCCTGTGTCTGCAACACAGGGCCCCATACTCCAAATCTTGTCATCATTCGTTCAGTGCTTCTAAGGCGCTGTGCATTGGTAAGTTTTAGTCAGATTATCATATTCTGCCTGAAACGTACGTGTTAACACGCCGTGACGTCTCTCAGCTCAGTTTAACAGCGTGCGTGCTATTGCTGTTGCATCAGTTTGCGTAGTTTCGCTGTTATAGGATTAAGTCTGTTCAGGAATTTCCACCACCGGACTGAAACGCCATGCTGGTGGTCGTGACCGGTCCTTGGCATTTGCTACCAGACAGCCCGACCTGGTGGAGCATCAATATGTCGTCAGCAGACTTGGAGGCAGTCTGTGGTCAGCGGCCAGTGGGCATCAGTCTGATAGGCGCCAGTCTCTGGTCGACATTCTGGCGAGACGTCAGCCTCTGGTTGAGGACATCTGTCTGATGGGCTCTATTATCTGGTCGACAGTCTGGTGATTCCTCAGTCTGATGGACACGTCTAGAGTCGACAGTCTGGCGAAACCATCAGTCTGGTGGGTGTTAATTTATGGCTGATAGTATAGCGACACATCAGTCTGATAGGCGTCAAGCTCTGATGAACAGTAGGGTGATATATCAGTCTGATGGTTGTCACCCTCTGGTGGACAGTCCAGCGCTATATCAGTCTGATGGGTCCCCTGGTGGACAGTCCAGCGATATATCAGTCTGATGGTTGTCACCCCTGATGGACAGTCCAGCGATATATCAGTCTGATGGGTCATCTAGTGGACAGTCCAGCGATATATCAGTCTGATGGGTCCTCTGGTGGACAGTCCGGCGATATATCGGTCTGATGGGTCCTCTGGTGGACAGTCCAGCGATATATCAGTCTGATGGTTGTCACCCTCTGGTGGACAGTCCAGCGATATATCAGTCTGATGGTTGTCACCCTCTGGTGGACAGTCCAGCGATATATCAGTCTGATGGTTGTCACCCCCTGGTGGACAGTCCAGCGATATATCAGTCTGATGGTTGTCACCCTCTGGTGGACAGTCCGGCGATATATCAGTCTGATGGGTCCTCTGGTGGACAGTCCAGCGATATATCAGTTTGATGGTTGTCACCCTCTGGTGGACAGTCCAGCGCTATATCAGTCTGATGGGTCCTCTGGTGGACAGTCCGGCGATATATCAGTCTGATGGGTCCTCTGGTGGACAGTCCAGCGATATATCAGTCTGATGGTTGTCACCCTCTGGTGGACAGTCCAGCGATATATCAGTCTGATGGGTCCTCTGGTGGACAGTCCAGCGATATATCAGTCTGATGGTTGTCACCCTCTGGTGGACAGTCCAGCGATATATCAGTCTGATGGTTGTCACCCCCTGGTGGACAGTCCAGCGATATATCAGTCTGATGGTTGTCACCCTCTGGTGGACAGTCCAGCGATATATCAGTCTGATGGGTCCTCTGGTGGACAGTCCAGCGATATATCAGTCTGATGGTTGTCACCCTCTGGTGGACAGTCCAGCGATATATCAGTCTGATGGTTGTCACCCTCTGGTGGACAGTCCAGCGATATATCAGTCTGATGGTTGTCACCCCTTGGTGGACAATCCAGCGATATATCAGTCTGATGGTTGTCACCCTCTGGTGGACAGTCCGGCGATGTATCAGTCTGATGGGTCCTCTGGTGGACAGTCCAGCGATATATCAGTTTGATGGTTGTCACCCTCTGGTGGACAGTCCAGCGCTATATCAGTCTGATGGGTCCTCTGGTGGACATTCCGGCGATATATCAGTCTGATGGGTCCTCTGGTGGACAGTCCAGCGATATATCAGTCTGATGGTTGCCACCCTCTGGTGGACAGTCCAGCGATATATCAGTCTGATGGGTCCTCTGGTGGACAGTCCAGCGATATATCAGTCTGATGGTTGTCACCCTCTGGTGGACAGTCCGGCGATATATCAGTCTGATGGTTGTCACCCCCTGGTGGACAGTCCAGCGATATATCAGTCTGATGGTTGTCACCCTCTGGTGGACAGTCCAGCGATATATCAGTCTGATGGGTCCTCTGGTGGACAGTCCAGCGATATATCAGTCTGATGGTTGTCACCCTCTGGTGGACAGTCCAGCGATATATCAGTCTGATGGTTGTCACCCCCCTGGTGGACAGTCCAGCGATATATCAGTCTGATGGTTGTCACCCTCTGGTGGACAGTCCGGCGATATATCAGTCTGATGGGTCCTCTGGTGGACAGTCCAGCGATATATCAGTCTGATGGTTGTCACCCTCTGGTGGACAGTCCAGCGCTATACCAGTCTGATGGGTCCTCTGGTGGGCAGTCCAGTGATATATCAGTCTGATGGGTCCTCTGGTGGACATTCCAACGATATATCAGTCTGATGGTTGTCACCCTCTGGTGGACAGTCCAGCGATATATCAGTCTGATGGTTGTCACCCCCTGGTGGACAGTCCAGCGATATATCAGTCTGATGGGTCCTCTGGTGGACAGTCCAGCGATATATCAGTCTGATGGTTGTCACCCTCTGGTGGACAGGCCAGCGCTATATCAGTCTGATGGGTCCTCTGGTGGACAGTCCAGCGATATATCAGTCTGATGGGTCCTCTGGTGGACAGTCCAGCGATATATCAGTCTGATGGGTCCTCTGGTGGACAGTCCAGCGATATATCAGTCTGATGGGTCCTCTGGTGGACAGTCCGGCGATATATCTGTCTGATGGGGCGTTAGATAACCACTAGCAGTTCAGGCGCCCTGAAGCCCAAATAATCAATCAATCAATCATATCAATCTGATGGGCATCACCTCTGGTGGATAGTCGGTGAGATATCAATCTGATGGGCTCCGACAGTGCCTGAAAATGATATTTTGTGGAGTGGAGGGGGAGAGGGGTGATGTCAAAAAAGTGAACCGATGTTAAAAAGTGTTAGAACATATATGGACAACGCCTATTAATGAGTGATTTATGTGGCCTGTACTGATTGTTAGATAATGATGTTGATGTCCATAGCGAACCTGATGCCTTCACTTGTGGGCAGTTCTGCTGCCGGAGGTCTTGGGTGCTTTTAAAGAACCAAGGCTCACTCATAACCTAGACTAGAAATAGCAAAAGTGGTACTTTCTGATGTCAAACAGAAAGAAAGTGATGTCAAAATAATTGTCCTCAAGTGTGGACCTCCACTAAAATGTCGGAATTTCAGGACATTGCAATCTGGTGGACCGTCCGACGGGATATCAGTCCGATGGGTTTCACCTCTGGTGGACAATCAGCGGAGGAATCAGTTTGATGTGCTCCAACATGGATCTCTTGTAGACAGTCGGGTGAGATATCAGTCTGATGGGTGTCACCTCTGGTGGACAGTCAGGGGAGGCATCAGTCTGATGGGTGTCACCTCTGGTGGACAGTCAGCGGAGGAATCAGTCCGATGGGTGTCACCTCTGGCGGACAGTCAGCGGAGGCATCAGTCCGATGTGCTTCAACCCCGGTGGACAGTCAGGCGGTCCATGAGTCCAATGGGCGCCAATGGCCGTCAGTCTGTGGCTGTGATCCATGGGCATCTTGCATGACGTCATCGTCAGAGCTCAATCACTTTCCTCTCTTGTCGCAAGGCTGTGGGTATTACTCCTGGTGTGTTGATTTATGGCTGTCAGTCTGTGGCCGTGATCCATGGGCATCTCGCGTGACGTCATCGGCGGAGCTCAATCGCTGGCCTCTCATATGACGTCACACCCCACAGCTGTGAATTCGTCAGCTGGCTGATATCAAGCGGGTAGTGAGCGCCATTGAACCGGCCTCTAATGTACCGGACCAAAATGGTGCTGTCATGGGGCGGCCTGGCCGACCTGAGCCGGCCTCTAATGTACCGGGGCATAGCGGCGCTGTCGCCGGACAGCCTGACACCCCGACAGCCGGACACCTCTGGGCAGCCTGACCGACCTGAGCGGTGCTGCCACTGGACAGCCTGACACCGACAGCCTTACACTTATGGTCTATTATGGTCTATGTCACCGTGGTGGATGGATGCCGGCTCGATGATGGGTGGCCATTCCACCCTGGCGATGTAGCGCGTGTATCGGCGGACGACGGTGAGTGCCAGGTGGTGGGACGGTCTGCTCGGTGACGACTCTTCAGTCGATGGGCTGCACCTGGCACCGGTGCACGCATGCACCGAACGCCGAGACCAGTACACGGTAGCACTGCGGTCACCATCTGCCGTGCGGTGAGCGACATGACGTGCCTCTGGCGGGACAGGCACGCCTCAACCGACCTGAACTCTGTGGTATCGCTCACAAGCATTCGGAACTTTTTAAAAAAAAATGCTTTGCTTAAAAAAATGTTTGCTCGTTCGTCACGTCTACTGACATTGCCGTAAGCAGCGGTTCAGGAGTGGGTGGGGTGGGTGCATAGTTGCAGCTGACTCCTTCCCAACAATGGGCAGCTTTTAACATTGACCGCGCGGGCGTTGCGTGGAAAGAAATGAAACCAAGGTGATGTCCTTTCATCGTGCCCTGCATGTACCTAAGTGAGGTGCTCTAACCCCGCCCCCTGGACTGCGTGATATTGCCTTCGCTCCTGCCTGCTGCAGCAGTGAAACACTGCCGGTATCCGACTTGTTCCCCACCGTCGTTCGCACTGATCCCAACCTCGGTCAAGGCCGTATACTTCCATAACGCGGTCATACCATGCCAGTAGATTTTGCGGCCTGGTTGTAGGGACGAGGTCTACCAGCAGCTGGGACTGTCAGGGTAAGAAAACGCTGCGGCTGTGACAGAGTGAGAAGACGCCGTAGCTTGCCTGGGTGAGAAGGGCTGTAGCTTGCCAGGGTGAGAAGGGTTGTAGCTCTGATAGGATGAGAAGACACTATGGTTGTGACAGGGTGAGAAGGGTTGTAGTTGGCCAGGGTGAAAATGGCTGTAGCTCTGACGGGGTGAGAAGACACTATGGCTGTGACAGAGTGAGAGGACGCTGTAGCTATGTCAGGGTGAAAAGGACTGTAGCTCTGTCAGGGCAGGGAGGGCTGCAGCTGTGTCAGGGTGTGGGAAGGGCTGTAGCTTGCCAGGGTGGGAAGGGCTGTAGCTGTGTCAGGGTGGGAAGGCCTGTAGCTGGCCAGGGTGGGAAGGGCTGTAGTTGTGTCAGGGTGGGAAGGGCTATAACTGGCCAGGGTGAGAAGGGCTGTAGCTGTGTCAGGGTGGGAAGGGCTGTAGCTGGTCAGGGTGAGAAGGGCTGTAGCTGGCTAGGGTGAGAAGGGCTGTAGCTGTGTCAGGGTGGGAAGGGCTGTAGCTGTGCCAGGGTGAGAAGGGCTGTAGCCGTGCCAGGGTGAGAAGGGCCGCAGCTGTGCCAGGGTGAGAAGGGCCGCAGCTGTGCCAGGGTGAGAAGGGCCGCAGCTGTGCCAGGGTGAGAAGGGCTGTAGCTGTGCCAGGGTGAGAAGGGCTGTAGCTGTGGCAGGGTGAGAAGGGCCGCAGCTGTGCCAGGGTGAGAAGGGCTGTAGCTGTGGCAGGGTGGGAAGGGCTGTAGCTGTGGCAGGGTGGGAAGGGCTGCAGCTGTGCCAGGGTGAGAAGGGCTGTAGCCGTGCCAGGGTGAGAAGGGCCGCAGCTGTGCCAGGGTGAGAAGGGCTGTAGCTGGTCAGGGTGAGAAGGGCTGTAGCTGGCTAGGGTGAGAAGGGCTGTAGCTGTGTCAGGGTGGGAAGGGCTGCAGCTGTGCCAGGGTGAGAAGGGCCGCAGCTGTGCCAGGGTGAGAAGGGCTGTAGCTGTGGCAGGGTGATAAGGGCCGCAGCTGTGCCAGGGTGAGAAGGGCTGTAGCCGTGCCAGGGTGAGAAGGGCCGCAGCTGTGCCAGGGTGAGAAGGGCTGTAGCTGGTCAGGGTGAGAAGGGCTGTAGCTGGCTAGGGTGAGAAGGGCTGTAGCTGTGTCAGGGTGGGAAGGGCTGCAGCTGTGCCAGGGTGAGAAGGGCCGCAGCTGTGCCAGGGTGAGAAGGGCTGTAGCTGTGGCAGGGTGAGAAGGGCCGCAGCTGTGCCAGGGTGAGAAGGGCTGTAGCTGTGCCAGGGTGAGAAGGGCTGTAGCTGTGCCAGGGTGAGAAGGGCTGTAGCTGTGGCAGGGTGAGAAGGGCTGTAGCCGTGCCAGGGTGAGAAGGGCCGCAGCTGTGGCAGGGTGAGAAGGGCTGTAGCTGTGGCAGGGTGGGAAGGGCTGTAGCTGTGGCAGGGTGAGAAGGGCTGTAGCTGTGCCAGGGTGAGAAGGGCCGCAGCTGTGCCAGGGTGAGAAGGGCTGTAGCTGTGCCAGGGTGGGAAGGGCTGTAGCTGTGGCAGGGTGGGAAGGGCCGCAGCTGTGTCAGGGTGAGAAGGGCTGTAGCCGTGCCAGGGTGAGAAGGGCCGTAGCTGTGCCAGGGTGAGAAGGGCCGCAGCTGTGTCAGGGTGGGAAGGGCTGTAGCTGTGGCAGGGTGGGAAGGGCTGTAGCTGTGGCAGGGTGGGAAGGGCTGTAGCTGTGGCAGGGTGGGAAGGGCTGCAGCTGTGCCAGGGTGGGAAGGGCTGTAGCTGTGGCAGGGTGGGAAGGGCTGTAGCTGTGGCAGGGTGAGAAGGGCTGTAGCTGTGGCAGGGTGGGAAGGGCTGTAGCTGTGGCAGGGTGGGAAGGGCTGTAGCTGTGGCAGGGTGGGAAGGGCTGTAGCTGTGCCAGGGTGGGAAGGGCTGTAGCTGTGGCAGGGTGGGAAAGCGCCGTTGTTCTGCGTCAGTGTGAGCAGACGCTGGCTGTGGCAGCTGGATGAGAAAACGTGTCTTTGTGAGGGTGGAAAGGGCTGCAGCAGCTTGTCGGGGTGAGAAGATGCTGCGGCTATGGCGGGGTGAGAAGACGCTGTAGTTGTGTCAGGATGAGTGATGGTGTATCAGGGTCTTTCAAATTTGGGTGCATTGCTGAATTGTCGGAATATGTTTGACCTATTTCTGCAGTTCCTGTGGTTGCTCCGTGGAATGTCTCCTCGGGCTGCCAGTTGGGCACGCTTGCGGTCGGCCCATAGTTCCCCGCTGCGCTATGATGCCCTATCCCGTGTCTGCGGCGTGGAAACCCATCAGCCCACCTCTCGCCCTTGCTCGTCTAGCTCCCCTATGCCGTCGTATGATGCTACTTCTGATGCGACACTCCGTTTCTAATTTGTTATTGAATGTCTACATTTAAGTCACAGCTCAAAACGCCGAATGTATGCACTCCTAGCTCGTTGGTTGGTGGGCCTACATTCACCATATCTAGGTCCTTAAGTATGCATCATTGTCTATCTGTTCTTTGTACCGTTTTCCATGATTGTTCACTTTACTCTTTGAAGCTCGTGACGGAATAGTTTATGGTTACTTTGAAGTTACTTTCCTGTTGTACATGTCCAGGGTTGTCGAATTTTTAAGCATACAAGACTGTCAAATCCGTTTGGAGGTATGAGCAAGTCTTCATTGATGGTAGAATGTAAGTGCATACCATATATAATGAGCTCGTGTTGCTGTTTGCATTGTCTTTTGAGAAAAGCGTTACACCAACGTTAGTATGCCGAGGTGAACCCCCAAATACACGTGTGGGTATAGATGACTGGAGTTAACCACAGATTACTAGATGGGTTTACTCCCATCATCCGAAAGGGACAGAGTGGCTGACGCTCCCTAGCGGCTTTACCACGTTTGCCGCCAAACGACTATCGGTGGCACGCCGACGTCCGCAGGACTGATGATGCATCCTTTGCAGATCGTATGATACACAGAAATGTGACTAGGTCATGACAGGTTACCGAGCTATTGCCTCATATGAGTGATGTTCTGTGTATGTATGTAAGCATGGTCAGTTTTGCGTGTTGTACTCTGGTTAGCGTGCCAGGCCGACGGATATCTCTTGTTTTTCAATGTTGTCTGGACATGCCGCCTCACGAGTGACGTTCGTAAGGTCAGCGAGTACACTGACCTACATATAATCTGAGGGTACTGTTCATTAAATCAATATGATAGGATGATATCATAATGTTCTGCAATGCTGCATGCTATTCCAGGGGGACGAGTGGTCTAGGGGTAAGATGCTCGTCTCACAATCGAAAGGTTGTGGGTTCGAGTCTCACCTGTCGCTACTCTTCGCCCGCGACCAATTCGAAGCTTAGGAAGTAACGAATACGCAGAGT